>KB671587.1:574320-782475 GCA_000349105.1 Anopheles epiroticus | reverse complement strand
TTCAATTATATGATTGCAAAACTCCACACGACGTTTGCAATGTTCCATTAACCGGTTGAAACATTCCACCGATTGATTGAAATGTTCAATTATATGACTCGAAACCCTGTAATTAATGCAAAGAACTATCCCGTTTTTTGCACGTAAACCCCCCCCCCCCCGTACCAGGATTGATTAGTTTTACGCGGTGTGCCGTTCTTAGAAAGTTTGTGTTCCCGTGAGAAACCTACAACCCTATTTCCCGAACAAATAGAAAAAAAAGCCTTTCGCTCACCTACACACTGGCGTACATTTAAACACATGTTTTGGTTGCCACAAAAAAAATACGAACACACAAAAATAATAATTGGCTTAGGCGCTACTTTCGTGTGCCTCTTGGAATGTGGCTGAACCGCGGCGGGACGGGGCGGGACGGGGCAGGACGGTCAAAAATGTGCCAAAAGAAAAGCGTGTAATTAATCATAGCCGAATCATGTGTGTGTGTGTGCGTGTGGGTGTGATTAAATCGAAAGTGTTAACGCAGTTGCTAAAATCTGATGATCGCTATCGGAGCCGCTGCCGGCAGGGAGGCTCTCAAAGCGCGTTCGCATGCTCCTCTCTGTCCGATGCGCTTAGCGGTTTCTTTCACTTTTGTGTGGCTGACCGCACCCGCACGCGAACCACCCGGCCGGGTGTGCCAACTCGTTCGATGTGGCAAGAGTGGCGAGAGTGAAGGGGACCTCCGATCGTGCGGGGTAATTAAATGTTGCGATCTTGGCAGCCACCGGCGAAACCGCACATGACACTCCACACGACCAAGACCATAACGACGGGTGAGGGGAAGCAGCAGGCGGGTGTGTTGCCGAAACTTGGGCCTGCAAAAAGTTGAGCTGTGAAAGAGCATAAGGTGGCAGAGAGGTCCCCCATGTGCGGCCCCAATTGCAATCAAGCGGTTTGATCGAATTTTTGGCGCAAATTTACTGTTCGAGATTATCAGATGAGGCGAGTTGGCACACATCACCGATAGCGATTGGGTATGGGTGTGTGGAGCCTTTGGTGGCTATCGAACGATCGAATGATTAGCTAACGCTTGCTGTCACTTCGATTAACATCTTCAATCATGGGATGGAAATCCTGTGATTGATGACGCGCTATCGTGTTTATTGCACCGGCTTATCGCTGAGCATGTTTTGTCTTTGTAGCTGTGGACCTAGACATTTAGTAACATTTTCATGAACAAGAGTGTGCAACTGATTGCTAGAGAAAGCTTGTGAATGATGCATTTTAGATCTTCATTGTAACAATGATAGTAATGAGCTAGCTGTATGAAGATGATCATATCTAGAAAGTTAGACATCAGACATGGATTGGAGATACTAAAAATGATTTGTACGTCCTTTGGGACATGATCAAGTGTGCTCTATTTTAGACTATTTCAAGATCCAAATAGCTAAAGTCTTACTCCACCTATCTTTACCTATCCACCTAATAGAAATATTTCCGTGTTTAAACATCCATGATTTATAGACATTCATCAACAAGTCATATTTCGCGTTTTCCTGGACATTTTGTGCCACCAACATGGCGACGGTATGCTCTTCCCACCGCAGGACGATGCAAAAGTGCAGCATGCTGACAAGGTGTGGCTTTGTTATTTATGTGCTCCCGATACAACATCAAAGCCCTGCTAGGCCACACATCACACCAGAATGCGACTCTGTAGGCGAGGTAAATGGATGCCAACACGAGAACTAGAATCGACAGTCAGCACACTCGGAATGCTCACCGAACAATCGAATGCTAGTGCGGGACACGCTCCAACGATTCTGTTTGATTGATTCTTATTTACCCATTCGAGACAAGCATCGGTTCTGGGCGGGGAGGGTTTTGAAACATTTTCAAACATTCATACATACGAAGGCGTGAACGCACGATTTACTTCACAACCAGTGTGCGCATGAGAAGGAGTCATTTTTCATAGCGCCTTTCGAATGCGTGGAATCGTAAAGGATAGTTTATGAGGAAGAGCAGCGCTGGTGTTAATTTAATAACATAGAAAGGACAGAAAAAATATCTCAATACATTAGCAGAGCTTCGAATCTTCAACGCAGGTGGACGTGAGGTTATGCCATCCGCGAGAAACGGTGTTGAAGGGAGCGTTTCGTGCGAGAATAACAATTTTCCGGGTTTAAACAAAAACATAAAAGTTTCGAAACATGTAAAAGCTCGCATGTTGTCGTCGGTAGGCTTCACACAACTACCCACCCGGTGCCCCTTACATTATTGAATTGACGAACGAGGAAGTGCTTGTGTGTCAGAGCTGCTGGTCTCTCCTCCGGACGTCACGTGCCATCGAGCACATGACACAATGACTTGGTGTTTTGCATTGTTTCGCCGTCTTCGCTGCGCATTGATTACGTCCCTTCAAATGTTTGGGTGCGAATTGTTTCTGTTTTTTCGCAATCGATCCACCACGCGGGTGCGAGGGTTGGCGGTCATTGACGGTGTGTACCCCGTTTTGGTAACCACGTCCCACCAACCTACGACCGACGTAGCGTTCTCGCTCGCGTTACTAGTGGACCGGAAGCTGTTATAAGCGTTAATGCTCATTTCCTGTCAAATATAGGAAGTACTGTTCCGGTAGTAAGGGAAGCAGATTGCATGCTGTGCTGTGTTCTTACCGCTTTTTTGGGGTGTGTTTGCCGTAAAGGTTAAGATGGGTAATAGATGATAGATATTGCGATAGTTGTTCAGGGTTGTAGTTTTTGGGAGCTCTGTAATGGATGAGTAGCACTAATTACAATATTTTTAATTCAATAAATTTGAAAATAGGATGAACTGAAGAAACCAATGAATGAAGTAATTTCCAAATAAACAACAAGTTTTACGTAACATATTTTGCAAAGTTATCCTCGTACTCAATTTCTGCTTGGTTGTCATTTCGAGCTGCAGACAGTTTTCCACGGCGGAAATTAAATTTTACATTATTATCCTTCCGCCACGTGATATAACCACTGCACCGTACACAGACAGTGGCTGTGGGCGAAACAGATTGTTCTTCTACCCATCGCCACCCGTGTGCCCTTCGGTTTCCTTTACTTTTTTTTGCAACAACACGAAGGGCTGCCGTTGTTGTCCTAGTACGGTCGAAAAACACTTTCTCGTTAGGAAGTCTAGCGTGCGTTCCCCAGAACAGGTGAACCACGATGCCCGAAGTCGTACAAGTCGTAGGCTGGGTCCCACAACATGACCTGCTTAACTTTGAAGAGCAAGCACACTCAGACGGGCAGGACGGACGACGAGGTTGAGTAATTGGGTTATGACAGCCCACCTGGTCCGTGACTTTGCCTGTCCGTGACGGTCGCCAGGGAGCGTGTGGTACAGGCATCAGTCAAACCCTTGCGCATAAGAAAAACAACACTCCCGCAAAGATGCAGATGGTTCTAGTTGTGGGGAAAGTAATATCCTCCCAAATGGACGAAAATACTTCTGTGTCCGGTCTGTGTGCCGGGCATGATCGTCCAATGGCTTGACAGAAAATATTTGGCATTTGTGTCACTCAACAATCAGCAATCTTTCAACTGTTCCGATGCAGATGTTTACGGTGTACTGAATAAATGTTTATTTGCCTAGTGGTTTTGAAAAAAAGGGATACAAGCTTTGTTTTTCTGCTCAGAATTTTCCATTCTCGGACAGTCCATGTCCGTTTCGAAAGACAGTGCAGGAAGAAGGAATGCACTTTAACGGACACCACCAGCTGTGCGATATTTTAAGAATCAACTCGCCTGCGTCAAAGTCCGACCAGTGGCAGTATAGTACGCTGGTCGTGATTCATCTCCTCACCGATATGTGTGTATGCGGGGTGCCGTTTCTTTGTTGGTGGACAATATTTGCTGCCAGAAAAAGCGTACCAGAACGGATGGTCATAAACTAATTTCACACTTACGGCCATTAGTGCGGACTAACTGCAAACTGTGCTAGCAAAGTACCAAATATAAACACTGTTGCAGTGGAAATGCTCTTTCTTTCTTCATTACTAACTGTGGGTTTTTCCTTATCTCTTCCACTCTCTTCTTACAGGTAAGAGTTTTCGCACGGTACAACACAGATTCCACGAGTGGTGAGAAAAATGAGACATAAACGTCCGATACCGGGTCGATTCGAGACGTTCACATTCGGTGCCCAAACGTAATGGAGGCAACGTACGGAAAATCTTCCATCACTGCTGTATCTCCGGTCACTTGTCCTAAACTGCACCGGAAGAAGCAAGTGCCAGCAATGCGGCCATCTTTTAGTGGCTTGCGCAATCGCTTATGATTTGGGAAAATTCCTGCACATCAAGTGATCGCACGCCATCCATCGTGCACGGAGGAATGGAGCGTGGCGGTGTTGGACAGCTAGTCTGTTTTCTTTCTCTCTTTTTAGTTGAAAATAACCGACAAAGTGGGTGGCAATAAATGAAGAAGCTTCCCTACACTGGAAAATGCTTTGCAACGTTGAGGACGTTGCATAATGGAACTCGCGCGTGGAATGTCTGGCGAGCTAGAAGTTTGGCATCAGAAACTAAATCAAGAGACTTTTGCACACGTCAGTAAACGAGCATCTTTTCGGAATGAATAACAAATCCTTTGCGGTACAGAAACCCCCATCACAAATCATACGATCGAAACAGTTGATGGTGAAAGCAGGAAGCATACCCACCACCCTACTACACTGATGCATAATCAATCGATGGTCAGGAAAACCAACCAGGCAACACACTTCTTATGCGTTTGTTTTGCACGATATGCGTGTATGCCTTCGACGTCCAACGAGAGTGTTGTGTGTGCGAGGCTTCGATGCGCCTGAATGGGCGATCAGCGATGCGTTTGTCCGATGGTGGGAAACCCTGTTGTTGAACTTTGGGGACTTACAAAGTGTCCACCGTCCACTTGGGTCGACGTTACTGTTCAGCTTCAAATGCTTCACATTGACAGCGTGCTGGCGTGTTTTTATTTTCATCGATTGCGTTTGCAGCGAGAGAAGGAATTCGGTGTCTTGGAAGACGTGTGGTGACTGTTGGAGACATAACTTCACACTTGAGACGATGTTAGAAGCGCTCTTGTGAGGGTTAGTTATGTGAATATGTTACTCTTATAGAGATTTCTTTGATTGCATCACAGAATCGATCGATGGGTGCGATTTTTTGAGTTAACAAATCCCGTTCATTGGGCATGCATTAAGCACGGTCCATGTAAACTGACACCACCAAGGGGGTTTTGAAATTCTAAAATCGGACATAAAATTTATTACTTCAAACTGTGTTGCAATGTGGTACATACCCTTCTTGCTGATCATGGGAAATTAAAATTTTTTCATCTCTTTCTGCCAAAAAAACAAAAAACTAAAAACGATTAATAGTGCTGCTTGTTTCGTCGTTGCTCAAGATGACAGTGAAAAGATGCTGAGGGTGGAATAATTTCTGGGAAGCACTCTAAACGTGCCGCCTTATACTGCGCGGATTAATGGCCACGGTGCACACGGTACTCTTTGTATATCTGGTGCATGAATGAATTCGTGCTGAGCCCGAGTGACAGTTGGAGATTGTTCAAGAATTTAGCAATTAACACTTTTTCCTTACCGCACGGGCATTAGAGGGTGTAGACCGGACGGGACTAGAAATTCTGCTGGGCGATCCCATTCTTGGCTCTGGCCGGGACGAAGAAGATGTTTTGTTCAACGATGCTAAAAGAGATATGACATGTCTGGCTTGCGTTACGTGACGGTTGCTGGTGCTTCATTTCTCCTCGTAGCGAAAAAGGTGACTAATGCCAGTGGCAAATCTGTGCAAAAGCGCGCTGTGTCGCAGTAAATGAGTGGCGATACACAGTGCAAACCAAAACGCCAAAAAATGTAATCATTTTATGAGAGATATTAATATTAATAAATTTGCATATTTATTGCATTTTATATCTCTCCATCTTTTCCACTTAAATAACAGCGTTATTTTGAAAGCGCCTTTCATAATAAAATATTTTCAATCTAACGAATCAACGCCTACCGCTTCACGTACGGACCTTCTTCTTTCAATGCATAATCGTTTATCTTGAACGTACGGTTGAGCTTAATCGCGCTGACTAATCGTCACCGTTGCGACTGATAATCGGGCAATCGGGAGACCGAGCATCGCTCTCACCCGCGCACGCTTATCAACAGATTAGGGCTTTGAAGAGCATACTTCACGGCACGTAATCTTCCACACAAGGTATCAAAGGTTCCAGCCCGATTAGCAGGCCTTTCTACTCGTGGCTCAAAGGGAGGTGATTTCAGTGGACACTGATATAACAGCTTTTGATTTTGTGCGTCTCCACATGCGCTTTGAGTGACTTACTTTAATCATCGCTTGCACCGGTGACCATAGAAGCGAAGGGTTGCTTCGTCACACAGTGCCTTGCGATCGTTCACTCAATCGCCAGCTAATGGTCAGACTACGTGTTAGTGATCATGTAACGGCGCTGAACCTATCGCATTAAGGGCATCTTTGCTGGATAGACGACATTTTTCATGAGGGCCGTTTTTAATACATTTTTTTAACATACATAGTTGGTGCAGCTACTGGAAGTCGCCTTTTAAATATTATTTACATAACTCAGACATATAGAAGGGAAAAGCACTACCACTCACCGTAATCTTCAAACAATAAGCAATGCTCCAAACAAACGTCATCCATTTGCTGTAGCCAATCTCACTTCCGAAACATAACGCAAAAGCAGAAAGGCAGCAACCGTTTTATATCCATCGGGAAAAGCTAGAGGCAAAAGTGTTCATTAATGTACGTGCGGTGTAAAGTAGCGCGGCAAGGTGTTTTGGGTTGCGTAAAAACCGTTTGCAAAATTCAAATCGGGAAATCGCAGCTTTTCGCCCGGCCGTTGATTTAGCGTTTCGTGTACGGCGGTATTGTTTTCCTGTGCCGAATGCAACTGTGTTGCGTTTTGTTTCATTGGCGAAATGGTTCGAATCGGGCCCGAAAAGGCTGTACTAATCTAATGCGCCCGTGTTTTTTTTTTCACCTTTTTAATGTCTTCTTTCACACATTCCCTTCTCCGAGCCCCGGGGAAAGATAGCGTGTGCGTTGGAGTTTGCAAGGCGCTCGAAGATCACCGATGGAAAGGGAGGAAAAGGCGATGCGCGCACCCTCCTCCCCCCCCCCTGGGGGTGCGATTGTCATAATAAGTTTTGCGGTTTTGAAGCAGCGGTTACGTATTTGCCCAGCACGGCTCACGGTGTGTGATTGACCGGGAAAGGTGGCCTCCACCACCTCCACCCGGTTTTGGTTGGTTAGTTTGTATGTTTGTTTGTTTGTTTGTTCATTTGCCGGTGTCAATGAGACGTTTCGAGGGGCGGCAGTGGGAGCTAGCTTTTCTTTCCATTTTGCTCTGCCATCTGTTAGCCATCTCGTTGCTTCGCGTTTGAGTGCATTTTCCTTGGTGGTGGAGCAGTAGTCAACCGTCACTTACAGGCACTGGGTGCGAAGAGAAAGGTTTTTTCAGGCTAAACTGTTTCCCTGCACAAGTTCGGCTCTGATCAATCAAGCTTCGTTAGTCTGAATGGGGAAGAAATGTAACGCAACCGCGCGCCAAAGGGTGAGGGCGGTTTGTTACAGCAGCGGAAAAGCGACGCCGAAATGCGTGCGGTAAAGTGGGCGAAACACGATGGGGCCAATGTTTATTTATGTAATTCCATTTTTTTTAAGGTGTTACAATAATTAGAGCGCTTTACATTCAATGTATCATACTTTATCTAACAATCTTGCGAGGAGAAAGGAAAGTGTGGATAGCTAATTATTGTTTAATCAAACCTGCGCCAAAGAAACCAATCTTCACAAAACCGTTTTTAAAAGCCTTTTCGTGTAATTGTTTTCTTTCCCGCAGCCTTTTGTTTGTCATTTAATTAAGTTGTAAAGACAATACACACTCGACGAAACGTCGGTTGTGAGGTGAGTCGTATTTGATCGACAGAAAGAGTCGCCACCGATGTGGGTCACGTTTTTCCTTTCGTACTCCCGTCGGCGTCTGTCTGCTGGGGGTTGGTAAATATTTGCTGCCGATGCTGCCCACCGATGCACTTTAACGTGCGTATGTTTACTTTTTCAACACCCTGTCGAGTGTCACACGGCGCGCCGTGCAAATGCACCATCGATTTGTGCGGGAGGAATTTGTATTGATTTTGTGACCCTAAAAAAGCAATTGACTGGCCGGGGAACAATGGGATGGCGCAGCTCGACTGATGCTTTAGCGGAAATTGTTTATTTGCTTACGCTTACTGGTGCTGTCAATTATTAGACAGGGGATGGTATTTGTGTCATGTTTATGCTTTTTGGTCTGTTGTAGGGAAAACTGTAACGGTGTTTTGTGTGTTCATTCTGTTAAAGTGGCGACCTCCAGTCAGTAAAGCGTAACGTTTGATAAGATTGCTATTGAAAACATTAAGTAAGCTGTCACAGAAGTATGTGTAAATATGCATAATAGTGCAACTTCTATCTTCTGTAACCAGTAGTTAAAAAAAGTGCAACAAGTAGTGCAACTTCTATCTTGGTAACAGGCCTTCGACATGACTGCTAGACCACCAGGATGCGCCAAGTTAGGGGGTCTAAATATGGGGTAAAATCATCCAATGTTCCTAAGAAAACTCAACGTCATATCTGGGCTAGTCTTAAATTTTCATATGAAGATACATTTTATTCGATCTATGACAAGTTTTAACATCAATTGAACATTTACGTTTAAGTTTTGATGTCGACAAAATAACGTCGTCATCCAAAGAAAGTGTTTGGAATAAAAAACAAATAATTAAAATATTTGGCACAGAAATTTCAAACGAACTCACTTGAAGATTAGTTAATCTTCGAAGGAAAAATATCGTTTGAATTAATTTTAATGAAATTTTCAATCTAACTTGTTACGTTCTGTCCATTTAAATTGGCTGTCTCTTCCTTACTTTGTGTACTTTTGCTAGCGTGCTTGTTATTTTACCACGTTTTTTCTACTCACTTGTTAATTACACATTTTGAAAGTACACATAATGGTACTTCACCGCTCGCCGCGCGCTACGTGCTTGCCGCTGCGCTCCCGTTAGCGGACGAACGAAACGCATTGGGAAAGCACCGCACAGTTTCCGGCACGAAGACATCCCACGCTGTGACCGGGAGAAGCGAGCGTTACCGAGCCGAGGGGACGATCGAAAATTCACAGCACAGTCGCAGCAAGATTAGACCGGCCCCTGGAGTGTGCAGAGTGTGTGTGTATATGTGTGTGTGTGTGTGTGTGTACTCGTTCGGAGTGGAGTGCATCACCACATAACCATCGCTCCAGTTTCGTTTTCTGCGAGAGCGAACCTAAAAACACCGTTCGTTGTGCTTGCTTTTTTACGCGAAGGTTTGCGAATTATTCCGCGCATTGGGCAGGGGGCGAGGGGGAGGCGATGAGTGTGGCCACGCAGTCCCAGCAGGAGAAGAAAGACACTGGAGTGTGTACCCTCAAATACCACAGGCAGCGACGTGGTTTTGGAGGCGCCGGAATATTGGAGTGTGGGCTCTGCTCCACATTTTCCGCCAACTGGGTTTTCCAGCGCATCGCTGGTGCGCCAATCTTTTTGCAGTGTCTCTTTCGCACTCCGCCGTCGCTAGCCTGCTCGGTTGCTGACCGAGTAACGGTCTTTTGCCAATTTTGCGGAATATGCTTGAGCTACTCGGCCCCCATCGGCGCTTTGTTGTGACGCCGGCAAATACTTGACGAGATGCTGAGATAGGCTAAAACACAGGCCAATTTGTCGCTTTCGGAGGGTAGAATTCATCCGGCGGTGAAGTGTCCCTTTAAGTAGAGCGAGGTGGCCGCACCATCCGGTCCGCTCTGGCTGGTGTTATGTTGAAGCCTAATGCCGTTGATGTCTTTGTATATGGTAACCGAAGGCCGCTGTGAATGATCGTACGTTCCATTTTGGGCGTCTATCGGAGGGCCGAAATGATGGATCACAAAAACCGTTGGTGGTGCTTTCATTTTCCTTCACTTCAAACATCGAGTCATATGACGGATGAGGTCGTATTGTGACAAAACGGGAGCTGACTCACATACCTCCCTCCGGTATCTCACAACGCACAACGGCAGCGTTACCATGCTCAAGGGGACGGCTGCACACTAATGAGATAATGCTCATTCATGCGCAACGCCGAGCAGCCGAATATGGCGCAGGAATTCAAAGGCATTCGGCTGTCCCCCAACCCACAACACCGGAGATGCAATCGTTTACCGTCAATTGAATCGACATTAAGGATCGGTGGCGTTGTAGTGTTCCTCCTATTATCAGACAGCACACGGGGTGCAGCACCATGGACCGGGTGGGGAGGTAGTAAATCGAGCGTGGGAATTGAATTCGTTTGCAGCAGTCACTGGCGGTGAGCAAGTGTGCGACCGTCGCTGCGTGTGCTCGCCGCCCGATACCATGCAAAACACATCCCGCGGCAAAAGGCGCGCAAATAGGAAAGGGAAAATACCGTCAACTATTCCGTCAAGGTTAGACTGTTTGAAATTCTTTGCTCTTTGGTACTATTTTCGAAACGATCGTCGAACGTCGAGGTTCGTTCTGGTTTGGTAGTTCCGGCAGCTTCTGGGGAAGAATTCGAGTGACAGGAAGTGGATCGTGGTACGACAAAATTGTGCTTCTTTTCCGGCCAGAGCCAGAAGGAATGCAATCAGCTCCCCCTGGATAGCGATTATGAAATTGAAAATGATGAAATTCCACAACTGTGTTGTCGCTCATGTGTAACTGATGCGAACTGCTGCCGAGGGCGAAAGGGCTCGCTTGCCTCGACACTTCCAAGCTGTCTGAGGGCTCTCCGCCTTTCTTCTGCTTCAGCGTATCATACTGCGCTCCTTGTACGAGGCGGAGGAACCAGTTTCTATTCCTTCCACCCGGCAGCAGAGGGGTAGCAGATTAATGTCGTCTCCACCACCCGGGCGTTACACGCCTCACTATTGATCTAGGCCTTGGTGATCAAGTACGAATCATCGTCGTCGATGCTGTTGCGGTTTTTTTTTATCGTGGCCCAGCAGCACCCTCAGCAGGGTGCGTGTCTGCCACCGCTGTGTGACATCATTTTACCTTGGCGGGATGCAAAATTACTTCACCGTGCATCGGTGCGTACAGTCGTAAGAATGTCATTCGGCTTCTGCGGGGAGGAATGTTAATTTGCGTCTGATTTGCGTCGGGCGTGATGCGATGGGTGGTAGGAGGGAAATTGCTTGCAAAATGAAGGCTGGAATGCGGGCGGGTGATTATGGGAATCAATTGCTAATTTAGGGTGCTCGAAATAGGGGGGTGTTTTGAAAGTAAAATCGATTTCAACCATAAATGGAACGTAACGAACTCGGTCACATGGAATTGCTCCATTACTGTGCTGATTGCGTTTTGGAATAACTATGAAATTGAGGGAGGTTAACCACCGTAAGTTTGATATTAACCGAAAGTAGTTCGAACGATTTCATGCAAAGTTTTAACGGCTAGATTACAACCCTTTCTTGAATAGTGTTTCGCCAAACGATGATCGTTGAAGCTGTTTTGGCAACGTCAGCGGCTCATTCTTGCTAACGACAGACCAGACAGGAAGCGATTCCTGCAGATGTACCATTTCGTGTGCTGATGTTTATGGTTGGAGGTCAATAACTTCTAACGTCACGACCTGCAGCGCTGGAAAACGTGAAAGAAAGCTGAGACTGATGTTAAGCTAATCAAAAAGTTTGATCTTCTCTCTGGATTACAAAGGGAAGAATTGTGCGTGTTATTCGGAAAGATGATTCTCCCCACCATCTTTCGTTGGTGTTTTGTTTTCAAACATTGTAACAAAGTGTTATTATATCGCCAGAAAAAGGATGATCCGCTGACAGAACACTCTGATTTGGAGAACTCGGTGCAGATGCGTTTCCCGTGCCGTTTCTCATGCCCGTGTGGAGGAATTGCATTTGGTTTAAAAATAACACCATCTTCCTGTGACTGCCACCGCCAGAAATCTAGGCCGCGATCGGGAAGCGCACGATCTTAGCACTGTGGGAGTCGCACGCGTGAAAGATCCGAAGGCATGCGCAAGGGGAATGATGCGCAGTCCGGTTGGGAGCGGCCCGACACAATTGCTTGGTAAAATTACCGTGACATAAACGTGAGCGGACGGAGATGAGCGGAAAATCTGATTACCCAAGGCAAGACGTCAGTGCATCGAAGGCTGGTGTTTTGAGTTTTTTTTCTGTCTTGCCCTGGAAGCTTAGCGCAGCATTTATAGAGAGCTGTCTGGCGGATGAACATCAAATGAAGAAATCGGCAGCCGCCACATACCAGCCTCGGTCGCGTGTCCTACATGGGGGACCATGGGTGCTATTTATGCTACTCGGGTAGGCGGCTTTCCTGCACCGGCGTGTTTATTTACGCTTTTTCCAAGGGATGGTGCAGTGGGGACGTAGGTTTGCTTTTGGAGATGAAGTCTTCATTTAAGTCGGGCTTAGCAGTGTGTGGGGCGATGGTACGATGATTGAGCTGTGGGTTTTAGAGGAATCGTGAAGCATTGTTTGTGCTTTGAGGGATGCCGGTGTTAACATATTGTTTTGTCGTCTGCTTGATGGAGGCTGACCGTTTGATGTAGATGCATCTTGCCCCACTTTCTACAGGATTTGATGCAACCGACTTTGATCGATTATGTTTTACCGTGACACATGGATTAATGTTAATGTTTAATGTTGGTAAATTAATGTGTTGGTACTTTTTTGTGTGATTTCAATCAAGTTAATATTATCCTAAAAAATATAAAATCAAATAAAAATCTGTAACAAAATCTTATGACACACTATCGCAACACACGTATCGCGTGCAGCATAGTCCGTTCGGTTGCGTTACTTTCGCGCTCGGAAAAACTAGGGCAAAGTGAAAACGGGACACCATACCTAGGGTCACCAGCAGAGAGAATGAAAGCGCATCCAATATCATCCTCGCTCGCGCGGTGACAGACGGAAAGGCCGTGCCCTGGCGTGACCGGAAAGGGAAGGCCGTCCTGGCGTGAAAAATAAACCGCTCCCGTTGCATAAACTTACGCAACGTTGACCAGTGTCATGGGAGCGGGAGGGATGGACACGATTTCCTTGCCACATTCTTGCCTCATTCCACACCGACGTGCAGACGGTCCGGTTGTTGGGGGGACATGTGGGACGTGATCAATCACCTGCCCTTTCTCCCCACCTGTCCCTCGGGCGTTTGCAGCAAGAGAAAGCATGCTGTCTTTTACTCCCTCGTTCAGCGTTCGGATAGCCCAAACCGGGAAAGCGAATGAGAATGAAAGAAAATGCAACATCCATCGACACACTGACCCACTGCTTCGCACTGCACGCACTCGCCCGCTCACTCACTTGTTCAGTTCTTTCGGCTTTACGCTGCCTCCATGCCACACCCGCCGGCCAGTTACGAATTGCTTCCCAACAGCCTGGGGCTGGTTTTCCCCGTGCGTTGAAAGAAAACATAAATTTTCCTTACGTTCGTCCGAAAACCCGGGCGGGAAAGCATGGATAAAAATATGCGAGCGCCAGGCTCGAAAACTGCTCGAAACGTGAAAAGAAAACAGCTCATCCAACTGGAACGCGAAATGGGCAGGAAGATGGTTTAAAGTGAACGACATGCACACCGATCGGGCGGGTGGGCTGTGGGTGGGCCTGGCCCCAGGGAGGCAAAAGTGTAGCAAATCAGCACAAATTTTGAACCAGTGCTCCCACGCTTTTGAGTGGAAGAGAAGAAAATAAAGTTGCACCAAAAGGTGCCTGTCCGGAAAAAGAATTACTGCAAAAAATCCAAACGTTTTTTTGGGGAGCACAAATTGGAAAGTGCAGTTCATTGAGAAACAGCTGGCTGCCGGTCTGTTGCTATGGGCATGCTTCTAGAATATTGGCAGCATTAGCAGCAGCTGCAAGGGAATCGCAAATCGAGATGATGATCGGCGGTTCTCCGTTTCTTCCCCGCGCGTTGCCAAACCGCAAACGACGCACTGGGAAAAATGATCTAGAACGGTGAATGAGAATCGATTCGATTCTCTTGCTCGCTCGTCTGCGATTGCATCATTAGCTGGGCTTTATAGATTGACGCTAGCTTCAGTCGATCTGTTGGGTGGGATTTTTTTGCTTTTGTTTCTGTTTAGCGCCACCGGTCACATGGTGGGGCACATAAGCGCATCGGATGGATTTAATCGACGTTCTCGACGGCTACGCCCTTCAAGGCCGGTGCGTAACGCCGCCAGCCGGAATCAGCCATCACCGCGCCATCAGAAATGTGGCGTGTACGGTAGCGTGGCGTTAGGTGTTGCTGTTGCTATAGTCTCCGTCTAATTCATCCGGCTTCTTGCGGCGGATTGCTGTGGCACTAATCCTCGCGACAAAAGCCGTTCGGCCAAGTGTCGTACGTAGTGAAGAAGCTAACGATCCATCCCACGAACGCCATCGGCCTGCGCGCTTTCATTACGCATGCAAGGGGGACAGTATGGGTTGGGCGGTGCATAGGCAGCACGAGAGTGTGACCCCATTGGCAACGAAATGCATGTTGCGTTTGAGGTCAAGCGCCGGCTCTAAGCTATCGATATTTTTTTCTTGCTATTATGAGTGCTGCTTTACTTCTGGCTAGTGTAAAATGTGTTTTGCTAAAACTACTTTCAAATAGTTCTACAAATGATTATACATATTTAATACTTGTAGCATCAGTAAAGAAAAACTATCGTAGGTAGTTCAATCAGTTAGACCGATTCGTGGCATTAAATGAGTGCTGGGAGCATCAAATTAATTACTTTCCTTTGTTTTGTCTATGATTTTAATACTGCTTGTTGCTTGTTTTTGTACATATCAAAATGACGGTTTTCTTTTCAAGTTTTAACTGCTTCCGTCACATTCCTACGATTATTCATAAAAGTGTGTGGAAACACGTCGCTTCTAGCAACCTTTTTATACCGTGAAGATAGTTTCATAATTATATGGCACTACTACCGCGTCTCTATTCGATCCATCACCATCATCATCATTATCATCATCAACACCGCATTTATAGTTAGAAATTATAGATGCATTGAAACTGTTTACAAAGTCCGTTCCAATTAAGCTTTCGCAATCGACTCTCGCTACAACCTACGCGAAGGTGATGCGCAGATCGATACGCAAAAGGGGCTTCCATCAAATTCACACCGCAAATGATAAGGATGGTCGGAGCTCTTCGCTTTTTTTTCCCATGAGCGAATGTTTACAACTAGGTTGGCCCCGCAATAAAAATCGATGTTGAAACAATAGGCCGTTTGTGTGTGTGTGTGTGTGTGTGTGTGGGGTGTGTGTTTTTTTTTTCATCGCGTCCTTCTCGATTCCAGCACCATGTCGTAAGCAATCATATTAATTAGCGTCCGAAGGGAATTGTGGATCGAATGAATCTTCGTCAGGTGCTGGGTGCACGGTCGTAGAGACCAGACAAACAAGTTATGATTAAGTGATTTGAGGTCCCGCTTCCCTGCTCGGGTTGTTGTGTCGCTTGCTCTACTATAATGGTTATTGCAGCATCACATCACAACCATCGACTATTGACGGTTTGAGACGCTCACGTGCCTTGCACCTTTCCAAAGGGGAGTTTAATTTTCACGCATGCCACTCACTGGCACGTGTCGCTCTGTCAGGAGGGACTAGAAAATTGACCTATTAGACTTTACACAGCCGAAAAGGTCGATCATTTCCTTTCTTCCATCTGGGTGCAAATGTATGCAAAAAAAAAAAAGGAAGGTTTAAAGAGCGGGTTGCGAATTATGATCGACAGCCGCGTGGCACACCCATTAGGCGACCAATTAGTGGCAACCATATTTTCGTGACCACTCACTTTCGATTTCGAGCGAGCAGCTTTTCACCGCGTGCGTGTCACATCCTGCGCGCGGAAGGAAATGTCCAAACAGTTTGACTTGCCCGGAGTGTGAACCGGGCGAGCGGACACTTGCTGACCGGAAATGCTCACGCCAAAAGCGAACGTTTTTTTTTTTTTTTGCAGGAAAGGAGAGGAGAGGAGTCGCAAAAATG
Source organism: Anopheles epiroticus (assembly GCA_000349105.1). Taxonomy (NCBI): domain Eukaryota; kingdom Metazoa; phylum Arthropoda; class Insecta; order Diptera; family Culicidae; genus Anopheles; species Anopheles epiroticus. The sequence continues at coordinate 766,399 of KB671587.1, read as the reverse complement.
CAGTCACCCAAAAGTGACATAAGTTTCGCTTGGCCGGCTCCCTTCACATTCGTCAATTGTTGATTTCGCCCAGGATGCTATTACTTGTTTTCTCGGCGCAGTTTTTGCTACTTTCTCCTGTTTTGTGTTCAAAAGAAATTGGGTAAAAAGTAAAAACCAAAATTAAGACAACAAAACAAGGCTGGCTTTGTCACATTCGCGAAACGTTGAAAACCGAAAGTGTTGCCGGGGATCGTCAGCACATCTGCACATCAGGGTGTACGTGGAATGGAATTTTACTTTTTTTTTTTTGGCGAAATTATACATCGGGAATTGATCTTGTGACAAGCTGACGTTTGTTTTCGGGAAAGTGTTACTATTGTTTAAACCCCACCTCGCGTGAAAAGGAAAAGCCTTTCTACGTAAAAGCATTTCCCGCAGGGGCCCAAAGTGATCGGCGAGTGTTTGCCGGAACCTTTTTGTTTTAATTTGATTTTTCGACTATAATTAATCGAATTCCGTGCACTTGGAAAGCGCAGCATTGTAGCAGCATTGTAACGCGCCCGGATTTAGACGTGCGGACCGGGAGAAAGACCGCCCCCCTTTGTGTAAGTTGCGTGTCGCAGAATAAATCGTTTTTCATTTTTCTCTCTCTCTCTCTCGCTGTCCGGACGTTGGCTCACGCTAGCCTTTCCCCGTGGCGGAAGTCGATTAGCGGCTTTAGGGTCGGAAATTGGGATTGAAAAAAGGTTGCCGCTCTGGTGCCGGGTGTCTTCCCTTCGTTTGAGCCCGGTGACGTTCCAGAATCGGTGCGGTTGTCGGTGGTTGCGTGTGTATCATCTTTGCGGAAAAGCCGGGAAACGTGCTGCTTGATTGATTGGACGACTCACGCGGACCGCGGTCGTCTGTTGGGCGCGCTTCCTGCTTTCGGTAACTGTCATCGATGCCTCCGTTGCGCTTGTTTTGCGTTTCTGTTTCTTTGCCACTGGATTCGCTAACCGGTCTGCCTTCCGTGTGCGGAAATGGTTGTTTACCGGTGGAATTAGCTGGAGGAAAACGCCTTTTTCTTGGTATTTTTTTTATCGACGCCCTGTCTCTGATAGTAGTACGGGTCGTAGTAGAGGTATTGGATGTCACCGGTAATGGTGTGTAAATGATCGTAGCCATTAGTGTTTGAATTTTGATTAGAGTTGCGGTTTAATTATAGATATTTGATGCCCGTGTAGCGCGATAACGATTTTATTTACATAAAAGCGCGAATATTATCGGGAGGAAAAAATCTACAAAAAAAAAATATCGCTCTGTACCAATTCAAAATAAAACTGCAGTAAATACAAATACAGCTTCAGCGAAACGAAGTGTGGAAATGATAAATTTCTTTTAAATCACTGACTAAAGAGGCTAAAGAGTGTTGTTTATGGAATTTGCCTAAATTACTTCGTATGTAAATAAGCTGATTTAAAAACCCTATCATGATGAACAGCCCAACACGGCGGGCTGCAACCAAGCGGATCACACTGGCCACTAGGTTCATGAACCTCCGAATAATTTTCCCTCCAATCGACACCCCCCTCCCCATCCCTCCAGTGTGGGTAAAAGGCTTAATTTTCCTTTTGCGCTCGGTGCGCACGAAAGATTCACGGCCACTGGCTAAACTCTCGCCCAATTTCGAGCCACCGTGTGTAGGCAGCGGCACGAAAAGGCTACGTGCGCGAGAGCGGATAGATGTTATCGGAAAAATAATCTCCCGATCTCCCCTACCCACAAGACCGGCGACCGAGGTGGCCGGCCCTCCAACTGCCGCTTTCTTCGGCCGCCAGTTTCATCGACCGGTGGCGTGGGGCGAGGCGCATAAATTATGCACCGCCTCCGAAAAGCTTTCTTTTTAAACGGCTTCATGGCTTCGCCTGTTCGTCGACGGTGCTGGACCTTCTTCCCAATCGTCTTCGCGAGACGATATCGCTGGCCAGCAGCGCCGACCCCGCCATCATCAAGACCAACCGGTGGACCATTACCGAACCCCGAGTGCGTGAAACGTGCGTCGTAATGCTCGCTGGATGCGCGTCCAATCTGCAGGTGAAACAATCTATTTTCAAACGATTGCGTCGCTTGAGGTTTCTTGGTCCTCGCAGGCGCTTGGTCGGCTGCACCGGTAATTGGTTGTGCGACAGCTTGCAGAAGATAAATTCACACAGCGCACACCCGCACACTTTACTGGCTAGATGATGTCGCGGACGTGAAATTGCTACTTAGCCTACCGCCTAAACGCTCCTCTCGAGCTATTGAAATTCACGCTTCAAATGCATGCACAGGCGGGGGACGTACGGTTAAGATAAGCTCCGTTTCGATATGGAGAGTCACCTGCCACCGAGCAGGCCAATTAGTGCACGACACCGGCCCTGCTCTGTCCACCCAGCCTCCCGAGTGCCTTGTTTTTGAGGGAGTTTATGGTGCACTTTCTTATCATTTGCTTTTCAACATCATGCACACGTGCCTCTGCGGAAGGGAGGGGGCGGAGGAGCACGTGAAGGGGAGGTGTTGGTGACTTGAGATGGCGGGCGTGTCACGTTGGCACATTCACTGGGGGGGTGGCGGGTGTGAGCATCTTATCGAGCAAAGGTGTGTGTGTGTGTGTGTGTGTGTGTGTGTGTGTGTGTGTGTGTGTGTGAGCGGTCGCCTCATCAAACGGCCGGAGGAGGTGTGTTGCTTTTCGAGAGCGTCTTGACGATGAGGCGGCAGATTGGATGACTTTCTCCACACACTCGAGTGCACGATACGGTGGCCACACCACCCTCTCTCGCGCTGGGTGATCAATTAGTGTCCCTTGCCACGCGGGTGATGATGATCGAATTTCGGCTTTGTTTTTTAAAAACAGACCTGCCCAACAGACTTTACTTGAGACAGAACGTTTACATGCGACTGCCAAACGACGATCAACCCGCTCGCACCGATACAACAATGCCTGCCTCTGTCTCATGACACACAAACTGCATCGTTGCGAGGGGATGCGACATGAAAGGCTGTTGTTTTTTCTTTTCGGCATGAATGTCGCCGATGTGGGCGACGAGATAAATTAAATTGCCATTGCCCTAATGAGCGCTGTAATGCGATCGTTGCCTTTTTTCGGTGAGGGATAGAGGTGATACGTTTTTCGTCTTGAGAGGAGCAGTCACTGCACTCAAGAGGTTTGGTTGATGATGGATTTGTTACTGTGCGGGTTGCATTTACGAGTATGAGGGTATGTTTCTCTCTGAGCTAATAAATTCACATCGAATGAGACGCCTTTCTGGGGGTTTACCACCCTTTCAAAGGCATAATCGAGCGAATGTCATAGAATTTTCTAGGACAAGGGTAATATACGAGAGCATTCCGTCGTGGGCTTATGTGATAGGACAAACATTCTTCACATCGATTGCAAACCGCTGCAAGGCGATAAGATACGAGGTGGCTGTAAAAACAAATTATCTGCTACAACAATCAACCATCAATACAATGCAGTGTTGTGGGTGTAAATTGGAATTCTTCTGCAGTGTCGAGATTCCAACAAAAGGATAACTGTGCGAAGGTCTGAAAGTGTTTTTTTTTTTGATTATTCAAAGATAATGTTCAATAGTTTTCCATTACCACTGTAAATGATTATTCTATGCAAAACGTTTATCATATTCGTTCCATAAAATTTAATCAAAAATCGAATGATGGTGTTAAAGACAGAAATTCAGTGAACGCTTTAACATAACCATTCACTATATTTTCATTGCAATTTAAGAATGACTCAATTGAAGTTTCTTTTTGCAAGAATGTAATCACGCATAAAAAATGGAATTGTTTTAAAAATCTTATTACATTTTACAACTTTATTTTGCATCGTTAACGCAAAAAGATAGAAAAAAAAATCATAGACGTCATTAAGATAAAAGCTCTTTATTAGACCCGCAAAAGCGCTCATTATGCATACCATCTTAATATTTTGCTTCGTTCATCTTTGCAAGGTTGAAACATCTCTGTGTTATTATCTGCAAAAACAAACCAACGGCAAACGGCGAACCATTTGATCACGTGAACAGCGTTTAATTGCCCCCACTCGTCGTGCGAGAGTAATTGTGCCGTTCGCTTAAAAAATTGTTTCTCATCTTAAAACAACCAAGGGAGATACCCTATCGCTTAGCAGTTGTGGAAAATTCCAACTACTTAGTTTGATCTAGCCTTCCCTATGCTAATTACCCCTTCATTTTGTTTACTTCATTACTCTCTTCCAGGTGACACATCGGACGACCGGTGACGTGATGGTGCTGAAGATGAATCAACGGCGTGCTAACCGGCCCAACATGTTGCGCGAGGTGCAGCTGTTGAACAAGCTGTCGCATCCAAACATCCTAAGGTAAGGGACCATTGATCGATATCCGCGTAGACTTTCATTCATGGTTGGACTACGATTTTGCCGCGCCTTCATTCATCCTTACGCGAGACCGTGGGTTACTACACTCATCCCTACTTCCTCGGTAATCTAATCCCTTCCAGGAGGTTGAAGTAGTTCCGACTAGAACGCCAGTCTTGTGAGAAAATATTTGCAGAAGAAGGGCGTGTAGCGTAATTGATTTAAAAAAGCCATTTCCCATTCCTTGGTGGGACGGTGAGGGTCAATGCAATTTACTTACCGTTTGCTCTTCGTCATCCGTTCGTTTAGTCTTCCTTCTCAACGATACCTCATAGATTGATTCCTTACCGCGGGAAAACGTCCGAGGAGCTACGGGTGCTCTGTTTGTCTACTCCCCCCAGCCCAACCCCCTTTACTCCTCCCCCCCCCCCAGGGCTGGTAGACAGTAAAGAAGGAAATGGATTTGCGTTGATATAGACTTCCGTTCAGAAATCGGGGTTGCCTTGGGTCACCCACCAGTCCAGTTTGCAGCCAGGTGCAAAAAGGAGGCTCGGCGGTACGTTGTCGCGCCGCTGGAAGTAAACAGCATGGTGGGAAAGCAAAAAAAAAAAACAATTACCCTCCAACACAAACGCGCACAGAAATGCATTTCCTCTTCATCGTCTAGACGGGGGTGTACGTCTGTGTGTTTACAAGACTTTGGGGTGGGGCTACCCTGCACACTGTCTCGGCGGCACGGCATGGCTTTGGCGTTAACTAATGCCGGAGAGAGAGAGCGCATTTTGCTGCAATCCATAAATCGTTGCGGCTCGCAGTTATGAGGGAATGGAATGTTGTGATTGTCGGTGTGTAAAGTGTGTTCTGATTTGGCGGAGGGTACAATTATGGGGGTGGGTGTTCTGTGAAAGCAAAAGTCCAAACGTTTTCTTTTCCTCAACCTATTGAGTATTGGAGGCAACCTTTTTAGTATTGGAGGTAACAGAGATGTTGATGAAAACTACAGAAATAAACGATGGAGAGATTTTTAAAATAAACTAGCCGATAATCCAGCACACTGCAGGAAGTTGAAGGTAATGAGTGGTGCTGCATTTTTCCTCTGAAATAGAATTCATTTTTCATTTTCAAATTCGTATTAAAAAATGAAATTCTCAAAACAAAATCTTCCATACCGCGAGCTCCACCACACAAAAGCAAAGGGAAAACAATATTTGTTTCCTTCTATCAAATAATCTCGCGAAATCGAACACTGGAAAACGGCCCTGTTACACGCTCTTTCCAAAAAAAAAAAAAAAATAAAAGAGAAACCAGATCTCAACCCTCCACATTTCCGTACATTCGGCCTTGCCTACCAACCACGGCATGACTCCTACAGGGAAGATTTATTATGTGGTGCCAGAGTATAGATGTGTTCGTGTGTAGTTGTGCAGTAGTTCATCCGCGTGCACGAGCACAAAAGCACCCATTTTCACGCCGCCAGTGGAAAACGCGATCGCCCCAACGAGATCGCTCGAGGGGAGGGCACACATACAGCAAAGTTCAAGGGTCGGTGGCCCTTTACGTTACGCGGAAAAGACGCCCAACGCCTAACACGATGCTGGCTGGCGTATGTTGAAGAGCTGCAGAGCGGAAGTTCCAGCTACTCCCGACCAATGAGTTCGTCGAAAAAGCTGTTTTGAGGAAAAATAGATGAAAAGTTTATGCTTTTTGTAGAGATTTTAAGCACATTTCGTTATCCGTACTAAGGGGGCAGGATGTAGTGCAAATAAAAGCAACTATCTCTGCTGGCGTTCCTGTCGCTGCATTTATAAACTATTCACCCGAACCGGCGGGTGCAAAATCATTTCGTAGGTGGTTACAGTGCTCGCCTTTCGTGCCTTGGCTGGCCTTGATCCCTCGCACCCTGTTTATGCTTCTCCGCGCTGCTGCTGTTGTCTGCACAAGAGCGGCCTGTGCTGTGCGCTTGGGGGTAATTTATTCATCTTCAGCACCACATCGCCCGCTGGAATGAGCCGGAAATGACCGTGTGAGCCATGGGCCCATTCGCCCATTCGCCGTGCAGCCGTTTTGCACAGCCCGGGGCATGACTTTCCGAACGCCAGCTGCCGTTGAACTTTGTTTTATTTCTTTAATTGCAATCTTAAATATTGAAGCGCACAAACTGCGGACGGATTCGACGAATGTTTGAATTTCGGGCAGGGTGAGAGGAGACACGCAAGGTAGTGTTTGGCATGATCGTGTGTTGCTTTTGTTTGTTCGTTTGTTTGTTTGTTTGTTTGTGCACAGCGGTTTTACGCAGTGCGTTCTGCTCGTTGCTGCTGTGCCGCGATATGCAAAGCACTTCGTAGCGAACTACTTCACTTAGTTTGTTGCAACGATCCTGCACCGATCCGTCGTCTGGTAAGTGCTTGGGTTGGGGATGCACGTTTCTCTCCGGCGCCGTACGACTTTTTTGCGTTCCTGTTTTACTTTTTGTTGCGTCCTTTTCACCGTACAATTGCTCCCGAAAACGGTAAACACTATCTACCGGCGGGGTTGCAAACCGGTGCTGCTGCTACGACGTCCAGCGCCACAAAAGGTGGAGAAATTAATCTCAAGCAAAAGAAATGTTGCCGCGCTCGTCGGTAGGCATGCTGCTGGCGCTGGCGGAATGAAATCAAAACAAATGAAATCATACGAAAGATCGCAAAAAAATGGCTGGATGATGGAAAAAGCTGAAAACCACCTTTTAGACAACGACCCATACTTTCGACACACCGGCTCACTCACTCGCACGCGAGTAGCGACCTGCGCAAACAGCCTTGGCAATGGAGACGCCTGATGGACGGGGCAGCATCAGGCCTGATGGTGGGGAGATGGATGGTACCAGCGATGGGTGGTGGTTTCGCGGGGTGGCAATAAAGAAACGAGAGTGAAAGCACTCACCCAACACGCGTCGCTGCGGCCAACGCACTGTGTGTGTGTGTTGTTCAACGAAACGCTTCTTGCCTGACCGTTTTCCACCCTTGTTCGTCTGCTTTGGTCTCTGAAGTGTGTTGGTCGTTTTTTCTGGCTTTATTTTTATTCGATCATGCATTCTGCAAAACGTTAGTGAAGGTATTTTGTTGCTCTACATTTGCTTTACAATGTGAGACAGATTGTTGTAATAATGTCACGTAGCAGCGACTCATGAAAATGGGAATTTATAACAAGGCGATACGTTTTATTTGATTGCTTTATAGGGCCCTTTCGCTGAGTTGATGAGTCCCATGAGTCTTTTGAGAAGATTTGTGTATGTAAATCTCCAATAAAAAGCCTTTTAATCTTGAATCACAAACATCCTTTAATGCATCCTTCAGTATCGTTAATTATTTGATATCATAGATGAAATTGAGTCTCTAATTGTACAGAACCGCTCGAGGCTCTTAAACTTTATTCCAAAAATTAAAGAATGTATTACATAGATGAAACAAATTAAAAGATCTTCGTTGTCCACGAATAAGCCTGTTTTGATCCGAATCCTGCCCGGCCGTGTGTTCGTTAGGCACTTGGCGTGTTGTCTTCGTGCACTTTACATGTTCACGATCAGTCACAGACAGCTATGCACCTTCTGCAGCACTTGATCGTCACGAGCAGCAAACGTGTCCATCACCACCCTTCCCTTTCTGTTCTAACTTTTCCGACGCCCCTCTCTTCAACTCTCAAAGCTCAGTGCGTTAAAGAGCTAAAGACGCGTTTAACACATACGCATATCGCGTAGTGCCGATCACATCACAAAACAAAAGCGAAACAAACATGTGGTACGGCCACCAGTGTGATGCCACCCTCCCCCCTCCCCCCGCCTCCCCGAGCAGGAAAGGGGGTGGGGGCGAAGAAATGATCACGTTTACGTTTTGCTGGCAGGCGTGCAGCAGACGCTGTTGTTATTTTTACGCAAAGGGTTTTTATTTTGCTTCCCTCTCTGCACACGCTGCACCGATTCGTTCGATTAGTGCTGCACTTGATGCAGAGGGAGAGTGTGTTTCGCATAAATTGTAGCAGATGAGCGGGACAGGGAGATGAAAACAGTGCGACTTGGCAAGGCGAAGCTGTTGATGTTCAGCGTTATGCGCAGCCGATGTTGTGGGAGGCGTTGCTGAGATTTTCACGACATGAGCGGGTCTATGAACTTGCTGAAGGTTACAGCGAAGGCTCGCTTGCAGACGATTCGTTATGTGCACCCGCGTGCGGCCCGAGACCTGGTGCGGTAGATGCAGCGAGCCAGCCCCCCTTCAACCACCCAACCAAGCGATCGAGATGCACATTTCACTGCAAATTGCTTTTATTTTTCCACTTGGATTTTCCCCTTTTGCCAGGTAAGATGGTAGATTGTACAAATCCGCTTCGTTCTCAAGCGCAAACGAGCTCCAGAATTGAAGCGGCACTAATGTGGGAGCCAGAGGCTCGCTGTATGCGTTTTATTGCACGTGTAGCGATTCAATGTAAAAATTTTTAGAGAAGGCCTTTGTTTTGAAATATTTTTTGTTTTGGTATTTGGTATAACAATCTAAAATTGTTTATGACTGAAGGATAATTAAAAGACGTTTTGTCTTTGCTAAGGATTGTATTTTATGTTGAATCTTTTTCAAAAAATAAGAAATTGAAAATTAATTGGTACTGCGTCGCACGCATGTTACACTATTTTGTGGATAATGATTCTTCATTATTTTGATTCAAGCATGCCCTCTACAAGAATGAAAGTGATCTTTGTTTTATTTTCGTCCCTAGTTACCATCTATTGCGTTAAAAAAATACATCGAATCACTGTAATTTTTACCGTAGAAATATTCTCTCAAATTATTTGATTTACGAGAGCATTTATTATTGTGCTGCGCCCTGTTGAAGGATGTCCTTCAAAATCGGTAGAATTGTAAAGACCTTCCAAGACGGCCGATCGTGTTCAAGCAAAAGTGAAATCATTTTTCCTCTGTCAACTGTCATCCTCATCGTTTCTTGGTCCGTCAGCTTCAATTAATCAGTCGTAAAATCTACCCATTCGCTGTTTTTTACAAAGTTAAACAACAATGATGCACAAGATGGAACGCTTCGTTACGATTCGCCTCTATTGGCCGGCGTCATATATCTTACTGCGTTTGCTTAATATACAAACAAATCATGTTGAATCATCGCAACCGGATGGGGAAGGATTACCGAGGAAGCAGCATGTGCGTACGGAACCCCATTTTCGCCAGACGTTTGTTATTGCTCTCAGCGTGAATACTGAACTGGCTTGACGTTACCTTAGCGCCTGTGTACGTGCGTGGTTTCATGCTGGTGATGCCCATCCTCAATTTTAGCCACATTATATTTTGGTTGTTTTTCCGACTTCTTTCCTCACTTCCGAAAATATCGCGTGGGTGTCGGTGCGGGCGCTATTTTCGTTAGCGTATTGAGCAACCTGTGCGCTATTTTCGGCCACACGAAGAATTTGAATAATTTGGCGACCGTTTTTGTGTTTATCATTATCTTGGCAAACTCTATGAGCACTTCATTGACCCTATAATTTGCCGTTGGCATCATTACAGTAATAACATAGCTCAAAGACTATGTCAGTCATCACTTAAATTGTTTTTTTTTTTCGTTTTCGTCGTGAGGGGTACAGGAATAATCTAGCATTGAGATCATCCACAGCCAAAATTCTTAATATTTTTTTCAATATCAGCAACAAAGTCCGCAACTCACCATTTTTTACTGCGTTCGAACCGAATGATTTTCACTATTTTTTTTTACCAAACCGGTTATTTGTATAGGAGCGGTTTGCGCAATAAATAATAAATTTCACCCAGCCCCAAATTTTGCTTCCCAAACAATGTGAAGTGAGTGTAAACCTTTCTCCTTAAATTTCCTGCAAGCCAACAATAAAACATCTCCGAATCTGTGTAACATTCCCTTCGTTTCGTTTATGTCCGGCAAACGCACACGAACGATGCAACGATGCAAGCGACAAAAATATGCTACAATGGGCCATTGCACTGCTCCTGCAGTACACCCGGTCAGCCTGCCCATTGCATAACACAGATTCGAGCAATTACCTTCATACCTGCGCCGCTCTCTGTTGTTGCATCTCACCACCTGCCCGGGTGTTTTATGTTCGCCACATCATGCAGATATCTTTGCCGCGTTTGGTCGTAAAATGTGTGACCAGATTTGAGTAGTAGCAAGCGGTCCGAAGACGACAGCGAAAAAGGCGGGAATGAAGAGAGGGCGAGGACATAAAACACAACAAACTGCCAGCATTAAAACCATCGCCATCGACGTGCCGACGTGTTGTCTCACGGAAGCGGATAGTGTACGGGGCCGGAACTGGTACTTCTGGTTCGATCATCACTGCTGATCGGTTCCCAGCTGGTAGGGCGGCACGTGTGGTGGGTTCGCCTGTCTGTTTTTTTTTTACTGTTGACACATACCCATGGGATTTGCTCCATTTGTGCCTTTTTTATCGCTATCGAAAGCAAAAGGGGGGGGGGGGGAGACTGAGAAAGGGAACGTCGGTGTAGCATACACATCACACAACACCTTTCATCTGTCTCCATCGACTGGCGAATAAAACCGAAACGCTTTGTATCGAAAGTGAAATTTGTTTTGGGAAAGCAGCTTGATCTCTGCCAACCGCCCCCCCTTTCTTGTCGCTTGTTGCCGTGGTTGTACGAGATGATGTTAAACGGATTCGAGTGAAATGTGTTCGATCGTCGTGTTCAAAGTACAGCTGGTTTTGTTTGCAAATTCGCAACACGTTTAACGGATTTGCATTGTTACTCGTGGCAGCATGAGGCCCAGCGGTGGAAGTGCTTAGAAAACAGTGTCTCTTGAATAAGTAATGATACGTAGCATAAAAATAAAATCATGCTAACGAACCAATAATCCCATCCGAGTTATGTGCATAGAGGGCAGAGACATAGAGAGAGAGGGGGGGGAACAGTTTGTCAAACTGTTAAAAAGAAATAAAAGTTAATGGAGCTACGGTGCATCGTCGGTTAAGTACCGTTCCGTAGGGGGGGGCCGAGTACCACATTCCGATGAGGCTTTACCGAGGTGTCGAGCCGTTGTCACTTGCTCGTGTTTGCCTAGTTTAATCGCACACTTGAGTCAATAATTTCACCCTTAACCGTGCTCGAAACCTCCTCCCCTTGACTCGAAACCTTCAGCTCTTGATCACTTCAACTTGCTGTAGAAGTCATGGATTTTTTTGCAACCGGCGTACAGTAATAACATGAACCCCCACGTCCCTAATATGGGCACACGAATGCTCAAGATCGGCAAGATCTCGCGATGATCGACCCCAATTCACCGTATGCTGACGCCGGGACTGGCTGGTGTAGCTCGGAACAAAGGTCATGCCGAGCGTGGAACGTACCGGACGCACCGACGGACGTTCTGCGCTAATTGAGTGCGTGTCTGGATGTCTGAAGGGTGTCTCTTCCACCGGAGGGAAAAGGCGATAAATTGGAATTCTTTAAAGCGCACTTCGTTGGCGCCCAGAGCACCAGATTGCGTCTCCGTGATGATCGTGATTCTACAAAACCGTTCCCAACGGCAGACACACTTTATCACCTTAATCGGTTAGTTGATGGAACGGGACGAAAGGGGGAAAAATGCTAAAACGGTTTAAGCTCGTCGTAAAATTAACCCCAAATAACTGACACCCATATAGGATCGCCCCTAGCGCCAATTACGATTGTCAATTGGTCCGATCAGTCCGATCGATTGCGATGGCGATTCCAAGCGTGCGCTCCGATGATCTGTCGACCGGGGAGAGCATCGATCGGGAGCAGTGCCATAAATCATTTGCTTGATATGCCTCATCGGGAGTGATGGGAAAATTACGCTGACCGGCGGTCCTCAACATATGATCGAATCGCGATTGAACAATCAACGGGAAGGAAGCATCACGATGTCCCTGAGGCATTCGGCTACAACGGCGGCAACAACGGTGAAGACATTTCCTTCCACGGTGCTCTAATGCTCCGTGTGTACTCCCCATACGAGACCATTTTCTGTTCCATCAGCACCGCAGCAAACCCCTCGCCAGACACCGGGTATAACGGTTCCTTCCGCTTTCACGAACATCGGAAGGAAAGTAGGCGATCGAGTTGATTAGGTGCGCACTTTGCTGCGCTTTGCTCCTTTGCGCGTTGGGCTGCCGGCTCTGCTGCAACTTGACAGACACATGCCTCCATGGTCGTCCGTGTCACGTGCCTAATTTTCGGGCTCTAACGGATGAGGTTTCTCCTTAACTGTCGCCATCTCTGCCATGGAGGCGATACGGTGCTTCACACACGAATATGATGAGCATTATGGCCTATCGCTGATGCGATCCCGTGTCCCTAACGGACTGGGGCAGTAATGACGGCCGCCGTCTTCGGGGAGGGAGTGGGGCGGTTTCTCTTTTACTAACGAGATTAAAATGTCATTCGGGTGAAAACCTCAAAGACCGCGGGATACTTTGCCCGGGTTTTGAGTGAAGCTGCACGTTCAATTTTTGCAACCAGTTTCGATGGAAATTGGAGGCTTTCCTTATACAAATATTTTGTGTAATATTTCAGAAAACCTCCCTGAAATGCTCGATACACATCGCGAATTCCGTTGACGGCCAAATCCTACTGCCCATTCAGTGTACAAATCTCCGCCGAACGCGTGCGCACGGTTCCATGAACAGGGCCGCCGCGGCGTTTACAAGAAAATGGAGCGATAAACAAGCATCATTTGAATAGAAGTAGGAGGAGGTTAGGAGGCTAAACAGAAAGCAAAAAACAATCTCTCGGGGGTTGCCCCGTTAAAAAGGGCGCTGCCGACGAATACTCTCGTCCGTTCAAGCGGAACGTCTCAAGATGGAATTGAACGTCAGACCAGCAAACGCCACCGTGTTCGTAATGCCAACCCTCGGTTGGGTTGGGCTTTGGGGTGGATTAAGGGTATTATTTAAAACAATAAAACGGGAAGGGATTAGTTTTGGCAGCCGGCAAAGGTAATGCGCGACGTCTCGAATCCGAGCGAGCGGAAGATGTGGATCAGTGCATTTATTTCATCCCGTTGCTGCCGTCCGACCGACCGTGCTCTCGTGGAGTACAGCGAGCAGGAAATCGGTGCAGTTTTGGTTTGAGAAATGAATTCATGCTAAAAATTGAGCTCACTTTTGAGCTCCCTTTATGCGTCTTTTGAGGGCAATAGGAATGTGTTCAACGGTGTTCATATTAAAAGCTGTGTCTAGCTGTGTCTAGCTGTGTCTAGCTGTGTCTTTAATGCTTTTTTATACTTGTTTAAGAAACAATTACTCATTTTATGCGTTGTTTTAGCACTTTAGCGAATTGAATTTCATTTTTATAAATGATTACTATCATTTTTGTAAATTTCTATTTGATATTTTAACTGAGCGCTTTACTTTAGTTTTAAATTAATAAATGACCGGTATTTTAATTTTATTTTATGTATCCGATATTGGTCGAATGTACAACTTTTACAAGAGTACTTTTTTTTAATCAAAAATAATCAAAAATCAATTCATGTTTCATGTTACGATTTGATTTAGCCCCTTAAGAGATCTTTCTAAAACATTCTCTTCAAGATTCGCGTTGTTTGGGAATAACCAATTGAATAATTTTATGTTATTTGACATTTTTTTTACACACTGCACCGTGCGCTTGTTCCACATTCCTCGTATCAAAAACTCTCAAAGCGTATCCCACAGACCACCAACCGATCGAGTCGGAATCGGAATAAATTATATTTTTCTCCTCCATGTAAGGAAAATTGCCACTTCCTGCATACCGTAGAGAGCCCTCCGGCAGCCCTCCCGATGTTGATGATGATCAAGATGATGATCGCCCAGGTATTATTGAATCTCGGTTACATCAACGGCGCTGAGCATTACTGGGTTTGGCTGTTGGGCCTGCAACGGTAACCAACCGCAATAAAGTGCAGCGATTAGGAGAATCGGGGGAGGGGTTGCGCGGCGCGGACGCATGTTTCGATGCGCTCCGCTCTACAGGTTTTTAGTACCGGTACTCGACAATGACACCTACTATATATCTACTTTGTTTCGTTCGATTATGTGGCCGGCATCGTGGGGCACTGAGTACTTCGAGCGCAAGAGAGCGCGAGAGAGAGATTACATGATGCGATGTAATCCATCGCAAAACCGCATAACTTTGCCTGCCCGACCGTCTTGTGTCGACCGAAACTGCACTGGTCATAATACCATAGACGGTCGCAACTCGCTGGCGTCGAAAAGAAATGCCTCATTGAGCGGGAAGGCCGAAGACGGGTGAGTTTGCCAATGGGAATGGGAAGAAAAACCGGTTGACCGCCTTCACCGTAATCGCCCAAGGAACATCAAGGAAACGCAAAGAGGAAGCACAACCCGTGCCCCGTGCCGTTGGTGGTGGAAAATCGGTACGTTCGGTTGGCCCCACGCTGTAGGACGGCTCTAGTCGAACATCAGCGGTGCAACTGCGGAAGGACAACTACGGTCGGTTTAGTTTTCTGATCTGGTGGCGCTTGGATGTAGCAAAACAGTGACACACAAAGGCAAAGTTTTTTGGGTTGATATGTACATTTTGGGGACCCATTTCCGGGAGACCGTGACCAACGAAACGGTACGATACCTCTGACCCAATTCATGTCATTTTCATCGCGTCATTTCCCCGTCGTCATGAGAAGGAACTTGTGCAAAACCACAAAGCGAACTCAAGTGACGGCTGGGAGGCGGATAGCCTCATTAGCACATCGCACTGCGTTACATGCCGGGGCCAGCGTTGCCGATGCGTCACTCAAAGACACCACCAAAACAAGGGCAGCTTCCAGCCTCGTTTTCAAAGGCTCTCTCCCAAGAGGCCGCAAAAACAAACCTCCCCCGACCGACATTCCAACCGACGGTGTGTCGAAAACCAAGTGTTCCAGCTTTTCTTTCGCTCTGTTCCACCTTCGGGGCGCCAACATAACTGTGGCCGCTGGAAGAAATGCACTCTAATTATCTCATCAACACCTGCGCGATCGTGTACTGGCGATGCTGCTGCGTTGAGATGCGCCTTGCGGCGGGACGAACGGCCGCATTGATGGGGCGGCCTCGATCTGGGCCAATCGAAACAACTGACCGAAAATCCCGGCCGTCGAATGTGGGAGAATGGGAAGCCAAAAGGAAAGTCGAATGTGTCGAAGAGGTAAGGCCATTCGGTGTGTGGGTCTTAATGTACTTATTATGCTACGAGATGTGCAGATGTAGCTGTAGACTTTATTAATGGTATGTAGGGTAGGGTTTCAATCAGGAGCCTCGATTTATTAAGTGCCTGATAGCGTCCGTAATGTTGGACTTGTTAGTGGCTTATCCATGTATGCATGCTTTCACGGGCAAAAGTGACTCGAATTTTGCATTTATTTGTTGGAGCATAAACTTTGGCATGAGGAATGTAAAATAATTTAACTAACCTTCATACCACAGTTCATATTGTGTTTACTCATGAAAAAAATTGTAGTTTTTATCCACTATATTTTCGATTTTAAGAGGAAGATACTTAACAGTGATTGTAAAAAGGATAGCTCATGGCAAGTATAACAAATCTTTAAGAAAAGTGTTTGATTACATTTTGGCAAAGTATGTTCAACTTACGCGCTAAAACATTATTCTTAACGGGTAGTTGCAGCCGGTTTAAGGTTTAAAACACAATAATATAGAGTATATCAAAAGTGTTATAGATGAAAAAGTCATGTTTAGTTCATGAGGACAAGAAACAGGCCAAAACCGACCACCGGAAGCAGTCAAATCAAAGGAAACCCATAATGACGCGAATCAGTTTTGTTTCCCGCCGGTTGAAAATAATTGTTTATTCTATTTTCAGCTCGAATAGCATAATTGTATCAATTACCACCATTTCTGTGCGCGAGTTTTTGTGTCTTCCCACCTTTGCGCTTCGGTAGCGGGAAATGTTTCAGAACCGCTCCCCCATGCGGCACTGACGCTTGCCCACTTGAGCTAACCGAAAACACGTGTGTACACAAACACTTGTGCTGTCCAGCGCAACAGAGAAAAAGTTTTTGGCGCAAAACCGCCACAAACACCGATTCTGAGATCATTTCGAGAGCGCCTCTCGAGTGGCACTTCTTGCAGCTTTACTTGGAGGACCGGAATTACCTGAACTGAAAAAGGGTGCTGGTTTGCCGGGATGTGTGCTGTGGAAACTGGAGAACTGTGTTAATTACCACTACCGCATTACCTAGATTTTGGGCTAGAATTGATGCGAAGCGCTGCTGGATGGGTTGAAGAAGAATGATTTCCATCCGCTTTGCGGACGAGATGTAGAAGTGCCAAGTGTGCAAGTAGCATACACTTGTCGGTAGGCATCAGAGGCATGCTTATCGTTTGCCCGCAGCGCTTTCCGTGATGAAGCCGCTTGCCGTGGTTCGGTTGCGAGTTGTTTGCAGAAATTTGAGCAAGCGATTAGTTAACAAACCATTTTTAATTTTCAAACACGATCGCCAAAGCTCATCTGTAATGCTAATTTGCGGAATGAAAAACGATATCAAATGCGGCGCATAATATCGGGAGGCCTTTACTGCCTTTTCGCCACAAATAAAAGCGAAAGCCGAAAAACAGTCTGGAAAACCCGTTTGCCACCGGCAGCCGTGAATCATGTCACGAAGTCACGAACATGATCATGAGTTTTTCCTACCGCCTTGCCGGCAGGTCCGGACCAGTCGTAGCAGTGCGAGCGAGCTAGGAAAAGCGCTCTTCGTTGTTGCTGCTGTAGGGCGGGTGGGTCAACGGCGCTTAGTGGCACCTAGGCCGCTGGCTTCCGTAGGTGGTCGGAAAATAAAACCAGTTTCCCTCGGCAGCACCCCAGTTGCGATGGAAAGGCTGAACGATCTTTTCCGGGGTTGTTCCGGAGCGTGTGCCAGCAAAAGCGACCGTAGACGATCAGGAAGTGAGGGCAGCTGCTGTGCCGAGAAGCTCTAACGTCTGAGAAGTACCTCCGATATGGGAATTGCGGAAACGATGTGACGCATTTGTTCAATCAAGGCAGCGCACATGTGTAGCAGTACGTTTCGATCGGGGCAGGTTGCGCAAAACAAGTCATTACAGATGTTCCGCTAGAGTGAGGCGTGAAAATTGCCACTGACCTGCTGTAACTGATACGCTATTGGCGAGGACTTCGATTTCAGGTTTTGGTGCGTGGCTGGGCGTGCGCTTTCTGTGAAGTTTAGGGATGTTTTTGATAAGTTCAAGTGAAGGAAAGACTCGTTTTGAAGTCTTTGGATTGGAACAGGATTAGGTTTGTTCAAGGATAACCTCATGACTTGCAATTGCAATGGAACTTAATTTGTTGGTTAAGTCTGACATTGCAAGAGAAAATGTCCCATGTATCCGAGTTGATCTATACCTTAGGCACGACCGCAGCAGTATGACATGTGTGTCAGACGTTCAGGGCTTAAGGGTGTTAAGCTGGCGCCATATTTCATCTCGTCATGCACAGGTTTCCTTGACCCAGATGAGTGTAGGTTCCATATTTGGGATGTTTCTGTTTTTGGTGTCGCTTTTTGTTTGTTCCTTTTTGTTCCACCACTCCCCCCCCCCTCCCAAGCACCTTTACTTTGGCTTCCGAAACGATGTAACGATAACCCCGCTGCTACTGACAAGAAGGTTTTAGCAACACGACAGCTTGGTCATGCTGGAATGTGTTAAAATATGCTGCTCAGTCCCACGACGCACAAAGCTGAATCGTGAACGATGTTTGAATACAAAAAAAATGGTTGGGATTTTAAGGGGATTTTTGGTATTCCCTCAGCGCCACCCTGAGCTGACCTTCGCCATCACAAGCGTGATCGTCAAGGGAAGCATTAAAATAACTGTTCTAGTGGCTGTGTGACGACATGTTCGTGTCTTCCTCGTCTACTTACCGTAGAGGACCGCGCTGAGGTGTGAGTTCCGGACGTAAAGATCGACCGGATGTTGTCGTTTCTCGGTGCTGTGAGAAAACTGAAGCATTTCCTATCGGTTGTGGTGGTGGAGTTTGTGCGTGTGCCATGCGTTCCATTGTTTACGAATGAATGGGCAGAGCATCGCGAGCGAAAGTCGGAAGCGGGCTGCCATTGCTAGACCCACAGATAGTGCAGACCGCCTGGGACAGAGAAAATGATCGACGGTCGTTCGTTGACCGGACGGTCAAGTTGAGGGACGCTCTCATACCGGGGCGTACCCGCACCGAGGTCAGAAGGAATCCGTTAAGTAACACAGATTCTCTACATTCCCAGCACGGCGTTGGGAGCGGATCGGTCAGCAGGGGGGCTTGCTGAATGGTCGCAGTAGATAAAGAGCAGTGGGAAAACAGATTTTGGGAAGATCTCGCCAGCAAAGTGGCAGCAACTTATGTGTTGTCTCTCGGTTGTGTCTGAGCTACATAGAAGTCTTATTTTGTCTTACTTATTCTCCAAACGCCGTTACCATTTGCTAAGATGATTCTTTACAATTAAAACACCTTGAACGGAATTTAGTTTACTTACAGCTCGTCGAAACCGTTAAAACCGCTTTACCATTGAACAACATTACATAAAAGGGTATCATTAACATCGACACTAAACCCTGACACAATCATTATTATGCGAGTCCAAATTGAATCCACAAAAAACGAATGATTGTTTAAACATTAGTGCGTTGGCTTCATCTGTTACAGCGTCGTTAAAGATTTTCACTTTTCCGCCTTTTACTTCGCTTGGTGGATTTGGTCCTCCATCTGGATCGTCGTTTCTTCGCCACCAACGACACCTTGATTAATGAAGTCGCCACAATTGCGCTCGCCAGTCGTCCTCCGTTTGCCTTTATGTAATCTTATTTCAGACGGGGATGATCAGTTAGTTGTGCCCTGAAGGGATCGCGTGTATGTGCTTTTTGTTTGTTCGGAGAAAATTAGCTTCGCTTGTGCCGAAAATAATTGGCCGCACTCTTTCCCCTCGTCCGAATTGTGCTGGCACGTGTCGTAAGTGTTTCGGAACATTCATCCATTATGGGCAATAAGAGAGCGAGAGAAAATCACATCACAGATCACACATGATCGAACGTCGTTTGAATGATAGTGATTTTTTACATTATGAATTGGAAACGAACACTTTCTTTGCGTGTATCTATTCATGTGTCGGAAATTGTTGATAACGTAATGCTTCGATACATGATCGATCGATTTGGTAAGCGATTTATCAATTGAGATCACTTTGCAATTTGAAGACATAAATTTTCTTGTGGATGATTAATTCCATACACCAGGGCTTAACACGATTGGATAGAGAACGACATTTTATAACGAGAAACCAGCAAGCGTGCTCCAAATTTGTTAACTTGAATGAAAATTGCATCACAATGCCTCCGAGATAAAGCACTCACTAACTGGGCATTTCCTATTCTCTCTATTCTCTCCTCCCGGATAGGTTTATGGGCGTCTGCGTCCAGGAAGGGCAGCTACACGCCCTCACGGAGTACATCGAGGACGGTTCACTGGAGCAGCTGATCGCGAACAAGGCACAGTACCTTCCAGCCCTCTGGAAGATAAGAATCGCACTAGGGATTGCTCGAGGAATGCAGTACGTGCACGATGTCGGTATCTTCCATCGCGATCTTACGAGCAAGGTATGTTTGGTTTCGGTGTTGTGCCGGCCACAGTTGGCATGTAATGTAAATTAATCATGCATCTTTTATCGTTTGCTTTAGAACGTGCTGGTGAAACGGTTAGCGGACGGAATGTTCGATGCGGTGGTCGGGGACTTTGGGCTGGCAGCCAATATACCCCGAAAGTGGTTAGTAGAAATCCCTAGATCCTATAGCTAGAAAGCGTTCGGCAAACGACGTGTTATCTTTTATATGTCCTTGCTTCTTCGTTTCAGTGGCAAACCTCGCCTTGACACTGTGGGCTCACCGTACTGGATGAGTCCGGAGTGTCTTAAAGGACAGTGGTACGATCAAACCAGTGATGTATTCTCCTTTGGAATAATCTTGTGTGAATTGATAGCTCGGGTAAATCGCTGCCGAAATAGAAGTATTTTATTCGCAAAACTGTTGCTGACGTTTTTTTCCTTTCCTCCCCACAGATTGAGGCAGATCCAGACATCATGCCCAGGACTGATACGTTCGGTTTGGACTACATTGCTTTTGCTGATGTGTGTCCAAACGATACGCCACCGGCGTTTTTAAGACTGGCCTTCTATTGTTGTACTGTAAGTAACTGCTAAAAACAAGCTATTCAGTGTCGTCATTTGTCACTAATTTTTGCTTTACATTTTAGTATGATCCAAAGAGTCGACCAACGTTTACAGAGTGTGTTAAAAAGTGCACCCTGCTGTCGGATGTATGCGAAGACAGCTACAATCACCTGCAGCAGCAGCAACAGGCACACTACCGGATGAACCTAGCGAACGGAAGTGCGATCTCAAACGGTGTCGGTGTGAACGGGCTGAACGGTTCCACCAGCAGCAGCTCTGAACCAGTGCCTGCTGTGTGTGAAAATGTTTCGACCACGACCACACCGTCCGGCAGTGGCGAGTATGCGCAGAACCCGTTGCATCATCGGCGCTCCTTGTCCGAGAATGTGATCGTTTTTCCGCCGCACACGACGCCGAGTGATAAGGCGCGCTATCACATGTACCAGCGGGGCAACTCGGTGGTTCGGCCGGCCGAACCGGCCATACCGGAATCGCCCACCTACTCCAACCAAACGCTCCGGAAGGTGGCGGAAACGATGCTGCTGAAGGACTCGCAGTACAAACCGCGTGCAAAAACGGACCAGGGCAGCGGCGCGAAAGCGAATCCGTTCAGTGCACTATCGCAGCTGAAGGGAGTTAAAAAGATCCTCGGGCCAAAACCGGCGGTGACGACGTACAGTTCGGGCGATTTGTTCAGCTCGTGCTTCGAAATATCGGCACCGTACTTTCGAGCCTGGAACTCGGTGCAAAACCAGATCGTACGGAATGCACGCGAGGGGCGCAGCTGTACCGGCGCGAGCACGAGCGGTTCCGGATCTGGCGGTGGCAATGGCGAAGGGCAACCGAAAAGTTTGCCTAATTCACCCACCGCCCCGCGCAAGGAGTACGGCGAGGAGGACGACGATCCGTCGACTGGTGGTGCGCTGGCGAACGAGTGCCGCAAAGTGTCGCTCGGAAACGTGCGCAAGTATCGGGCCAGCTTTACCGAGCTCTCTAGTCATCCACTGTACAAGAGTGGTCAAATTGAGAATGAAGCGACCAGTACAGCGGGCGGTGCAATCGGTGCAGCAAAGACATCCAGCACGGCAACCGGCGGTGGTAGTGGGTCGGCGTCGTCTAGTAGCGTCAATTTAACTGCGGTGAAGAAAATGTCCAACGGTAGCGTTAAACCGATAATGCCTTCCATCGTGTCGGAGAATCCGGTCGATGAGGAATTGGAACTGAATGAGGAGGAACCCAAGGCTGGCAGCAAAGGCCCGTCGAAAGGTCCCAATAGTGGTGATGGCAATCTGGTGCATCTGTGTGGCAGCAATAATGGAGACAGTGGGACGGAAGAGGGTCAGGATGGTGCGAGCTGTGATGGCGAATCGACTCAGCTGGATGATGATGACGAAGAGGAAGCGGTTGTGGTCGTGAGGCAGAAGACTGATTTGGAAGCAAGAACAAGCGAAGAGAGATTGTTAAAATCTGCCTCTGGAACGACCATCATTAGTGAACCGAGTACGGTGGGCGCGAGCGGGAAGGATGTGTGCCCGGAAGGGGATGCAGTACTCGAGACGCCTCGCATTCTCACTCGTCGCGGTTCGACCGAGAGCGGCTTTTTCTCCTGTCTCAACGAGGACTTTGGTACGTACAAGTCGTCCCCCTGTTGCTGTCTGGAGCAGATAACGCACTACGAGTCGACGGACCGGTTATCAATGTGTCGATGTATCTATGCCGGAGCGACGACGACGCTAGCCAGTGGCGGACCGGGCACCGGGTCGAGTGGTACGCCCGCCGACGGACTGACCGGGCTGATGTCCAACCAGACGCTGAACGATAGTTCGAGCATACTGTTCTTCGACGACAGCTCGACAACGGTTAGCTCGCTGCGAAGTATGGACGACCTGGAACTTTCGGACTCTATACGCAAGCGTTTCAACCATCACCACCTGCACCATCTGCATCCGGTGCATCATCAGCTGCACAACCGACACCATCATCTGCTGAGCAATGTCGACATCGATGCCCGCTCGATAGACATGGGGCTGATCAATCGGTTAGCGCTCGATTCCGAAATAAGCAGCATGATTCAGAAGAACCAGTTCACGAACCAGCTACTGTACTGCAAAAACCGGTCGTCTTCGATTTTCACCGACAGCTCGGATGATATCAGCAGCCTGGCCGGTTCGGACTCGCTGCTGTGGGATGATCGCTCGTGTACGACCATGCCGAACACCCGCTCGGCGCAGATCGCCAAGATCGTGGAGTACTTTGAGCGCAAGGGCCAAACATTCAAACCATTCACTGTACCTGATACGCTTCAGCTAGGCGCATCTGCTTCCGGAAGCCACTGCGCTAGCGGAACAGGCAACTCCATGCATCTGCAGCATCATCAACATCCTTATCACCATCATCATCACCATCATCTGCATCGCCCTAGTGCAACGGCCTGTGCCACTGGGACGAACGCGTCGTCCTGCATCGGGATGGGCACCACGGCAACAGGCGGTACCGCAATACCAACCGCATCCACCAATAACACACCAACAGCAACACCAAATGGAGCAGCAGCAGACAGTGGACGAAGGCTTTCTTCCACTTGTGCAACCGTAAGTACCGTAGCGGCGGTCAACACCAACAACAAACTATCGCAGGCGGATCTGAAGCAACGTTTCGAGTATGAAGCGTTCTGTCTCGAGTTGGAACGAAAGCAGCAAGCTTCCGTAGCAATGCCGAACGCTCCCCAAATACGGCTAAACAACATCTGCGAGGGAAACGTGCGCTCAAAGCTTCAGCTGTTCGACAAGCTTAAGCAGCAGAGCAGCAGTGCGGCGGCGGCGGCAGCGGCAGTAGCGGCAGCAGCATCGACCACCAACGGAGCTCCACTAACAAGCAGCATCGGCAATAGCAGTGCCAGTAGTAATGGTAGCAGCACCAGTTGCAACGCTCCCGCTACCAACGCAGGCAGTAACATGAACGGGTTAACCATAATAGATAAGTAGAAAAAGTGAATATGAGGCGCGATTATGCCTACTGCACGTGTTGCGCGGGCTATCCACACGACCAGAAGGCGATACGCTGTAATTTTGCAGTGCACCTTGCGTGTTTACATCAAAATAATGAAACATAAGTTATATTACCTACCTACCAATGTAACATTTGTTCAAATGGACGGTTAGATGATAATAGAAGGAGAAAGGATCCACCTGTTAAATATTTCTCCGTCCTAGCCGTCAGCAAATGAAGGCACAGCAACAAGAAACAGAACAGCCAACAGAAACCAATACACTAAACACAACGTAATCGAAATATTGCAAGTAAATGCGCCAAACAACTCTAACGTAGAACCTGAACGGATGTGTCAAAGAAGTCGAAACAGAGAGACAGATAGAGAGAAAGAGGAAGGTGATAGTAAGAACATGTAGTAAAATATATACATATTTCAATTTGGTCAAAGCCAATCTTGCCCCAGGCACACTACATCATGCACAGTAGAAGTGCAAACGCAATAGAGGATTGCTAGTACATGGCCTGAAAGTTTGAGAGAAGTGAATCAGACACGGTAGTCGTTATTGTCGAAGGTGCAAATACGATCCCACAGTGTTGGCGCAACCGGCTTTGTGCTGCTGGCGCTCCATCTTCTCCTTAAAAAACACTTCCAACCTTTAGCAGAGTTAGTTCAATGTTGAGGTACATTAATGGTGTTCTAGAAATGAGATACACCTCAACATTACGCGTGAAAGTGGTTAAGAAATAGTTCCACATGTTAAAGCAGCGCGTTTGGCGCCTTGCAGAGGATGCAGTAATTAAGGCATCTTGCTACGGGATAGTTCCACAATTTCAAACAAGAAACGTTTGCCAAACATTGTGTCGAAACACGGGGATAAAAAAGCAGACGTGTTTAAGATAACCTCAGCAGCAATCACTATTTACTCATTCGTCATGCAACCACATATACAATCCGATAACGAAACAGCGAAACATAGGGCCACTACTAAAATGCGTGATGTGAATGTATGCTAGCAACAGCAGCAAAAACCGCGGTGGTCGGTAGAAAGTCTGAACGGGCAATGGAGGGTGAAAGTGAAAGAGTGAATCAATTCGTAAACTTTTTGACGTCCATTTTTAAAAGTAATTAACCATTATATTAGTATACAGAAGAGTAGAAAACAGAAGAAAATCATCCACACATCCACTACGCAGTTCGTTGATGTGCAAAGCCAGTCTGGAGAGTGGCAAAAGATGGATCCTTTTTTTTTATTGTTTTATCTCCGTTGACCCGAGAACTGAACGATAATAGTACGTAGCAAAACCGCAGCTGTGCAGAATAAATAATGCCAAAAATAGAGATCGACACACAACTTAACACACATACGTACAGATAGGCTCGCTGAAAAGGTGCAACTTCGGTTTTCACCCCTCTGTTTCCACATAAACACATCAGGAAATTAAGACTATCATTTCCAATTAGTCGTACGCATACTGGCGATTGGCGGTCATGCCTCACGTGGTCTTCCTTAGCCGTGCTGTTGCATTGGTATTTGCTATTTAATTTTCCACACCATCTCCTAATCCGAGTGGTAGCGTTTTATCTGGTTAAGCAAAAGTGATCACAGAGACACTGTCAGGAAGTAAGGTTAATCATATCGTCTATCATCCGTCACCAATTCGTTCGCTACCTCCAGCATCCCTTTTTGCTGCCAGTTTTTCTTTTTTCTTAAGCATTCGAGCCCCAACGTCTCTGTTTGCGCGGTACAAGTATTCCTATTTTCCCTCTTTATCTTTCTTTTTCACCTTTTATCAACTAGTAATGATGGGCATGTTTGCAATATACTGATTTAGGTATGCATAAACAATAGAAATTAGTTTACTTTAGTAAGTTCTTACGTTAGTATCAATTAATTGCAGGAAATTGTAAGGTATAAATAGCGTAGCATGTACAGTAGCAGTGACTGTGGTTTTTAAGGGTAGGTCGTTCCGACTTTGGTAGTGCATGGCCACCACCAGAGTATCGGGTTACAGTTCTAGCAAGTTTAGTAAAGGGGCACAGCAAGCTTTACGCCTCAGTCCCGGTGTGAGATTATTTATTACCTTTCTTCTTTCGCTCTAGTATACCTCTATGCCACTCTAAGTGATTACTTTTCAACCATTGCTTTTATGTGCAAGTGCGTTAGGTTGATTGTTTTAGCAGCAGGTAGCTACAGGTAGAATCATATCTTATGGCGCAAACCCCATTTAGAGACCGTTAATCAACTGATTGCTAGGTTTTGTGTGCTGTAAATAGATCAATTTAGTACGATGTGCGCCAAGCCGTATGCACTACTATTTTAAACCACATTCAAACACGATACCTTATCAAACGTCACGGCCGGCAAGCTCACTTACAATCATCAGGAACATCAGCAAGTATTACCGAACGTGTTATATTTACCTTCCCTAGGCATCTCGTTTTCCTGTCCGTTCATTAATCAAACGGACGGTGCAGTTAGGTTGTTTTCCACTTCTTCTACTGTTATATTTTGGAATTCACTTTGCAATCACAAGGATCGCTCTAGTGAACACGTTGGCTCCTTTCGTTTATAATCAAAACCGTCTCGGCAGCGGTAGTATTTGATCCATCCAAAACAAAACGAAAACCACAAATAAAACGCAACCGTACATAATTATATATTCGTACTATAACTAAACGGTGGCACACCGTAGTACAACACGCTGTTCGTTTATATAACAAAGAGCAAACTGTTACTTGCCGTTCTTTAGGGTAACTCTTACCAGACAGGTTAAACTAGAGTAAGTGTAAAAACACAGCAACAGCAACAGAAAAACGTTTTCTTCTTCATCAACCCCCTGAAAGGAGGTAAAGTGTATGCAGGGCAGAGTGTGTAAGAGTGGATATGCAGCAGTTGGTTCGAAAACCCATTAGCCAGTAGTGGAAAAAAGGAAAGAGCAGTTTTCCCATTGCGCGCGACTGTTTTGCAATAGATAAAATTGGGTGCAATGCGTTTCGCCCGCTCCTGCCAACTGTATGGCTTGTATATAGGTATATACACAAATATAAAGATTAATATATATATTTGAGCGTAATTATTATTGTACCAATGAAAACAGTGCCGCGAGCGGTAAATTAGAACAAAATTGTGTGATCGTGTTTTGCGAAATTATTACGAAAGAAGTAACAAAATGCTAGGGCAACCGACACACGGAGCAATCTACGGAATCAAATTAGAGAGAATATTTTTTTAATTTTCGAGAAGGAAAAATATCATCAATTCACCAAAATTAGGTCAAAATTACACGTCTGGTTACGCCGAACAAGGCAAGTATGAGTTACAAACTGTGTCAAAATGGGAAACAGAACGAAATGTTAATAAACATTAGTGAAAAACATGTATTTGTGTGGCGATTTTTGTATATTTTACTGAGGAATGGTGGAACATGGTTAGTGATGACAATTTACGAAGTAAAGGAATCATTTTTGGGTAAAATAAGGAAAAGCTGTTGGGACATAAAATTTGACCAGGTCGGGATCGAGAACCATAATCCAATGTTAGTCCTTTTCAGGAATATACACTAAATAAGGGGTCTAGGATTCGTTTCGGTTTTTGTAACATACAATAAGTAAACCTTTTTTTAACAGTAAAAGGATAAATCATCAAACATATTACGTTTACTTGCTCGATGTTCTTCATTCTTCAAAATAAGAGCACCAGAGTTTACATATTACACATTTTTGTTTAACTTAAACTCCACATAATGAGTACGATCAATTATTATTCAAAAGAAATATGAAATCACTTTTGCCCATTGAAAATAAATATAATTGTTTGTGCTGGATTCGTAACGATGAGAAGCGTTACTACCGGCTGGGGGATACGTTACACGCAGAGCTTTTGAAAGCTTCGTGCAGCTTTCCCCACGAGCAGCTGCGAGCAACTGTTGTGATCGTGTGTCGTGTGTTTTTAAATTTATCCTAACAGCAGCCAAGAAAAGTAATTTATCTTAAGAAACACCTTAGGCGCAGGACTATGCTTTCTTGTAGGAAAATTTAATCCAACAACAGTAGTTGTGATAAATGTTTCTAATGTTTGATGAACCCGCAGTAGTACAGTCAAAAATCCTAACGCGAACGAGTTATGCGATGAAAACAATTATTTTTCTTTAGATCATGTCTAATCCGGTAACTTAAACAGCATTTTCATCCTCCTCGTAAAGGAAGGCTCCTCGTAAATATAAATTTATTTTTTTTTTGCGAAACTGGTTGTATTTTTTTTATTTTAAAGGTGGAGTACTGCGCATCAAATACCGCAGCACATCCTAGTCACGTTGATTGCGTATCAATGGCCCTTTGCAAAGAACTCCAAACATCGAAATATTTCGCGCAATACACCTTAATCCGAACCTTGCGTGTTAGATGTAAACAAAACTCACCCCTTTCGGTGCTTCGTCTCACAGATGCTGCGGCGCGGTTCGTTCCTCAACAAATACAAGCACACAAACCGCCCGAGCTAGAGATGCAGAGAGAACGCAGCACCCGAGGGCTCCCCCCCCATACACCTGCCAAGACGGTACGATCGCGAGTTCGAAACGAACAAGGAGAAGGAGAAATGGATCAGCAGAATAGAAAGTTTCGACGCTCGCGTTCGCGCCATTCGCTGATGATCCGCCGTCCGGTGCGGTCGTTTCGTCGTCGTAAGCAGTGCGCTCCCAGACCTGTGCAGAGGCACACAGGTTGTGCCAGCGAAAGAGGTTGTCCCAACGAAAATAAGAGGAAAGGTTCTTGGCTCTCCCGGAAGGAGGTGCTACATTGCGGTGAGTGTGTTAAAACAAGGCAGAAGAAAAAGAAACGGTGCAACAAAACAAGAAACCCGAATTAAGGAAGGAAGCGTATGGTACAGGTGAAGACCCGGTGCAGTAGTAGCAGTCGAAGAAGGGTGAAATTCGACTGTGCCGCGTGCCCCGGTTTTGCGACAAACAGTGTGTGCAGGAAGTGTGTGCGTCCGTCTCCGTGCACCGGCCAGTGTGAGCGAGAGAGAAAGAGAGAGAGAGAGAGCTTTCCGGTGTGCTTTGAGGAATTCGGGGAGAGGGTCTGAACGGAACGGAAGTGAAGTGGGTCACTGGGCAGTAAGGGAGTGTGGCCAGAGCAAAGGATCAAAGGCCTCGTTCGTATGCAATTTGTGCCATTCTAATCGTGCGGGCAGTGGTTGCAGTTGAATGAAGCTTTGCGGTGAACTGGGAGCAGCAAAGCAAACGTCTTAAGCCCCGGGAGGATTGCATCAAAGAGGCCGAGAAAATCATAAAACCCTTCCGCGGAACCCATTGTGTCCGTGTCGTGTTCTATCGTCCAGCGCAACGCAAAGGTAAGCTATCTTTTACATTTGCTTCGGTGGCTTCCGATGGTTGGAGGGTGTGTAGCTGCAATGTGTCAACTGCTTTGGAAAAGGTTCGAAAGCGACCCCGACTCACCCCGGCACGGCTGGCTGAATGTAGGTTAACGCCGAAATTCGTCCAGCCGGCCATATGTGTCGTCGTGTGCCCTCGCCCAGCCCTCTCCGGTCCTTTTCCGAGCGCCTCGGTTCGTTGCGTCTTTGCCGTTGCAACTTCGCGGGTCGGTTGGTCACTTTCTCGGTCACGGCGTGGCTTGGCGCGGTGTGAAAGAGTCGCACACTACCAGCCAGCACCGAGCACTGGCTGGCACTTTCTCCTCATGCCAATCGCGCAATGCCGAGAGAAAGAGCCGTGTGCGCAACACGTGCAGTGACACACCTAGGATCTCAAGATGACAGATGTCCTAAACCGCGCGGTTACATAAATTTGGACTCCCCCAAGTGCGTGTGCCGTGTGTGTGTTGAGTCATGGTGTCGAAGCGCCAAGTGCAACTCCAAATCCCCCCCCTCCCTCCCACCATCCCATCACTTTGGCCCGTTGACGGTTTGCTGACCAAGCGTAAGCCGGACACGGATGTTTGTAACGGATATGCGTCACGGTCCGGTCGATATGTGCAGAAATCGCAGAGGCGCAGAGGCTGGCCGCGTGTATGTGGGTCACCACACACTGACAAACTCGCCTCGCTGCCACGAAAACGGGTTTGGGGCGCTGGACGCTACTACTGGGACGCCCAGTCCAGCCTTATCGTCCAGCTCGCGGTACGCGCACACACACACTTGCCTTTGCGGCCACCAATTTGACCAAAGCCGCGCGGGCGCAGGTTTCCCGCAGGTTGTGGATGGATATGCTTGATAATGAAACCATAATCTCCATCCCATTTCCATGACCCGGGGAAAGGGTGCGGGGTGCGGTATCAAATTTGACCACGGCGTGATCGCTGGCAGATTCAATGAACGTGCCATACCACCCTGACCGGGCGGAAAACAGGAAGGCTGCGTTGCAAACGCTACCTACTAACACGTGTAATGCGCACCTGTGGCGAATGTGGTTTATCTATGCGGTTATGGTGGAGGTTGAAGGGGGGCTGGCTGCTTATCTGGGCGGACTGTTTGAGCGAGCGCAGATGAAAGGCGGCTGTGTGCTATCGCCGGGAACGGTACATTTTGATATTCAGGATGGTGAAAATGGTTTTGCCGGCCTGATTTGTTAGTCTAAGCAGTTTCGGGTTATTTTTTCGGCGGACATGGGTAAGATAAGCGGTAACAAATAGAAACGACAGCGCATACAATATTAATACGTGACGCATGTCGGGTTGGGTAGCGGTGCGAAATGGGATTGCAAAATGTTGCTCACTGATTAGTGAAATTGAACAAAAGGCAAGAGATAACTGCTTCACTGCTTACTTACCATTTGACCATTAATTTACTATCTAAATCACTGCTCAGATATCTCTCCTATCAGATGTGGAAATTGCTTTCCAATCGAAAAGATTTAAGTCTCATTTTCATTTCTAAAAACAAAAGACTTGGCTGTGTGTCGAGGCGGGAAACCTGAAACGTATTAAGTGCCATTTATGTCTTTTGCGTATTTTCGGAATATTTTTTTGGAAAAGCTGCTAGACAAAGAAATTTAAAAGAAAGAAAAACTACATTGATGCTTTTGCAAAAATAATCTAAAACAGTACAAAAACTACAATTCTCTTTGGGTTGATTTAACACAAATTAAACTTAACTCAACAAGAGTAATATTTCTTTTAATGTTTAGAAGAAAGTTTGAGGCAAACAGTGGTTTCGATTGTGAACCAATGTGATGTCTTTTTTAAAATACTTCAAATAAATAGTTGACCACAGGCTTCAAGATTGATACCATGCATACATTATTGTTTGAATGTTTTCTTAGAAGATACATAAAACACAAATGATCGTTAATATCTCAGTAATATCAACTATGTAACAGAGTCTTACGTTTGATACTGAAAAACAAAACAAGGAAGTAACTTTATCTGACTACGATTATTATTAGCATGGCAAAATACCGAAATTTGATGTGGGAAAACCCCCAAATGCTTTATTGCTTGAATCATAAGGTATAGTATACTAATTGGAAAAATGAGTTTAAGACAAAAACTGTTAATTGCCATTCATCCCCGGATGCCCGTAAAAGGAGTCCTGTAAAAGTGAACCATTGAAAAGAGGCCTCTGACTGACAAAGTACATCCAGGCAGCCGGAATCAATCCCTGCCCCGGTATCCGGTTATTATTTGCTTCGAATGGTTATTTTAAACCACTGTGCGTCATGGACATTGTCACCTGTAAAAGAAAGTAACGAGAAACACCTGGCGAAATCCCTCCTCATACTTCAAGCAGCTTTCACCGGAAGAACAATAATACTGAAGGGGCTGCAAATGACATCACACACACACACACACACACACACACACACACTCGGGTGTTGCGGGAGTGGATGATTAACTCCTTTCGAGTAAAAGGTGCTCAATGCTGCAAGTGTCAATGAATAATGACTTCGCTTAGTAAATCTTTAGCAATGGAATGCGGTATTGGCTCTAGCAGGAAGGAAGTAGTCTTTGAATAGGATCTGTTGTTGATCTCATATTAGCTTTTTGACTATTGTTCACCAACGCATGGCGCTCTGGAGAAAACAAAAAAAAAATAATGCAAATAACGTCCCCTGTCTACACTTTCAGTTCACATTCCATCAATTCCTTTGGAGCAAGATGTGAGTCACCAAAAATAGACAAATTGAGCGAAAGAGCAAGCCAGAGAGGAAGAGCAAGAAATGAAAACAATCGCTAAAGAGGTGCCTGTGTGCGTGTGTGTGTGTTGAAAATGAATCAGCACCATTAACCCAAATTTCACCTCACAACCTCAGCGAGCAAGATCACATACACTCGCCATGAAGCAGATTTCTTCCCTCGTGGGTATCGAACTTTGGACGTACTGAAGATCGAGTAAAATACCAACCGGGCGATGGGTGGGCTGCGGTGAGCGATCATTGTCCGGGCGAGAATTGTACTACGGGGATCCCTTTTGCCCCGCATGAGCCACGATTGTCACCACCATGCGGCACGTTATAAACCACCAATTGTCACTTTCGCTTCCGCCTGAAGGTGACGCCTTCGGTCGGGACGCTACAAATGAACATTTTTGGACACGCGCACGGCCAACCGGGATGAATAATCAATTTCGCATTCCGATGCCGTGGCGGTTTTGAGTATGTGTGTGCAAATCCGTTTCGAATTTCGAAATCCATAAACGACCGGGCACCACGATTGCTTCCGGGCGGACGGGCGAGTGTGCGGTGGCGGTGGCAACAGGAAAGTACCACTTTCACGCCCCGAACGACGGTTGGGCC
The DNA here is from genome assembly GCA_000349105.1 of Anopheles epiroticus. Taxonomy (NCBI): domain Eukaryota; kingdom Metazoa; phylum Arthropoda; class Insecta; order Diptera; family Culicidae; genus Anopheles; species Anopheles epiroticus. Next base: position 734,115 of record KB671587.1, on the reverse strand, counting down.
AACTGTCAAACTTTCGCCAGCGCGTTTGGCCACCCCTTCAAGATGACTGGGCCGCCACCAACGCACCAACGGCACGCCGGCTAGCTGGCTGACTAGGGCTTGGTTGCGGAAGCCTCCGGGATCCGTTGTCGCCGCCTGTGACCTTTTCGCGTGTGGCAGTGGGGCTAGGAAAACACAAAGGGATGCACTTTTTCCGCTCGTGCGCTTTTGTTTTCATCTAACGTTCTGCAGCATCATCGTGGGGCTTTCAGCCAACTGCTGCCCGAAAAACTGATGCCTGCCCACGGGGGAGAAGGTAACGCGTGTAAGCGGCAGGCGGAATAGAAGGAGAAAAGAAAAAAAACGCACACGGTTCACAATATTGCCCGAAACCGCGAGGGCGAAGAGTTGCGGGAAAACTTTCATTTATTTTAATCAGTGATCACCATTGTCTTGAAGCGTTCGCCCTGCGCCCCTCTCTCCCTTTTCAGCAGCGGAGTAAGCTTCGGGGCCCGGGAAGACACGATCAGCATGGGAAACAGTTTCCCTTTCCGTTGGCGAGCGTTCGCAGCGAGGTTTTTCGTCGCCTGCTCGCCTCCAGTTTTTCCAGTTTTTTCCCATGCATGCAGACACCGGCGGTTGCCGCTTTGCCACGGCTTTGCTTTCATCTCTCGCGTCTTGCTTTCCACCGCCAAGAACGGAAGGTGAAGGTCGGCAGTCTAATTGATTTTCCGGCCGCGCGCAAAACCCGTTGCAAACTCGGGTGAGAGTGTGGCGCGTGATGGCGGGAAAAGTTCAATTAGTAGTTTTTTACCAGATAACAGGGGTAGGAAGATAAAAGAGTAAAACTCTGGCTGGCGGTGATGGTAGATGAAATGATGCCAGTTTCGGTTTGGAAGATTTTGGCAATGGGAAGATCACAGCGGATCACTTGTTTGTTTTGCGATTTTCCGAAACCAATAAGATGTGAGATGAACGAATTTTTTTTAACAACGAGATGTTGGGTTGTGGATAGAATTTAAACTTAAGCTACGATAAAAAGGTGATTTATAAAACGTTTAAAAAATCATAGTAAATTCAGCTAATTCCTATGTTGTGAATGATCGAGTGATCAACCAACAAGTTGTATGAACCTTCATTTGAACGGTTTTCGAGTTGTTAATTTTATTAAGATCTTTATGTATTTTACAAATGTTTTATAGTCCTTTTGACACACTCATACAGTCAGTCACACGGATGCACACATCCGAAAGCATCGTATGCACTTTCCCTTCCCAAAAGCAATTAAGTTCCTCATCTCTGCCGACGCATCGATGTCACTCGGATGATTTGTTCCCCGCTCCCGTCCAGCCGGCGCACGTGATTACTGCCGTAGATTGATAGTGGCGCATAAATCGCGGGACTGGTGTTGTTTACCGTTAATGCGAAATGAATAATCAATGAGCGAAGAGACAGCGCGCGAAGTGCTTATGAATAAGCGAAATCGGCCAACGGTTCGATAGTGCGAGTTCGTCAACCTCTCGCACCGATCATGCTGGCCAGTTTTCCTTCGGTCCGAAAAAAAAGAAACAATAAATGGCAAAACAAAAAACTGAAAAAGAATGCCAGATGATCGCACAAAAAAAAAACAAAAAATCCATCATGATGTGACCGCGGGCGTGTGGAAGGGAAGCAAAATCAAACGATAAAGCGGATGGTCACATCAATCAGCTTTCTGGGAGGGAGAAGATTTGTTTTGCGTGCGCCAGTGCTTTCCAATCTTCGCATTAGAAAGTTGAGTGTTGCGAGGAATGTGACTAAAATTGAGCGTTTATTCCGTGGATCGACCAGCCCATTCCTGGGAGGATTATTCTGTGCAATTTCCCGATCACTGATCGTCTGTTGCGAGGGACAGCACCGGGAACAAGCTTAACGCTACGAAGAAGGAAATTTGAAAGGACTTTTATTGCATGCTGCAGTTTGTCGTGGAATGTAATATTGCCTGCAACAAGGGTCACTCAACACGCCAACGCATTCGGAGGCGATGAAAATGATAGCCATCTAACCGGCGAGTTCCCACTCTCACCCACACGGGGATCATTCCATACAGATGGCTTATTAATCGGCCCCACTTCTAATTGGCAAAACGCGCTGACCACAGCGCAGTCTGCGCGATGGTTTCTGCTGGCGGGGTGTGAAAAACCGCTCTCACTATCACGCTACCCGCGGTGAAAACCGATCGCGCCCAGGGGACAGACGGCGATGGGTGGTTTCAGTTGATTGATTAATGGCTTGACTGATTTTGCCAACAATAGGCGACACCGCCATCTGATCGTATCGGAAACGTTTGCAAAGGGCGTCGGGGACTGCGATGTTTTTCCCACGCACGGGTGTGAGATTTGGGTCGCAACTGTCGCGCTTCCGGGGGCGACCATTAATCATTTGCGGATAGGCAGTGCTCACGAAATGCAGGAAATAGGTATTTACGGAAGTGATATGCGTTCGAAAAATGAGCGGTGAAATCGCTTCCAAATATGCTCCTCCAATCGAAACCCGCTCGAAGTTGGCATCCCGAGAGGAAAGCAATGCTTTTCCTCCCGAGACAAATAAAGTTATATGAATAATTTACAGCTCAGCTGTCGTGTCGTTTCAGCAAGCGACTCGTTTCCAGCGGCGCTTCAAACGTTTGCGAAGGAAGAGGATCATTTTCATGTAGTAGTAGTAGTAGTCGCGTGGTTTTGTTTTTGCTGCACAAACGAGCTACGATGGTCGTTATAAAATTGTTCACCATCAACCATTTACTTAGGCACCGGCACACCGGCACACCGTTTCCTCCCACCCGGCAAAGCCAACGGGAAACGGTGCTTTAATTATGCCATTTTTATGCACCGGCAAAAACGGCATCACTTGCGGCGGAACAAATCATAAAACGGTAAGGAAAAGACAACTAGGCACGTTGCGGAAAACCGCAAGCCTCAAGACCCCCGAACCGTCGGTTCCACTCTCATCTTCTGGCGCTGATCTGACTGTCAGAGGTGGCTTAATCCCGTCAAATCAGCGCCAGTACAATTTCCGTACTTTCAATTCCATTTCGCATGCAGCAGAATGAAAACAACATTTTAATTGCCCTGTCCTGAGCGCTGTGACAGGTACACTGGGCCGACGCAAAAATAGAGCCATTCAAGTGACGACGACCGAGTGTTGAGGACGGATCGGTTAACACGTCTATTTTCCTCATTTTCGACAACCCGTCCCCGTCCGATGACCTTCCAGTGGGCAGTGTTTTAAGCTTACTTTCTTTATGTTAAAGGAACATGAAATAATCATCACAATTACTGGCCAAAACGAACATACAGAGGTGGAGGTGGAGGTGAGAGGGCCAGAGCGGCGCTCAACAAGCTTGTCATCGTTTTCACCGCCTGAGATGAGCCATGGTGCGACCATGTTTGTGCCGTTCGCAATGGTCGATTGTTTGGATGCGATGAAAGCGCATACGGCTGATGTTTGTGCGTTTTTTTCCCACCGCTTCCACCGCCGATTAGTCTGCGCTAGCGAGTGTCAATTTCTGGTGTAGAAACCACGGGAGACTCGTTAAGCGGTAGCTATCAGTAAGTACGACATGACATGGTGGTGAAATAAATCAAACCGTGCAGACTGTCAATCAATCTGTTGCGTCGATAGGCATGCGATTTAAGGTTTTTAGTTAAATTCGTAACAGGAAGAACAAGGCATAGGTTGAATGATTCGTAGGATCGTAACTTTACTTTGCGTGTTTTATTGAGCATAAGTATACTTAACTAAACCTACATAACTACCCATGGGAATGGGTGATTTATTAATACGCAGACTTGAACAAGAATTTACATTATTTTCTGTATTGAAAACTCTGATAAAACATACTAAAATTGCCGGAAGGATTTCTTGTCCAAAAGTAATTATTATTAATTAATTAACTTTCAACCATAACAGCAAAATTTAGGCCCATTTCTACATAGTCATGCTGGGGTACGTAAAATGTTTATAATAATAGCATTTATTCTTCAATTTCAAAACGAAATGTTTATTAACAATGTGTCGATCATAAAGATTTTTTGCTAGAAGCAAAGTAAGAAAAAAAACAAAACAATAAGGGAACGAGTATACAATCAAAATAATTTTCACTCGACCTAAAAGAAAGAAAGCAAGCAATTCGTCATAATGCAGAGCCACGAAGAGATTTTCAAAAACTCTACTTTTATTTACCCATTTTACTGCATTAACGCTCTCTGTACAAATTTCCTCCAGATAAGCACGTTTGAATCTATTGTTAAGATAAGGGACAGTGCTCATCATCATCATTACCAATAGGAAGAGCCACGGCCAGAGCACACAAGAGCAATTAGCGGCATGGATGACGACGAACCTCACCCTCCGCCCAACAGCTGGTGGGAAGTAAAAGCTTAACATTGCCCAAACAATGTCTCATTTCGAGCGATCTCGGGAATTGATTTCATGGCGTGACAATCGCAGTCACACCATCCAACCTTCGGGACGAGGAGCATTTTCGCATTTTCGCTTTCACAGCAATATCACGCCTTTTAATGACAAATGTTTTGCGCTTCTCCACCGAAAAACGAACCAGTGAATCCGTTCCGCTGCTTTGCCTCTTCTCGGGTGAGTTGCTCGGTATTGTGGTGTGGTAACACTTGGAAGATCATCTCATTCGCCCGAATAGGGGGTGATCATCATGAGCGCGCAGTTGACACATTTTCACCAGATTTTTGGATATTTTTATGAGTGGATTTTGAAGGCAACGATAGAAGAGCATTAACCACTGTCAGTAGCATTTTGCAAGAAAACGTCGATCAGTACAAGAGTCGACATATTTGTGGTGTTGTTCCCTCATCGTAGGGACAATTGTTTCCAGTGTCTGCAGTTTGTGCAAAATATGATCTCATTTCCCCGGTCTATCTCCCTCTCTCTCTCTCTCTCAACACCCTGGGGAGTTGTGAAATTCGCACCATCATTTAATATGCAGACTGACCAACGCTCGCTAGCTCCCGTTTCCAGAGGCCCGTTTAGCGTGTGTTGTGGCAGTGCATAGCGAACCGTACCGAAGGCAGTCAGCCGTAAGTATCACGCCGTTGTACGCGTTATGGTTTGCGGCAAACGGTACCTGAAGCCCCTCACAATAGCAAGTTATTCTGCTCGGGTGTTTGGACTGTTTTGCAGCAGCTTCTTGCTGTAACGATTCCCTTTCGTTCCTTTGGAGGAAAGGAACATAACGCAAACACCACTACTACATGACGCTCCCCCGTTCGTATCATTTACCGATTCGCCAACGGAACCCAAACGCCAGCGTCCGTCCAGTGAGCAAGTGCCGATGCGGAATGGGACCATCCGTGCCGTTTTTCGAGTGGGAAAACGGCCACAGGTGCACTGGTACCGTTTCGTCGTGATGCAATTTAGCCCACCCGTAACAAGGGAACGATTGTTTTCTGATAAGCGGGCAGTGCGGCAGAACCATTTCTTCACCATCGTGCAACATGTTTTTCGGTTGCCTGCGGTGGCTAATGGGGAATGACGAAAACTGTGCACCGTGTGAGAAAGAATGGTGAGAAAGATCTGCAATCTGCAAATGGCATCAATGGGTCAGATGTACGGCAAATTTGACACACATCGCAGAACACTGTGGGGATCTGCAGCAGGTGGCACGGATAACTATGTAAAGTTCAATGTTGAGTAACATTGTGCTCAAAATGCAAAATATAGTACGGAATGTTTAAACGTTGTTAATTCATTAACGGAGTTTGGGATTAAACATTCCATCAGCCGTGAAAAGTATTTTTCCTGGCAAAAAAAAAAAACTAACTGTAGCCCTAATTGTTAAGGTGCCTGCCAGCAGCATTGCCGCCGGCGTCCGTCCCTAAGCACCGTAAAAGGAAGAAAAATTCCGTCATGCACACGGTGTACGCGAGTACCCGGAACCGATCGAATGACCCAGTTTCTGCAGGTTTTGTGCTTGAGTGTTTGCGGCCCTGCTCATCCCAAGAACTATAAATAAAATCCACCAGAAGGGATTATGATCGAACGGAACGGAATGGATTAGATACAAACTTTTAAATAGTAGTTTTTTTTATATATTTTCAACTAGACTACTGTTGTACTGTTGTACATATACTACTGTACATGGTTAGACGACAGAAAATGAAAACAATTCAACCTACCAGGCCAGCGATCTGTGCCCACAAAAAACCGAGGCGTGCAAATTCAAGTCACAATTCGAAACGGACGGAAAATAATAACTATCACAACAAACAGCGCCGTGAAGCGAAGATTGAGCGTGAACAGTGAAATTATGAACTAGTTTACCGCTCGCCACCCAACTAGGCATTACAAAGCGCCAGAGCAAACGAAACGCAAACCGTGGTCCTCCTCCGTTTTGTTGTGTTTTAATTCTCCCCGGTTTTGCACGCCGCCACGCTTCGTTTTGAAGCTCTGCTCAGCCTTCCTGTGAAATCTTTCGCTTTATTTTTCTTTTTCTCGTGCGAGCCGGCGCTTTTCCGGAGGAAACTGCAGGCGAACAGAGTTCGAAACGTTCTCACCAAACGTCCCGGGGGGACGTAAGGGACGACCATATTTAGCGTACCGGTAAAGGGCTTGAGTGAACGTCTCTGCGCGCTTTCTGTTCCGGGTTCGTCGCTTGCCGCAGGACGGTACAAGTCTTTCGTTTTCATTCAACCGTTCGGGTTCGTTTGTCATGCTTTTTGCCAACGTATCGAGCAGTTTCAAGTGATCATTGGTCGATGTGAGCGCAAGTGTGTGTGTGTGTGTGTGTGTGAGAGTATTTCTTGTCGAGCTTTAAGACTGGCGCGAACAGCCGCACATTCCTCAATAGAAAACGAAACGGAATCTCTTAGAGTAGGTTGCAGAATGTGCGGTACTGCAGCATGAATGCGCACATCGCACCATGTACGACTGTGTGTCTGTAGCGGAAGAAGAAAGTGCAGTTCCATACACACACACACAACTGGTTTGAGTCGTGTTCGTTGCATCTCCTTGCGAATACGCCTCGTCTAATTTTCATTCAAAGGTTTTGCTTCGTACCATTTTCATGCCTGCATTGATTTCGGTAGGGGTTTAAAACACTTTTCAGTTCATTTCGGATGAGTGCAAGACACTTACTATTTCAAATTTCGTTAACGATGTTATTACCCAGAATGAAAGAGTAAAGGTAGAAACTACACACTCATTTCAATAGCAATCGCCCAATTGCTTGAGGCTGAACGAAAGCATCTGTAGCCCCAAGGCACCATTTCCTACTGCGGCAAACTTTTCCCCACTCATCGAGCTGATGACCGTGAAGCTGTAAGCCCGCTTGTAAGCCGTGTGTCATTGAACTGTCCGAAAAAAAAAACATACAAGCGAAGGGAAGAATTTTATGGAAGATGGAACTGCTGCATAAAGGCCCGGAAGGTACCACAACGCTTCAATCTCGAAAAAGTAACGAGACCAAAAATTGAAACGATATGAGCGAACGAAGAAGGAGAAACACTCCGATGCTCGAGATAAGAAAGGCTCCAAGCTTACAAACGAATGCGGAAATTGCTTCCACTCACGCACTCACAACCGTACTTGAAAGCGATTCCCATCCTCTTCCGAGCGACGGGTGCGCCTCTTGCAGCCTCGAAAACCGAAACTTTCACCGAGAAGCACCGAGAAGCAACCAGTTCACTCGAATGCCGAGTGTGCGGGTGATTTTGATTGTCTTTTTTTTCTTCTTCTGAATATCTGCTGGGGGAGGGAAAGATTAATAATAATGTATAATAAAATTCAACCGAGAGGAACGACCTCAAGCGTCGGCCAGGGGTTAAAAGTGAAAACGTTCTCGGATGGGGTCGATGGAACAACAACGTGGAAAAGAAGCTTTAGAACGCTGACCGGCGTAACCCACAATTAGGCCAAGTCAGAAGAACATCAACTTTCTCCTCGGTTCTCTTATTTCAACTTGGTCACGGTGTTCTGAACCATCCGAAGAACCGGTTCTGTTGGAGGTGCCTAGAATTAAATAATATTGCGAGCGTTTGTTCGTGTTGGGTCAGTATAATGGATACATGTAAGCAGAATAAATAGTCTATGTAATATTGTCAAAAGATAGCTTTTTGGTGGGTCTTTAAATTTTTAAACAATTTTTTTGACACAATCTGAAAATATTATTTAAATCCATTTTGAACTGAAACAATTCAAACAATTCCCCAATTATATTAGGCTCAAGATAGTAGGCTCAAGTCATTTCTATTCCCTCCACAATGAACTTGATTCCATCTTCTTACGATCGAGTTGGCCACCAATCAAAGCCTTGTGCGTAGATACCGCCTGCTTCTAACGTCTACGAATTTGTATCTTTCTCTTCCTTTCCCTTCCATCACGATCGCTGCAACCCCGCATCCTATTGAAATACGATCAGGTTTGAAGCGCTTGAACGACTGCAGAGCAGCCCAGTGCTCACCTTGACCCATTTCATGCTTTCTCGCAGCCACGCAGCAGCGTCCGTTGGGAAAGCGTGCGCGGTGCGTATCGTGACCGAGGTGGCCATCTCTGTCGAATCGAAAGTCGGCTGGCCACCGACGATCCGGTTCGCAATGGAACGCGCGATGCCACGGCGGATGTTGACAACTGATCATCATCATCTTCATGATCGTCATCATCCTCATCATCATCACGATTCCCTGGCGTACACATGCATCGGTGGTGTTTTGTGCTCACCGTGCCACCTGCTGCCGCCACCGCTCAGCCCGAACACGGAACAACGGCCCGGACGATGGTCAGTCAACTTTCGATTCTGCGCATCCGCGAAACTGGATCCGAGCAGGGGACGTCGCGCGCTCTGGCAGCCGGTTCTCGTGTGCACCTTGTCTTCTAATCATCTCGTCGGCGAGATGGTAACCCGTGAGCATTGGCGTTAGCTTCCTCCAGCCCCCCCAACCCCCGGGGGGAGAAGGGAACCAGTAGAGAGTCAAGCATTAAAGATCACCCCTGCCGGGCAATCGGAGAACCCTTTCGGTACACGATTGTGACCCAGTTGACGTGCCGTCCGTCCCCGGCCGTTCGTTCGCCTCCGAAGAAGTGACCGATGAAATCGAGACGGAAGCTACAAACAAACACGCAGCAAAGGGCCAATGGAATGTGAAATGGGAATCGGATGCCGATTCCGACCATTTGACAGCCCCTCGGCCCCAAACGGAAAGGCGCTCTTCCTGTCCCGGACGGTTTGGTGGGATGGACATTCATTCACTTAAAATATTCTTACCACCAAACGCAGATAGGACGCTTCCGCTTTTGTGTTTTTGTGCCTTTTTGTGACTGTTGATTTAACGTTTTGCGCTAATTTGCTTCCTGTGCTGGAGCGGAAACACGCTGGACGTTTCCTTTCCGCCGCTTTTCCTTTATCATTGGCTTTATAGCAAGTGGAAATTAACAACGTGTCTATACCGCCCGGAGTATTGGTTGAAATTATTCAAATGAAAAACCTACAAAATCTAATCGCTTTGCGATGCACGCGGACGGCACAAAACAGGAATACCTTGATCGTTAGAAAACGATCACTTGGTTTTCGAATTATCATATCTCGAGCAAAGCGTAACCGTCCCGACAAACGGTGGTGATTAAAATGATAATTAAAGCCCAGCTTCCTGGCATCGTTTTCCCTTCAGCTACTTCAGCGTCGGATTCTGATTCCCTCTCTCTCTCTTTTTCTCTCGTCAGGCATCACAATTAGGCCACTTTAATTTGCACCCCACTTTCAAACGATCGTCAAGTCAACAAATGGAAAGTGAATCGAAGTGTAGCGACATCGGCGGCTCGGTGCCCCGTTCTCAATCGCCCGTCGTACAGATTGGCGTGGGCAGTCCTGGGCGGGGGGGGGAGGGGTGATGGGGGCGAAGGAAGGAGAGCTTTCACTCACTCACTTACTCAGCATAGCTCACGACAAAGACAACTTTTAATACACTTGGCCGCTTGGAAGTGGAATAGTGTGCGTTCTGTGGTGTAGGAGAAGAAGTTAACCAAAAAAACTTTCATTACCACCCAACAAAAAATCACCTCCCACTCTCATGAGGGAAAAACAGGGTCAATCTCTCGACATTGCGTAGGGTTGGAACTATGGAAGCAAGCAGGCAAATGCCGACAGTGGGAGAAATTGACAAAAGCTTCAAATTGGAACCAATGAATAGAAATATCGATTTCATATTTACCGCTACACACCGGTAACAAGACGTTTTTTGTGGTTTTTTTCCACTATCAGTTAACGTAAGTGCTTTCATTCACTGTCAACATTCTCCGCGCATGGTTGGACGTCCGCGAAGATGGTGGCCGGTTCAAGCGTGGTGCTAATTTACATTTTGTTTAGAATTCCTTCCTGCATGCCTGTCAACTCGCGGTGGGAGAGAAATCGGGGCCGACACTCCCGCTCGGTGTGCAGATACCGGTGTAGAATCAACAAATCCAACCCTGACGAAACCGTTTTAACGCGCGCGACTATTCTTATCGACCATCGTTGCATAACGAGTGGCGGGAAGGGAAAGCGGCCATACGATTTCGGTCACCTGTCGATTCGAGTTTGGGAAGTTTGAATTTTCTTCAACGATTAATATTCGAACCGTGTGCTTGCATGTGAGGATTTGAACGGGCCACGAATTTCGGTTAGCAGGTCGACGCGCGGAGACAGCTTGACACGCCTTGGCGGATCAGTTAACCCCGTTCTGCTGCAATGCGATCCAATCAATTGAACGACATTGTCCGCTTTTCGTCTAACAATCACATAAGAAATTGGATATTTTTATCCCAAACCAGCGGTTTCCAGTATCGTAAACTGTAAATAAACTAATTAGCTTGCGAAAATAAAAGCCCAACTCTGATGCAGAAAACACGCCTTCGCTCCGGTGGCACGTGTGGGAAAACATGGCCATCGCACAACAAAGCCTACGCCAAACCCGGGAGAGTTACTCTTTCACTTTTCATTTCCTCCATCTCGGCCTCCTATTTGTACCAACGGAAGGCGAGTTTCTGGTGTGGAACAATGCAAACCAAAAAATTAAACAAAATAATAGCCTGCGCCTTGCACTTGGCGGTACGATTTTCCAGTTTTGTGGGTGGGAAACGAAGAGAGAGAGAGAGAGCAATCCGAGTCCGGGTTCAACGAAACACAATGAGAGGCGGGAAAAACACACGACCAGCGACGGAACAGCAGCCTACGGCACAGGTCATCTCGTGGTCGCTTTCCACCTGTGCGAGGAGGCAGCAGCCACACGAAAAGTGGCTTTGATTAAGCCATCCATTATGATCAGATAACGCGATCGACGGGAAAATGTCGATATTGATCCACTGTTGCGGACTAAATTTAATTTCGCTTTCGATGGACGGAAATCTTTGCCGTGACCACCAAACACCAGAAAGATTTCCTTCTCTCTGTGCTTGGAGCGAAATTTGTAGCGTGGGTTCGATGATCGTTTGACTCTCTTTTTGTGGCCAATTTTCCATCACCGCTAGCTGGAAAGTGAAATCGGATAACGTAATGCTACTGTTGCTGATTGGATGTAAATTTTTCTGATTTGCTGCTGATGAGATCGGATTCGTAGCGAGAAAGAACCGCCAAAAAAAGGTATCCGTGAAAATACACGCAGCCAAATTTCTCGACGTCTGATCCGTTAGGCTACGGTTTCGGTTTTGAAGAGTGAAAACTTTAAACGGTATGGGGTGATTTACCGCAGCACTTCCGCAAGAGGAAATTAAAGATTGATACTACTCGAAGAAAGGCAGCTATATGGTGTGCCATACATAAATTCCCATTTTACGATACTTTCGATTGGAAACGGTTGCAAAAATGGGTTCATTATTCAATTGGCTAGCGATTTAAACATCTATGTGATTATATTTCTAACAATTTTTTTCTTGTGTTCTGTTTCCTTCCCAGACAACACGCAGGATGATAAAACGAACCCAATTGCTCCCTCGGGGAGTGACACTGGGTGTAGCACTGTTGCTACTTTCCACCACCATCAGCGCTTACACGTTCGACGATGATTTCGAGGATCTGATCGCGGAAGAATCGAATGTAGACGAGGAGCTGCTACCCGGGTCGGTCCTACTGCCTTCCGACGTCTTCAACGATGGCAAACCATTTCTCGTCGATCGTGACCCTTCGACGGGGGCGATCGACTTCCAGCACAAAAAGACGGGCAATCAGATTGACCTCGGTGACAGCAAACCGTACGAACCGATCAAAGATAGCTACGTCAGTGAAAAGAAGGACGTGATCATACATCAATCGACGCCCAACTTTCACGACTTTCTCAATCTGCCCAAAATGTACTCGCCGGAAAACTTTGTCTCGATATCGAGCTCGTACGCGAACCTCAAATATCAGGGCATCAACAAAGGCTCGAACCATCGTGACCACGGGAACACGCACATAGTAGCGGCTACCTCGGCCACGGCCGCACCAACCACGTCGACTACCACGACGGCGACCCCGACCGCTTCGACGAAATACTACTACAGTAGACCACACTACACGGCAGGAAGTTACAGTCGGGCGCCGGGAGCGAACCCGAACGCTTACTACACCTATCCCGCCACATCCGGGCGACCGATCACGACTCCAACGACCACGACCACAACCACTACGACCACCACGACGACGACGACGACTCCAGCCCCGACCACGACAACGACGGAAGCACCACGAACCACAGTCACCTCTCAGAAACAGCTCTTCACGCGCTATCCATACAAAAGCACGATCAAGAACAAGTACCTCGAGACGTCCGAGCAGACGCGCAAGAAGTTCTTCCTACCATCGACACTAGCACTCCCAGGACCGACAACGACCACGACCGAACGTGCCCCTTCCACGCCAATGCGATCCTCGACCTACTACTCTCCCTCCGGACGACCACATTGGCCCACGACCGCGCACCAACCCTCAACGACCACGGAAAGCACTATCGCCGTAACTGCATCGACTGTTCCTGCCAATCCGGTTCGCTTTGTGGATGATGCGGACGAGCAGCCAAAAATCAAGTTCACCATGCCAGCGCTCAAGTACGAAGGCTCGCGACCGGCACCGTTCCGTCCGATGCCATCACAGCAGCCGGACGGTACACTACCGAACCGGGAAACGGCAGCTAGCAGCGCGAACACCAAGATCGATCTGCCGAAGAACCCTGCCGTCATGTCACTGTCGGACATCTTTAACACGATCGAGCAGAAGAAACGCATCGAGTCGCAGCAGGCGGAGAACAACCGTGTGGAGGAGGAACCGGAGCAGGAGTCAACGCTGCCGACCACGCCGCCCTCGATTGTGCTGTTGAACGAGGGATCAGCTGGCTCTGTGACGATTGGATCAAGCGGTCCTCGTATCGAGCAATCGATCGATCTTTCGGACCAGTACGTGCGATATGAGGTTCATCCACAGCCGCAGACTCCTCCGAGTAGACCATCTTTGGTGCAGACACAGCAACAGCAGCAGCAGCAGTATCAGCAACAGCAGTACGGACAGTACCAGGGCCATCAATCAAATGGACATCGTCCACAGCCACCCGCGATGGATGTGGTAGGCGGTCAGTACGTGAAGTACGAGGTGCAGCAGCCACAGTTGAACGTAGTAAAGTATGGAGCAGTTCCAAGCATGAATAACGTAGTGATCAGTCCCAACCAGCACTCCGCAACGTTCGTTCTTGGCTCGCAGCAGTCCGTCGGCAGCAGCATCGGAGTGTCAAGCCATCCAGAAGGAGTTGGTGGTCATTTTGTAGGCTCTGTGTCGCAAGATTCGGCATCAGCGGCAGCGCTGAGCGCCGGACGTCCGTCCTACCAGATGGGTCAGGTGCTGGATGAATCGCACGATCAGACCAATGTCGGCGCATCCGTACAGGTACAGGTGAAGCCGCAAGATATCATCAAAACAACGAGTGTTCGATTCCCGAGCGAATCGGACGACAAGTACGACAACGCTCCCATCATCAGTGGCACCCACAAGTCGGAGGTGCTGCCCCCGAACGGACACTCGGCACCGGTACGCAACGATCAGATGGTTGTGTTCCCACCGAACCAAGATATTGCCAGCACGCTGCATGAGGTGTCGAATCGTATCGTTTTCGACTCGTCTTCGCCATCCAGTGAAACGCTCAACCGAAACGAGCTAGCAATCGCCCCCAACCCGAACTATCCAGCAGATCTGCCCGAACAGCTGACGCCACCGTCTGGTCCGGAGCGTCCGGATCTTATTAAGCAACGTCCTCGCCCACCGGTACCCGCCCAAGGACCTCCCTTCCGGTACAGCGAAATCCAACGTCGTCCATCAACGTACCCAAGCGATCGGCCTTCGCGCCCCACACTCACCCTACCGAACATTCTCCCGCAGTTCCGTCCGAACGCCAAGATTTCCCAAGGTCATCCACCGTACATGAAGGAACCGGGAACGTATCGTGTTCCACCATCGGGAATGCTTGTCAAAACAGGTCCGCCACTGCGAAAACCGGCCGGATATAACGTTCCCAACGGTTTGCCACCGACTACAACCATTCGTCGAACGCCTGTGCCGACGAGGCTGATGACACGCCTTAGCCCTTCACCCAGCCGTCCCCAAATGCATCCAGCATCTGCAGAGCTTGAGAACCGTCGCTACTATCGCCTCCCTCCACCACCGCCCCCGCCAGCCATGATCAAGGATCGTGTGTACAACATTCAACCGCCCAGACTTCAGCCTCCACCGCCACCGCCAGCACCGCAAGTCCCCGTGTCCGGAAGTCCAACAAACATCATTCCTCCGGCCGTTACTTCTGCAGAGAAACCGAACGAACCGCTTGAGGACAGCGAGTTCCACCGCAATCCACCTCAAATTTTGCGTAACATTTTGAAGGATGATCAGCAGCAACGTCCCAAGCTGGAACCCGTTGTAACGCTGCAGATGCTACAGTCCAAGAAACAAGCATCGTCCAGCAACTCACCCGCGGGGCAAGATTCGATTGGCGAGGAAAGTAACGTCGTGTCTGGATCGTCGCAGTTGCAGCACCAGGACAGTGTCCACAAAGACCGTCCCGTTTATGTGGTTTACCCGGTGAAGAGTACACCCGTCCGGTTAGACAACAAACCGAATGGAGATCCGATAGTGGTTGGACACCGCGGAGAGCAACCGCCATCGAAGCCAATCAGCCCCGGTACGGAATACCAGAACACACCGTTTTCTATCGCTTCACACTTTGAGCAGGAACCCATCCTAACGGCCAAACACCGGAAGCCTAACCCGAACGGTAAGCTCAACTTCCCGTACAGTCTCGAGAAACCGGACCCACTCGCACTGGCGCAACAGCTGGACAAGGAGCAAGCCGGAGCACATCCGGGACAGGAACTGTTGGAGTCCGAGTCCGAGTACAACCTTGGCGAGGAGCCCACGAATGTGCGCGATCAGGATCAGGATCTGATCTCGAGCAAGTTGCAACGCTTCCAGACGGATAGCACGCCGATTGCGATAGCTTACACTCCGACCGAATCCAGCGTAGCGGCAGGGAATAATATGCGGTACAGCAAGCCGGTCGGAGGTTACGGATCTGCAGCGAGCAACTACTACTACTCCCCGTACGGTGAAACACAGACGGAAGTGTCGTACCTGAAGATCGATGATGTGGATGAGTTTGGCAATCCGTCGCGTCGCTACGAGCAGAGCTTCCAGGCACCGTTCCAGGCGAGCATGAGTCTCGATCCGGTAAAGGTAACCAATCCGTATGAAGGATGGGCGGTGGTAACGTCCTCCCCTCAAGCGCTCAAGCTTCAGCAGCAACAGCAACCGGTACACAAACCCGACCTGTCTCCAGTTCACCATCACAGCAGTCCCAACACGATCGATCGTTCGGACATTGGTGACACCACGTCCACCGGAACCGGCGATGACGGTGCAGAACGTCCAGCCTCATCCGCGCCGGTAACGGTTGCATCAACGGCCAACTTCGATCAGAACAGTTTTCAGCCGGAACTGCAGGGTGGTTTCCGACCGATCTACGGAGCGGATGTGAAGTTAAGCGAACAGCTTAATCCCGACCCGCAGCGTTCGAACGTTGCAGATCTTTTTGCAGAGGACGGGAACGAAACGGACAAACCGCAGCAGAACATAACGACCAAGCTGCAACCGGTGGAGACGAAACCGAAGATTGTGAAAAAAGAAGAACCGGACAGTGGAATGGATCTCGATCTGGAGGCGTTTTTTGATCAATTCACAAAGGACTATGACGATGGCGATGCAGCTTTGGACGATGTGACGATGAGCGAAGAGACAACGAACGAAGCGTTGCCGGGCAGTGAAGAAACTCAGTACCGTAGCAGTGCTAGTGAAGGACGAAGCAGTAAAGACACGAAAGCGGAAGCGAGTGTAAGATCCTCCCCGGAAAGTCTCAAGACGACGGTCCAGAAGGCGGAAGTAACAACCACAAAGGCGACGTGAGCAACGGGTAGGAGATGATGAACGGTTTGATCAGTCGCATTCCTTCCATAGACCTGGGACAGATGCTTGAATGGCGTATGTGAGAGTGCTTGTGTGTATGTTGACCTGAAGAATGTACGAGATGATCGAATGCATGCGATACCTAGAGGATGTAAACGAATGTCACAGCAAAGTTGGAGATAAGGGACCCTTGGACGGAATAACCAACGAGGAGAGCATCACAGTTGACAAACCTTAATCATCCACCAAACCAATAGGCAAGTGCGCACAACACGATAGAGGTAAACGTGCAAGACCGTGTCACTAGGAACACGCGTCCCCAAACCCGTCCGGCAGTGCCGATTCTTGAGTATCTAATGTTAAGCAACGCCGGCCACCAATCTATACAGCGGCTGCCATCGTGACAAGGGGAATGAAGCCGGGGCTAATGCTGTTGGACGATGGTGCAAACGCTAGTCAATAAAACGGCTGCCAACAATCCAAACCTGCACCACGCGCAACGACACAACGACGAGAAACGTAAGATGGAAGCGAGCGGCCATCCCTGTTGGTGGCCACTATTTTTGTCCATAGTGTAAGAAAGAGAAATGGTACGAAGAAAGGCAGGATTTTTCCCGCATCGATGGTAAGAGCTTAATATTGGATACTTGATACTAGAAAACAGATGTATTCCGTTTCCTAACCACGCGACGAATAGGACTTTCTGTAATGACTTTAATTGCAATGGTTCATCATTTCAATTCAAATTCCCTGTTGCAAACCAATCCACCTTTTCTTGTGTCCAAATCTACTGGTGTTTAGAGATTTAAGTGGACTGATTCCATGTTCGTAACGTATGCCGGTTGCGATTTAGTACATATTCTGACTCCACATAAGAGTGTTATGCGTTACAATGGCGTTACAGTAGCTCCTGGACGAGCGCCAGATAATGTCCATTAAACTTAAATTATTTATTTATTTATTTTACGAACACGAACGACTTCAGGCTATTATTTTTCGTACCGTGCGGTGCATGACATTAAATTTCAACATTAGACAGACGATTTGTTAAGTTATAAAATGGATCTTTTCTTCGCCCATTCGCATTCTGCAAACGAGCGAACGAGCCAGTTGGCCGGAGGACTACGGGGTGAAAAGAATGGCATGCGAGGTAGATAAAAGTTGGGCGGATTCTAATGGAGAGTAAGCTAATACAACGCTTCAGGAGAATAAATAGCAGCAGCAAGCATCCGGAAGACAAGCAAAATATAGTAAAACCCTTCACTAGCCAGTAAGTTACGACCGGTAACCGCTAAGAACGAACGGTTCTGTACTGTAAAAGGAAGTAAATTATAAAATAATAAATAGAAATACTAAAAACTACTGCAAATGGAATTTGATTCTGAATCAAGATATCACATTAGGAGACGATGAAGGTCCTGTAATTCTTGAGGTAAGTCCAATATCACACTACATGTCATCATCGGCGGGGGTACAAAAGACCAATGAAATAGAATTACGGTTTCGTTTCGATTAGATAACTTAAAAAAGAAAAAGAACACACCTGCACATCCATCTGCATTTACAATGCTTGGTACAGGGCCTTTGCTACACCTTTCATAGTACAGGTTCCCATTCAGACTCGAATTTGATTCATAGGATTTTCCGGGGCTTTTTGCCAGTTTTTGAAAATCATCTGCTTCAGTTGTGAAAGCTTTAGCGAAGGATTCTCCTGTTTCAAACGTTTTAGTTCCTCTTCTTCATACGCTTTGTATGCCGCCTTCATACGCTTTTCCGGGTGTCGATCGGCCGATGCATCACCGACACTCAGTACCGCAATGGCTTGATCGATCGTTTGTGCGACTTCCGTGTCCGCCATCACACGGTTCAGATTCTCCTCGATTGGCGGTTCCTTCGCAACCACCTTCGGTTTGGACGGTACGGCTGAGGCCGCTTCGATAGCTCGATTGCGCTTCTCTAGATCAGCCTCGATTTGGGAACGTGTTATCTTCGGTGCCGGTGCCACCTTCGCTGTCGTCTTAATGGAGTTCATCTCTTGCTCGAGCAGTGCTTTGGTTTCGGCTTTCTTTCGGGCCGCTTCCGCTTTTCGTCGTTCCTCTTCCTCCTACGTATGTGAAATCGAGTAAAATGGTTAGTAATCGCAAGGAAACGCCGGGATGTACCGTACCTTTTGCTTCTTTTTCTTCGCTAGCTGTTTATCGTCATCCGCCCAGTACGCATCTTCAGCCGCCTTGGCAGCCTTTTCGTTGGCAGTTTTCTTTGCCTCAGCCTTTCGTTCTCGGGCCTCTACGGCCTTCGAGTTTATTCCCATCTTTTTCGGCATCGTGGCACGATATTCCACGTTAGTGCGTGTTCTGTTTCGTTACTATTACAGCACGTTTTACTCTTCTAATTCTGCTCCTTGAACTGCACTTATACTAACACCAACCATAAATTCATTAGATTGCACGTACTATGCACCGATTCTGCAGTAAAGATTAGTAAAACCACTTAGCGTATTAGTTGCAACAGCTGTTTTACTGTAAATTGATGAATTGACGGTGCACAGAGCTAATATTTTGGTAAACAAAAGCGGCGAACGATTATGACAGCAGGTCTCGCTGGTTTATAATACGCGTTTCGGTACTACACAGCTAGCATTTAAACAGCACAGGGTGACTCTTAACAACCTGTCGCTCGGTTGCCCGTTTTCCGTTGCATTTTCTGTTCACAACAGTTGCTGCTTAGAAAAATCTAATGTAAAGACTTTTACTGTAGACTGTAGACTAGTTTATTGTTGTATTACATCGTTAAACATACAATTCTTAGTGCTTAGTTCGTTTGCTCGATGGATGAAACTGAATAAATAAAATATCACTCTTCTCGCAGAAGCTTAAACCTTCCAGCGACCGTCCACCATTGTCATGTCCAACATTTGTATGTGGTGTAAATAATTTGCTTGGATTGATTTAAATACGCTTTTAACGGCTTGGTGCAATAGTGCGTACTTGGCAGCGATTTTTGTCCATTCGGAAGAGGGAAGTGCCAATCGATCGAGGCAAAAATAATTCACTAATAAACCGAAAACTGAACACAATGACCCTCGAGGCGCTGGTTAGAATGGTTTTGATTTGGATCTGCTTCTACCCCGAATCAGTTTCGGTGTTGTTGATGTACATGGAACATTTAATGGCACCGTTTCGGTTAATGGAGAGACTCTAGTATGGCAAACAGCTTCAGTTGAAAACGAATCGTGTTAATAGAATACCGATCGTTAGAGCACTTGCGATCGATAAACGGTTGTGCTGCGGTTTGCTGACACCGTTGTAGTCTGCCTCAGTCACATACTCTGGCACGTGACGTGTTTTGTTCATCATCCAATAGAATGCGTCCATTTTGTGCTTTCGTTTCAGTTCACTTCCTACGTGCTGCCGGATCCGTGCGTTGTAATCGTTTAGCCATTTTTTCTGGAAACAGAATGAAAAGAGGAAATAGATAATTTTTTGTTTGACTTTGTTAGAAAAACCTCGGAATAATGTACAAACCTCGGGCACGCTGAGTAAGGTACGATCGATCAGCTTCCATTCGAACGGAACGAGGGTTACGTCCTGGAAAGCGAGGAATTTGTATCCCGTAGGATGCATCTTACCCGTGTCAACCACCTCCAGTACATTCTCCAATCGAATGCCAAAGGCGCCATTTTTGTAGTATCCGGGTTCTGCAACGCATTTAGATAGTAATTAGCTGAATGTTGATGCTGATACGAAGCAAACACATACCATTGGAGAAGAAGTAGCCCTCCTTGAAGGTAAACCTTTGCTTTGCCGTGTAGGAAATGCTTATTGGAGCTAGAAAACAAAGATGAACAGAGATGAAGTACAAAAATTCCTAATATCCAAAACTATTGCCCAATTGTACTTACATTCGCGCACCGAAGAGTAAGAACCAATGCCATGTCCCGTCCCGTGTGGATAATCGTTCATCGAGCCCCAAACTGGGCCGCGGGCCAATGCGTCCAGCTCGGCCGGCTTCAGATTCTCGGGGAAGGTCAACATCGACAGGCGTATCATACCGATCAGCACATTCGTGTAGGCACGGATCTGTTCCGCCGTCGGTTCACCGAGATGAAGGGTACGGGACACCTCCGTCGTACCGTCTTCGTACTGGCCACCGGAATCCACCAGCACCATACCCTCGGACAGTTCGATGTTCGTACGGTTCGAGGGTGTGTAGTTAGGCCGACTGGAGTGCACACCGTAGGCGACGCTCGTTGGGAAGGCGATTCCTTCCGAGTTGTTTTGCGTTTTGCGGGCGTGGTCGATTTCGCGTGCCAGTGACAACTCCGTAATGTGATCACCGGCTATAAACTGAAGGGAACAAGGGGAATCAAATTGTTAGAAAACAAACTTGAGAGTCGTGATTTTGAGATGCTGTGTAAATAAAGGTCTTGCATCATTGATCGACAAGGCAGAAGCACTGGAGATTTCGTGAGAAGCTGTAAAAAACTTAAAGCTCTTTAACATTCAATGCTTCAGTTGTCGTTTGCAGAAGCATACTATTTCTTTCCACCTATACTCGTCACCTATACTCGCCATGAGCATCATCAAGTTCAAGGTACAAGCTAAGAATTTAATTATCACTTGTGGAGGTTTAGCACATTTTCAGGGTTTACTTGGCAAAATTGGCATTTGTTCGCAATTACTTCCACTTGAATGCGTTTGACACATGTGAGCTAAAGATCGCACTTGATATTGATGCTCTGAGTCATCTTTATTGATTAGTGATAGCTATAGGACCTTGTCGATCACAGACGATCAAGAACGTAATGGTCATGGCGATTGAATAGTGTTAAAAAGTTACAATTATCGAATGGAACATTTAATTGAGGCAGATCACACTCCTACTTACCCGCTCCTCAAGCCGACTAAGCACCTCGCACATGGCTACACCGTCTCGGATATGTGCCTGTCGCATTCCCTGCCGCTCCACCTGGTTCTTTTGCGCTCGCAGAAATATGATGGGCGAGGGTCGCTCGAACACAATGTTTCTCGGCAGCGTGGCATGTATCGCTTCCGATGCACCGGTATCGAAGACAACGGCAGTGGGCACCAGCAATCGGTGCCAGTGCTGGGCCAAGGTGCGCAAATCACGCCACACATCACCGTAGTCGCGCAGCTGCACACAGTTCTCGTTGTGGCAGGAGTGTGCCTTGAGATGGTTCTTCAGCCCCAGCGTTTCCCGGCTCGTGTTTGTGTACAGTAGCAGTTCCCGGTGCGTCACCAGAAGATACGCCTTGAACACGGGCACGTGGGGAATGTCGGTACCGCGCAAATTCAACAGATAGGCCACCTCAGTGAGCGAAGTCACAATCATGCCGTCACACCGCATGGCCGTAAGATTGGCACGCAACCGTGCTACCTTGCTGTCCCACCGTTCGCCAGCGAAGCGCATAGGGTGTACCTTGATAGCCCCGGACCGTGGGGCAGGACGACGTCCACCCCACACCATATCCACCAGGTTTCGATTGATCGGAACCATCCGAATGTAGTCCGCATTCAGCTCTGACTCAAGCGCTTTCCACATCTGATGGGGGACTAGCTGCGGATCGGCACCGACCCGTGCCTCTGGAGATAGCTCCGAGAGAAGGTACTCGGCAACGGATGGTCGCTCCCCGGTACGGAACAGCCGCCAAGCACAGTTAAGCTCCTGGTCTGCCTGCTCTATGTAGCGCTCATCGGTCCAGATCGCAGCGGAGCGGTGGAGCACGACCGCTTCTCCGATCGTGCCGGTAAATCCCGTCAGAAAGCGAATGCGCTGGTCCGACTCCATCAGATACTGCGACTGATGCTCGTCGTACATCGGCAGCAGATAGGCGTCCAGTTCGGCGCTCTGTGTTGACGTTCTCGTGCGCATTTCCGTCCGCAAGGCTTGCAGACGCTTCATCAGCACATTGTCCACACCTTCGTAGATCTGCGAACGAGCAAGGAATGCTATTTTGGATGAACGTTCACGAGGGATTGATGTGCCATGACTAACCTGAGTACGATCGCGGCTCTGCTGGCATTTGGATCGTCGTATTCCTTGAAATTCGTTGGCAACCGTGGGGCCAATCACTGCCAAAAGGATGCCCAGCGCTGGGGTGAAAGAAAACGAGAATTGTAAACAGAACGGTCACAAAGAACAAACAGGGGGCGGTTGGCTCCGCGTCACGCCGGACGTCTCGATCGATCGGGAGCCGAGAATTATGCAACCGTTTGAACAGAACTACAAACAAATCTTTCATACCGGGTGCGCTTGTTTTGCCTCGGCCAAAGGGTTGTGTTTAGGTTAATAGGTTTTGCGTTGGAAGGAAAAGCGGAAGGAAAAGCGCCCCATGTTCTATGTAGGGCGTCATGTCGTTGCTGAAGTGTGGAGGCATCGGTGGAAGAGGTGATCGCGGAAATGTTTCAATCGTTCCAAGGCGATGACGAGAAATGTGCGCCAATGTTGCACAATGTTTGTCGGGGGCCGGCAAGTGTGGCCCGGATGTGCCATAGAAGGATATCGAATAACGCGCCGAACCGAGAGTGTGGTAAACCGTCGGGTCGGGTTGGTTTTTTATCGATAATCTGGGAGTGTCGATACATGCGAGTGTGTGATGGAAAACCCAAATAAACCACAAGGTATTGCAACGTCGTGGTGGCGATGATTTGCGCAAAGAAGGCATTGATGGAAGGCGCACGAGCTTGGCGTACGTGTGTTTCGCGTGGTGCGCGCGTGTTGTTCGTGTGTCCTTTTGGAAATGGACGGAGGATTAGATTGTAAACTAATTTCGTTATTAACGACCCTAATGATAGCTTAGGGAGAAGGGAGGAAAGGGTGTGTGGCATGTGAGCGATTTGTATGCAACTAATGTGTTGTTTCCGATTCGAGACGTGACGGAAATAAACTTTCCTTGGACATTGGACCGTTCATGGAGGAACTATGCACTATCGGTATGCAATTTAGGAAACTAGTTTTATAACTTCAGTCACAAGGTGTCATATTTTATCCAAGAAACTATCTACAGAGCCTGTTTGATCGACAGCTAGCTTGACGAGTCACACAGAGAATCACTCCTCACACACGACGTAGTTGTCGTCAAGCATCTGAAGCGAATTAAAAATGATTCACAGCGGTTAAGTGGCACATGCTCACCAGTACCTAACCACACACTGCACATTGCAAAACAATTTGATTTATACGCAAAGCGCCCCTCATCTCATCTACCTTCCTTTAACCTTCAACCCGGAGCGCAGAAGAGCCAAAGGCCATCACTAGCAGCTATCAGGCCACCACTTTCATCCGCCAGCAGTCGCGGACAGTAATTGCTTTAAGATGTAATTCATCAAACCCGGTTCCGCCGTCCGTTATGCCATATTAATCAAATTCCCCACGCCGTCTGGAAGTGGTTTACCAGGCAATTCTACGGAACGTTGGACCTTCTTAATTAGAGCAAATCTCATCTCACGTATTGCTCTCGATCGAAAAAAACAGTGACCCTGAGAAAGTGCGATCGGAACCGGGGAAAAGTCAGCAATATTTTGATCGTAGTGTGCAGGAACGGGTCGAGATTTAATTGAATCTGATGCCTTTATTGTGGTGATTGTTACTAACGCGAAATGGGTGTTTTGTGTTGTAAATGGACTAAACTATCTCATTTCTCTCCCAAAAAAAAAAGACATCACATCGCACTCATCTTTCTAGGGCGTCACACTGCTCGAGAACGGTTTCCTACCAACCGGACGCTTCTGGCATGGCGCCAGTGATTCTACACGCCATAAAGAGCGGAACCATCGTGCGGGTGTGGGTGGCCAACACCAACCATGAGAAGGAACATGGTGGGAGAGGAACTCTTCTCCCGCAAGGAAGGGAAACGCGTGCGTCGCGAATGAAATGCGAATGAAAAACGGTTTTCTTGTTCTATTCCTCTGTGTTTGGCGCTTTCCATTTTCCATCTGCCATTTATCTCTTTCTGCTGGTGTTTTCCTCTTTTCCCATCACTCGGATAAGCGAACGCTGTGCTCCGTTTGCCCTTATCGTGTCGCGCTTCCCCCGTCTAGAACGAAATGCACATGTTGGATGCTCTCGTAACATTTTGTTTGTTGTCGGAAACAAACCACAAACCCACACAGACACGGACAAAGACGGGTTTTCTTATGAGCTGTGTGTCTGGCTGTGCTTTTTTTCTGACTTTCCCAAACCCCCGGGACCCAGGGGTCCAAGTGAGGGGAGGGTGTTTAATTTATTGATCTTCAAACGAGACAAGCTGGGAAACTTTACCTCTCGCATTCGATTTTTGCTTGTCTTTTCATACGAATTATGCTGTGGGGACATTTGAACTTACGACTTGCCAGTGGGGAAGGAAAGCTTTCATCTTGTTACTTACGCAACAATGTCCTTGAGATTGCTCGCGATACATCAAGGACGGGGAACGAAACACGACCAGATGGTCGTTGGCTATAACGCCCAACGCATCCAAGACCTTGGCGTGTGGGCATTTGGAGCGCGGTTTCGGTACGCTAGTGTCGCAGCCAATGCCTTTGCGAAGCATGGATCGTTTCCGCTGCTTCCGGAGTGGTTCGATCGTTTGTTTGATATCTGGAGAGTTTTTCGGTCCAATCGTTCGATTGGTTTGACCGTCGAACACCGTTGCGGAGGATGATGTGGTTCTTGTTTGTCGCCCTATTCTGGATCGCGCACTGGGTCACAAGTAGGAAGTCAGGGTTTTTTTTCTATCACACCAGATACTTGGACAAACGTCTGGAGGTGTAGCTCGGTTCGCAGTCGCTCCATCGAACGCAGTAAGCTGAGTGGAGCAGCTGAAGGGAGTAGGTGTGTTGCGTCAAGCATTCAAGTTCAAGATCTAACGATCTACTCGGCGTACGAAGGGGGTCGTTCTTTTCGGTGCTACTACACTGTTTACGTCCGCTTGAAGTGATACAACACTTTGCGTTCAAAGTGGCGAAGTAAACATACGCCGTGAAGTGCGTAGACGCTGGCATGGTGCGAGTAAAGCGATATTTTTAACGTTCAATTTGTTCGGGCAATTTAGCGAGCTGGGGAAGATCTTCCATTAGCTAGTCTGGATTTTAACGGCGTCAGTAATCTTAAGCGCCACAGGGAAGCGAATTTTGGTATTTCCATCACATGCTAGAACCAGCGCGGTCTCCCGATATGGTATCGTATCATTGAACGGAATTTATAAAACGAGTAGGCTTTTTGTCTTCAAAACGATTTGCGATCACAAAACATGGCAAAACCTAGAACGGAGATCACAATTAGCGATCGATGAGGAACGAACGTTTGGACTAGCTTCAGTCCACGCATATGATTGAACGTTCCCGCTTACATTGTTCGGCCCTGTACGACCGTTTGTTCTCAAGACACCTACGTCTGTTCTAATCGGTTGCCTTCCAAAGTGCCGATCGGTTGGCCTACGCCTGACGGCGAAACCGTCAATCGTCGACCGCCGACGCCGGATAAGGAAACGCGCTCAAGATGTAGCTGGCGTGTACGCGTGCCTCGAATTTATCCGAGCAATGTTTGCGGAACATGCGTTTTAAAACACACTTAATAAGCTGCCACGGGGGTGTCTTCTTATTGTTGGATTAAATACATAATCAGACCTAGTAGACACCCATCCTTTTATGGGAACAGTTACAAACCCCTTTTGATGTTGTTGTTTTTGATGTTTGAAACTTTGCTAGTGTAATAAACAAAACCAGCTAAAACGACGCATTTTTACGCTGGCTTCTTAATAAGGCTACCAAGATAATGCGCATAGTGGCGTTTTTGTAATAGAATTCCCCTTTTGTTTTTGCGCTCCGTAATCAATCTGCTCTGTAAACACAGTACAGGCAGTTTAGCGATCGAAACTGAACTCATGCTTTTGGAATCCGTTCCGATGCATGATAATCGTACAAGCGTTTTCAAACACGCCTCTTCAACCTTTACTTCCGATTCACGTTCGATTTCGTCAATATCAGCCTTGACGATAACATGTCGGAAGATCTAAATTTATCCTGCCAAACAGTTGCGGCGCTTCTGCTCAAGCAACATGATTCATGTACTCCGGGCTAGATCCGATTTTTTTGTGTGTGTTCACTCCTACCCCGAAGTATATGTTTTAAACCCTTCCCCCGCCCGCCCCTTTCGAAATCCCGCTCGCACTTGAACCTGCTTGCCCGAGGACGCACGGAAAAGGGCATATGGCAGATGTGATGGAATGCTTCGGAAACAGAACGGAAATCACTGCAGCACTCCCAGAATTTCCCTCTCGGGCACTTTTGAATAAAAATCCATTAAAAAACGACTGCTGCTACACACACACACACACGTATTAAATGTGAGCCGAAAATAGCTCTAATCGTGTGACTGGTTCTGGATCGGCACTGGAAAATTTATGTTCTCCGCGCTGGTGGAGGCGCGCAATTCGACGCTTTAATAGCACGCCGTGATTCGATCGAGCTACGTAGCAAAAGTATGGAATGTGATCTTAATCTCTCGCCCAGCATCGGGTGGCGAGCGGGTTAGGTTTGACGTATATGATGTACGGCTAAAGGGCGTTGAAAATGCACGCTAATTTGCTTGATGGTCACAGTTGACGGCGTCTTACCTAGGATGCATCCTAGCCCGGCTTGGAAGCTAATTTTCCGTCGTTGCATTTTTTCCCCTCCAATCGACCGTGCGAGTGGGCAGAGTGTAATAAATTCGTTTCTTTCCTCCCGGAAGATGCTTCTCGTTCGCTATTTTCTTATTTTGACAGCTTGTTTATACAAAACGTCTTCCGCGACACAAACCACAGCGATTGCAGGCAGCCGATATTAAGCACATGACACCGTAAATCGTGTCACTAATTCCACCGAGTGCGTCACAACTGCCGCCCCGATCGTCTCCAAGCACGGGGCGCCACCCGTCCTCGATGAAACGGCCCGCAGCACAATGTCAATGTCGGTAGTGCGGCAATCTTTGCGCGATCGTGATCGCAATTATTATAGCACCTAAACGGAACCGATCGGATGCGTCACCCGCGTGTATGCACTCGCGAAACACTAACGAACGAATGGGGGCGCGCGCGTTAACGCGACGCGGCAGATCGTCCGCACGGGTTGAATTCTAGAAGCAGACTGAATTGCGCCAAAGTTCGTTCGCCGTTTGTCCGTGTGCTGCTCGAATGTACGAGCGACAAGGAACGGCTAAACGCTGAATAAACGCATTACTGTTTGTGCGATTGCTGACGCTGGGTTGATCCGACGGTGGGTGGGTGCCGATGGCGTTGGGTGGTGGCGCTGGCGGATGATGTTGGGTGGGTGTGAAGAGCAGTGATATTACATTTGGGAGGGGCGTGTGGCGATGAGCAGTATGAGCCTGGGATGGGTTCGGATCGATTGTGTAACATCAGAAGCGCATTACAGTGCGGCGCGAAACAGTAGCAGTAGTTGTAATGGGGCTTTGGAAATTTTCCAATGAAATTATTGTCGATTAAATATTTATAACGTAATGTCATAAGAACGAAATTGTATATTTTATGTGACATTGATTTGAATCGCAGTAAGTTCATAATTTCAAATGCTGTCAACTCAAGAAATAAATAACAATTGCTAAAACAAGTACTTTAACAGTGTAAATTCAATAGATCATGCATGTATAGTTCGTTCGTTCATAACCTCAGTGGTTTCATCTGTTTGACTTTGAAATGCATAGGATGAAACCTTCATAAATTAGATTTGATTAACTTTTGATGTAAAAAAACATACGTGGTTTTAGAGGTGTTTCTATAAAACGTGAATTTTTAAAAAGGCAAAACACAGTCACCAGACAAACGAGATTTTCATAATACTTAAATATAAATTCCATTCGCCAATTGGATTGTAATTAAGGTAGAAAAAGTAAATGTTAACTATAATTAAATATTATCTAATTAATTTTAATTGTATCGTTAATATTACAGGAAATAGTGGTTCTTTAGAATCTTAAATGATTATGTATACCATTTGAGGTAAAAGCACAAAGTAAAGTAAAGTTTTTTTTAGTGACAGTGATGAATTTTCTTTCGTTTTTCAATTAGAGTAACAAGGTAATTTAATGACACAACTATTTTACACTTGGGCAAACTTGAAAACAAACGTGTAATTTCTAATATTTTACTTCCGGAAAAAACATAAAACGTAATTTTAAACCGTTCGATGTCACCTTAAACATCAGCAAAACCTACGCATATGTAAAAGAGTATATTTATCGCCCTCTAAATGTAAAAGATCTGCCATAAAAGACATCCACGAATATACATCAGCTAATTGTTTTATTACCATGTACTTCATTATGCTTTAGAAACTTAACACTTATATTACACCTCGCTCGTGGTAGCAATTGGCACTTTACAACATTGTTTAACGGCACCACATCATGACTATTTCTGAAGATGAGTGTAAGCAAAACGTTCGTTCACAGAAAAAAAAACAACCGAAAACAGCAAAGCGAGGGAGTCAGCGCGTCGTCATCGTTGCCTGGTTCGCTAACCGTTGACCTGTTCGTACTACCAGAACCCTGTACTGATGGAATTGGGTCTGGCAGTGACGTCACGAAACGCCGAACCGACGCCAGCAAGCCGCGACGCGCACGAGAAGGCCCCGCATCTAGAACGCGGAAACGCAGGAAATCGCACGGGAAGTAAGGGAAACTTGTGTGATGCCGCGTTCTGGCGTTACGCTTTTCGCACCGTACGGAAAGGAAAAGCGAAATCGGCCAGATGTAAGCGAAAGGACGGGCAGCATCGCATTGGATGGGCTGGATTGAGGCGCATGAAACGGGCGACCACACGATTATCGGGGGTTGGCAGGTTGTGCTGGATGAAAATGTTATTTTTGCGCCACTAAACGTCATCCATCAAGCAACGAACGGTCACCACTCCCTTGTGTTTGCGGAGAACGAACCGAGAGACTGGTGCGAAAATGCGTTCCGGTGCTGTTACCACCGATTAGTTTGGTGGGATAGTCCTGCCAGAGGGTGGATGTCTTGACAGTGGGGCCAAGGTCACACGGGAGGCAAGCGCAGCGTGAGAAGAAAATGGGAAACTGAGCCGAAACGCCGCACAGGCAGGCCTGTCGCCTCTATTAGCCGGCTTGTGCTAACCAGCACGTCCGTTGGGTGATGATACGCGGCAACAGGATTGAAATGTGTATAAAAATGGAAAACACGACAGAACCGCTGACAGCATGACGGGCCGGGAAAATGGGACGATCGTTTAGGAGTGAATTATCTGTCGGTCGCGTCTCGAACAACAGTGCAGGGAGAATACGGGGAGCATTTCAGTGTGAAGCTAATTATTGTTAACGAAACAGGATCAAATAAATTGCTGTGATTGTGTCAATATTTAAGCACTAGTATATAAAAGAAAACAAAAGTTTTTTTCACCAAAACTATCCTACTGGAATTTGAGAGCTAGTTGGTGGGGCTTAGTTCCGGCATTTGATGACACCTTTTTTCTGTGCACTTTCGATGGCCTACTTCTAACAACAGGCTTCAGTGTGCTTTTACTGAGTGATGAGTCACTTTTATAAGGCTATCCTTTGCGCTTTATTGCTTTTTGATGCTAACACCCGCACATCAACACCGCCCAATCGCGCTCGCAGCCAGTGACGGAGAAGTAGTTTCGGTTGATAACATTAGACGACAGCTATAAACTCTGTTGTATGCACTGGCACGGCTGTGACCTTCGCTGGAGGAAAAGCTGGAAAAGTCAGCTGTCGCTTCAAGCGCAACTCGCTGGCGCCACCGATGACGATGCTGTGCAAGTGTAGTTGGCGGGCTTTTGAATGGGTTCGTTCTAGGCGCTGATAATGTGCTGTGACGACTATCATATACTTGCAAATGGTATAAGTGTTATATACCGGTACTGGTTTAGCCATTAAAGCAATATTTTATTGTATCTAACAATAGTGGGGCAGATTTCGGAGATTTCAAGTAAATATAAAATGATGAATAGAAAAGGTTTTTTTTTTATCAAAAATCAGATTCAAAGCAAGATTTGTTCATTAAGCTTGGTTGGTATTTTGACAAATTATTTTATAACTTCAAGATTTTTGTGGGGAGAACATCAAGAACTATCAGATCTCTGCCCATAAACCCTCGCTGTATCTTCTCGTGTAAAAATACAAATAATTAAAATCAAATATATAACACTAAGTAAAACATTTGAAATAAAATATATAATTCTCATTTTTTTCAAATTTCAAAAGCACGTCTGGCACTCTTTTTTTACCATAGCGAATAATTGATGCTCTGCAGAGTTCTGCATATGAAAAGGGAAAACATATGCCTAAAACACCAACTCCCACCTACACAAGACCTATAAACAAAAAAAAAAGTCATAACAATCATTCCACGTCTCGCCAGAAGTACCGGAACGAAGCATGACTTGTGAGGCTTTTGTTCCATTTCACACAAGCGCCGGCTACGTCTCCATGCTCCAGAACCCTTTTGAAAATTTGTCAAATCTCGCCGTAAAGAGTGGTTGAGTGTGGCCGTTTACCCACTAAAAGATATTCGTTCTCCGTTTGAACATTCACGTCTGTATGGCTTCCAAACATTGGCGGTCTTGTTTGAAACCGGCCACAGTGGTGGGATGAGCCAGGGAAGGCGTGTAAATTGGAAAGGACCCGTGCACGGGTATGGGTTACATCACCCCCGGCACTACCCGGATTGGCATCCAGGAACAACGTTTGGACCTGCCTAGAGCAAAGGGGTAGCAATGTATACGGCGAAAGGGAACTGCGGGTGACGACACCCGCTCTAAAGTAGGATAAGCTGCATCGTTTCATGCATCGTTTTGGAACGATTGTACCCCCCATGAAGGGTGTGTGACTGCTTGTGTGTGTGTGAATGGAAAACAGGTTTTTCACTTTCCTTTGCCACGCTAAGAGAGGTGGCGCAAAAGAGATGGCGTAGGGAAGAGCGCAGAGTGGCGAGAGAATGCGATTCTAACCGCGGTCCATTCGCTGCGATAAAGCGAACCTTCCATGTTTGTGATGTGCATGTGTGCAAAAGCATATAGTAGGAATTAAAAGAATAAAGAAATGACAACGAAAGCCAATTATCAAAATGTTTTAAAAAGCCAAACAACGGTCAGCATTAAACCGCACGCGTGTACAGTGCACAAGTTTGGAATTCTTCTCGCGCAAGAGAAACAGGTATAGGCCGTTTCCATAGCAACCCCTGTCTCTGCATTCTTTCGGCTGGGCTGTATCACTGTATGCGTGCAATCGATATGACGCACAGCATCATTCCAGCAAATCTGTACGCGCTGGTGTACAAGTGTGCGGGTCGGTTACTGTTGCTCACGCGCTTCTCTCTCGCTTTCTCTCAGAGCAGGCACGATCGCTCGCGCTCACTCTCTCCCTATTGGCCGGTGAAGGCGGTGACTGTATTGGTGAGGATGCCGCGCGTTCCATGTTTTTCGTGGAATTGTTTGCTTCTCTCCGTAGGAAGAGTTTCATTTTCTATTGTGCCGTTTGCGTGTGCAGGTGCGTTTTACTGCTGATCGTTTGTACGACGGTGAACTGTGGCTGTGGTAACGCTCTAAGCTGTAGGGACAAGTAAGTTGGCAGTGATTTTGATTACAGTTCACGTAAGTTCTCCATGACAGTTTTGGCACTAGCGCCAGCACGGAGTGAAGTTTGATTGGCTTATCTCTGATCTGGTTCTTCTTACAGAGTGTCAGCTTACACGGCTGAGTACCTGCGAAAACGAGATTCGTGCGAGAATTGTACATATCAAGCACCCCCGGCAGGCAGACAGACAGGCAGAAGAGGTGCCGCAGAAAAAGGATAACGCACGCACATATCACACCAGCGCTTCTCGAGTGCGCAGTGTCTGGCGCCCTGGTGCTGCTGCTGCTGAAGTCCCCTGTAAAGGATGTGGTTGTTACGAATGAATTTGCTTCTCATTACACTGCTGAGCGTGGCGTTGATGCTGGGTAAGTGTTTGGTAGCGCCCGTTTTACCCCTAGCTGCGATATCAGCACAGCCTCGGCACAGACAGCAGACAACCCCTCTTATCAACCGCATTTATTTCGGCGATTGTGCTGTGGGATGGCGCTCGTTTCGGTCGATGTCGGATTAATGTGTGCTTCCTTTTGCACTTCTCTCCCTCTCCCCGGCAGCAAACGCACAGCAAGCGTCCAACGCTAGCCCGAGCATCGTGTTTATCAGTCCGGAGCAAATCAAAGACATTGGTGAACAAGTGACGCTCAACTGTTCGATCGCGAACGTGAAGAACTACATCGTCGGCTGGCAGAAGAGCAATCGCGACCGGACGAAGGAAAGCAACATAATCTCGCTCGGTGTGCAGCTAGCCGTGACGGAGGATCGGTTCCGGCTCAACTTTACCAAGGAGAACAATGCCGCTAACTATGTGCTCGAGGTAAGGCACACACGCGCACACCTCGCGAACGTAATAAAAATCGTAACATTTTGCTATTGTAGATTCACGACATCGTTAACACGGACGCTGGGTTGTACGAGTGCCAGATCCAGGTTAACAGCACAAGCAAGATCACCAAAACGGTTGAGCTGCAGGTGAGACATCCGCCGATTCTGCTCGAGAACCAGCACACCAACACGCTTACCAAAGCTGAGGGCGAAGATGCGCAGTTGGTGTGCCGTGCCGAAGGCTACCCTCGGCCTACCATCAGCTGGAGGCGTGAGTACAACGCTATCCTGCCGATCGGTGGACAAACGTTCACCGGCAACGAACTACGGCTGAATGGGCTTCGTCGGGAGGATCGTGGTACCTACTACTGCACCGCAGATAATGGTGTTGGCCGTGCGGACACGAAAACGATCACGCTTGAGGTGGAGTTCGCACCGGTTATC
Source organism: Anopheles epiroticus (assembly GCA_000349105.1). Classification (NCBI taxonomy): domain Eukaryota; kingdom Metazoa; phylum Arthropoda; class Insecta; order Diptera; family Culicidae; genus Anopheles; species Anopheles epiroticus. Next base: position 700,815 of record KB671587.1, on the reverse strand, counting down.
CGTGTGCCCCGCCCGAAAGTAGCACAAGCGGTCGACTACGACATTGACGTGGAATGTGTGGTGCAAGCGTTTCCAGCACCGGCTATCTCCTGGTACCGGGATGGCAAACAGATTCATAATGGTGGTTCGTACAGCATCTCGCAGATTGGCTCGCCGGACGATGTAACAACGTCGGTGGTAAAGATTCATTCGGTCGCCTCTGAACATTATGGTGACTACGTGTGCAAGGCAACCAACAAGGTTGGACAGGCCGAGGCAAGGCTTAACCTATTCGGTATGTCGAGGGTTGTAGAGGGATGCAGGGTTTATAATTTTGTGTATGGAACCTTTTAAGCTTATTGCTAATAATTTTTATTTTACCCTATTCTAGAATCCGTTATTCCTGTTACCCTATGAGTGGTTTAATTTTCTGTTGGAAACTGTTCTCCTTTCCCATCCTTTTCTCCACGTACCAGCTTCGAGTATGCCGCATTATGTTTTCTTTGTGTGTTTTTATGTGAGTCGATTTTTGAGTTTTCTTTTTACATTTTGCAAATCTATAACTACCCTTATCATTGCTTTACGATAACGGTAATGTTATTGGCAAAACTAATGAAAATTGATCGTTTTTATCTTTTAGAACAAAACGTTCCAAATATTAACTATTCCGGACTGAAATGGACCAACGATGGCACCTCGACAAGGAAGGTTGTGCTCGGCCACATGCTGATCGTTGTCACAACACTACTGCTAGCAACGCTCTTGTGAATGGGTCGCTGGAGAACGGACGGCTTACGGGACAACGTTTGGCGCCGTGCGTGCTTTCTCGGTTCCATAGCAAGAAGCGGACGATGATGCTTTTTTGTACACGAGAATCACACATCTATCTACTATTTACACAAAAAGGACAGTGAAAACGAACAAATGTTTCGAGATAAAATCAGGAATAGTCAGTCCTCAACGTGAAGGTAGGATAAGGTTGATAGTACAATCGTGCAGCATACAATCTAATTTTAAGTCTTTTAAACCATATCCAACCCTTCCTAGTTCAACCCTAAAGCCTATGGGTCTGTAAAACTTAAAGTGCAAAAACAAACAGTACACTTTCGTAACCTGGTCAGAACCTTTAAATGATCCCGACGATCCCATATCCCGCCAATCTACGGTAGAGCTTTTTGAAGCGATGGTACAATTTATTCATACAAAAATAAACACCCTAACAAAACGCGACCAAGCTAGTGTATCATCGTAGGTAGTACAACGGAATAGAATGGCGATATATTTTGAACAAGAAAAAAAACTTACATGACGTACGAGCGTAGGTAGACAGCGATTTTGAATTAGAAAAGTATTTTACAAAATGTGTTTCATCTAATCCTTTCGACGCCAGGTGAACGGTGTTCAAGAAACGGTACACGGACTGGAGGATTATTTAACTGGCATGGTTCAACAGCATAGAAGATAGAACAGTGCGGCCATTCTTTTTCAGTTTACTGTTAGGCTAAGATTATATGCAATAGTGGAAGAAGAACTTAAGAAAGGGCGACAATTTCGAATAAAACTCAAGACTTTACATCACACAGCATACACTGTTTAATCACGATGATTATGGTGATAACAAATCGGTCAAGATCGATTGTAGTTAAAGCAATTTTCATTACAAGGGAATTTAAAAATAAGCATGGGTTTAAATTTCTGGCAGGTTTTAGTTTATGAATCACTCTATGAATGAATCCTTTTGTTTATTGGAGATTATGATTCGTCTATTGGCTAGTATCCTGAATAGGGGTGTACACTAGATTTTTTTGACAAGGCTTATGAATAATGATTTTAATTACATTCATCCTTGATTGTTAATTTCATGTAATGTCTATAGCATAGATATCTTTACTTTTTTATAATATCTATGACATCATATCAAAAACTCTAACAAAAAAACTATACCATAGAAAAGTTGCTCGCAGTTTCCATCCCTAAAACCATCCCTTTTGCTGAATCAAGTTCATCATACTTTCGATTCGGTAATTAATTAAATTTTGTTTCGGTTCGTTTTGATTTATACTGTGATATACCGATTTGATTGAAACTCTACCACTTGTGCACGGGCTGGTGAAAAGATTTATGTAGGTGTGTCTGTTTTTGCCCTTTCGGTGACATTTATAGGCCGATAGGATGGATGAATGGGTAAGTAATTGGTGGGCACGACATGAAAAAATACTTTCATTTCGGTGCATGAAAAAGAACCGCCAGCACCCAAACACGGTATGGCAGTTATCGGCAAAAAAAGAGAAATTTGAGAAAAATGGCAAACGCTCTGTATGGTACATTTGAAGGTACACTATGCAACCGAAAAGCAAAACAATCACTACAGCTCGATGCGATCCGACATCGATAAACGAATTAAAATGCACACCATTTGCCGTTTCGTTAGAATGCCGGATACGGGCTTCGGGGTATTCCTACGGGGCATTATTTCCTTCCGTATAAAACATTCATTTTCATCACCTGTTCCACCGTTACCGGTTCCCGCTAATGAGTATTGAGTGATTGAAAACGAATGTTTTAAGCTGAACTGCCACTACCATGCCATCATGTGCCAGGTTTTGCTACTGGTTTCTCGTCATCTTTTTGACTTGTTCATGTGCAATCAGGTCGAAAATGATGATGAGAGATTAATTGCCAGCTCGCTGGAACAGTGGGGTGGACATTCGGTGATAGTTATCGTATCATTATACTTGATTATCGACATGATAACCATTTTTATTTGAAATTATAGGTTCGGTGAAAGATTTTTCACGTGCCTTTGCGGCCAATGTCATTCCATTGTGCTTTCCCAGTCGGTGACCGAGTTTTTCAGTGCTGATGCCGTTTTTCATTTATTTATTTTTAATTAAATTAATACCCTGTCACCCTGTTTTTTCGTATGAAATGGGCCTTCATTGGGTTTTCCTGTTCGCATCTCCCCCCCCCCACCCTGCCAGGATCATTCTCAATTATTTTTAAGCCTCGCATACAGTTATCGATACCAGGCGGGGGAAGGTGGACGAGCTTGCCATCTTCACACCCGCCAACACCGGGAAACGGATGCGGATAAGCTTCAGCTGGTGCCGTCGGGATTGGTTCCGGGATTGATTACCGTCCGGGTTAGCCACCGGAAAAATGGGGGCTCACGGTTGCGGTGTTGTGGGCCGGCCTGGCAAGCCGGAACATTTCACGATTGACCGATTATCGGTTGATCGACAGGGCGTAGGGTGGCATGTCCTGTGTGACGAGTGTACACACATTTAACCGGGTTTGGTGCATTCCCCGTCTTTCTGTTAACGGTTTGCAGGTGCAGCAGCAGAAGTAGCAGCTTTCCATTTCTTCTCGTCCCAGTCTGCAGCCCTTTGGGGGTCGTTCGTTGAGGCCAAAATACGAATGATCGGGGTGCAGGACACAGAAAAAAGGGGATTCATTTTTCATCATTTGTGCGTGTTGTCCACAGTTGGATTTTGGCAACATAATTAATTATCCAACTGGGCTGGGTCCTAGGTGGAGGTGGGCAGTCGATGGCGAAATGATGTACACCGTGTGGGAAAACAGCGAAACCGACGGTGCAATATTATAATTAAAGAAAAAAGCGCCCGGTAAAAGGTGCATATTGAAAACCAATGGAGCGTAATTGTAGCGATAGTCGGAAGCAGCCGCACCGCGTAAACTGGTGACAGCAGCAATATGTATGGCTCCATTCCGTACTGTGCTTTCCGGCTGTGAAAAAGATTTTCACAAACAGTACCACAAAAAAATGCCGATAAACTTGGGTAAGCTTAACGGGGTGAGCACAGTACTCAAATTAATTGAAAAGCGTTCTTAAGCTTTTTATTTGTATTTTTGAACTGGCTTGAGATAATTCCCATGGCACTTGGATGGAATCCGATTGGGTTCACACAATCGAAGGATAAATTATAGTTTAATAGTTTATGCAGCATAAACTCGTTTCTGAAGTTGATTTTTCATTAAAATTCTTTTGAATTTTAATACTTTCTTGCTATGTTTGTTAGACTCTTGTAACTGGAATAAAGAATAAAGAATAATAAAATGCGTTTGAGTTATAACCATTCTTACTTTATTTTCTGGCACCATAATAAGTATTAGGTTCTATAAAACATACGAGAAACAGGCTATCAGGCTGAATCCAAACGCATAAAAATATTTAAAAATTACTTTCTTAAAGAGAAGAAAGACTGGGAGCGATATAGTTACGTACTTTCACTTCTTCGTTTGTAAAATTTGTAAACCCTTGTTTAGAAAAAAAGTGAACAAAACTTATCTGACTTGTTATGGATGATTTATAAAACCAGAAAGTTATTAAAAGACGCTCAGCTCAGCTATTAAATTCTATTGCTGTTTCCTTCTTCATAGCCAGGAGTGGGTCTTTATGAGCAACTTTTTTGTTTTAGGTGCACGGTTGTTTTAGAAATCTCATTAAAAACACAAGATAGAAACGAATTTTTGGAGCACACGATTCTAAAATTGCGCTCTTCGTAAATGAGCCAAAATTATCCCCAAGCAACCAATACCTAAAGGTTCATTGACATTTAAATAGCGACAATTCATTAGAAAGATGTTCAGAAATGCGTTACGAATGGTTGCTTTGTGCTTCAAACCTTTATCAACGTGCAGTGCGTGCTGCACCTATTGCAGACTCAGCAAGCTGTTTCCGTGGTGACATCCCCTTAAGTGCTTACCGTAAGCGTTCGTTTTGCGAAGTTTCAAAGCTTTTGTTCGCCCGTTCTGCCAACTGCAGGCCGGTGCATGGCGCCCACTCGCACGGAAAGCAATCCGCTTTTCCCGCTTTTCCCAGCACGGGATGGAAAGCTCGTCGTCGTCGTCGTCGTTAACGTGTCTTGTTGTCGCGCAATTTGACACAATCATGCCTTAAGCTGCCGCTGACATTTGGAGGGTGTCAATTTAACGGTCCAGCGATGCCCAGACAACGTGCCCCACCAGTGGAGCGCCAGTTTGGATGGAAACGCTGAACTTCGTCGCCGAACCTTGACCGTGTACGTTTTCCGGGGTAGAAGAGGGTTGGAAAATTGTTTGAAATTTCATTACGAGCTGTGCGAAGGGTAAAATGCACGCAGCGTGCCCTCGAACCCGTTAGTACGGTGACGCTAGCCGAGTCTGACGGGTGTCCCAAACGATCGTTCCAAACGATGGCCGACGGTTTGCTGCAGCGTTTCAGCACGATCGGCGGTGTGATCAGCAGCAGTAGCACGAGTGTGCCGCCGATGGATACCGCCAGCATCACGCAGCGCATTCACCACGAACCACCGCCGGCCCTGCTGGCCAATGGAAAGTATCCCGTGTACGGGCCGGGAACCGGGCCCGACCTGTACGATGACGAGGCGAACGAGTTCTGGCACGGAACGGAGGCCAATGCAGGGGCAGGCTTCTTCCCTAGCTTTCTGCCCTGGGGCCCGGCACCCCAGGGAACACATCCGGTTCCGCCGCCGCTTCCACCACCCCCACCACCGCCTCCACCGCCAGCATATCCCCTGTACCGTGGACCGTACGGTGGCCCACTGTACAAGGGCCTCCGTTTCAAGGGTGCCTCGGTGGCGGTGCTGACGCTGTTGGCCTTTCTGTTCTTTCTGAGCATTCTGCAGAACTACATTCGCGACTACTCCGCCACCTCGCAACCGACCGTGATTTTGCTGTCCGCTGGTGCAACGAAGGAAAATGCGCTCCCGCTCTACCCGTACCGCGTCCGGCAGAAGATAGGGCAGCGGGGCGACGAACCACCCCGGTTCGACGACGATGACGATGCGGATGCGATCGAGGACACGGTGGACCAGGGTGAAGGGACAACTACCGGTGGATATCGGGCACGGATCAGAAAGGGCACGGTGCAGCATCGGACGCACCATAAAAGCGGTGGCGCCGGCGGAAAAATGTCCCCAGGGAGTGTGCCGACCGTACCGTCCAGTGCACCGTTAGGGGATATTTTCAAGGTAAACGGTTTGTGATTTGGCGTTCACTGTTGACAAAATTGACGGACAAGCTTTCTGTGTAGCCGTGTAGTGTAGCTTTCGTAGTGATGCTGTTTATTTATTATCTCTCTATCTCTCTTTCGGGTAGCAGCAATAAAAGGTAGCGTTTTAGTCTTGGAAGTGTTTGAATTGGTCGGATGCGTCGAGATGAGAAACGGAGGGATGAGAACCAAAAATCAACTTTTCTCTGTGACTTTCGATCGTTCTGTTTGAGCAGTGATTTCTGCCCAACCGGTGCATATGCAGCTGTGGTTTTGATTGTTGCTGTTTGTTTGAGCGGTACGATGGGAGCGTATTTGTGCTTTAGTTGAGATTTTGCAGCGGATAAAAGAGAACACAAACAAACATTCGAAACCTTTTATACTGGCACATCGCATGCTCAAGTAATGTGAACAATTTAAGTAAGAACGTTTGTTCATTTAACACTTTTTTTAACTAAAAAGTTAAAAAGACAGTTAAAAAGCCAATTTTATAATTTCTTTACATTTTATTTATTAATAATTACTAATACCTAGAGACTAGAAGACAAAATGGTGAAAAACCAAAGTTTCTCCTACACGCACACACACTCACCAGTCAGTAATTGAGCTGCAGTTTTCTACAAAAAAAAAAACTATAAATCGATTACTGCAAAAATCACACCTACATGCTTTGTTTCGTTCTTCAGCTCCACGCGATGAGGTTTCATGTGTTCTACCCAACTCGCTACTACCAACGACCGGGGACGGGGACATGGGGTGTGGGATGTGATATATGCAGATTTATAGTGGCGTTACGTTCTATCCGACGTTGCTACTAGCACTATTACTAATGGTAGTACTGTTAGCCACACGGTGGAGAAGTATCTTTTCGCTTTTAGCTTCCACACGGAGTGCTTTCGTAGAAGAGAGCTGTACTGCGGCAATGAATGGGATAGCATCGCAAATACACAAAATAAAAAGGATCAGAAGGCTGGTGCGCTCTTCTGCAGTAGCAGCAGCAGCAGCAAAAGTACTCCAGCAGCGTGATGGTACTTGGGGAAAAGGGATCATTGCCAGGCGATAATGGAAGGGTGAAGGTGAATTATGGCACTTGAGGCAGTAAAAATATCGGTAATAAATTTCAATCCCAATCCTCGTAATTCAATTTCGGATACCTCAGACCCGCGGTGGCCGACTGCCGTACCCAACAGGATGGCTTGGCATGGTAGACCGCACGGCGAATGGGGATTGTGCAGCCGATCATCTCGATTGTGTTCCAGTGGGACAGGACGAGCGTCATAGTGTTTCGTTGCTGTTCGTTTGCTGTTAGATTTACATGTAACAATAAAGCATTCAAGCGTGAAACAGTTAGCTTGAGTGGCAAAGATGGAGAAGGTTGTAAATGTACTTACAATGACAACCGGAAAATTTGATCACTCAGTTATCCTTTCCTTGTTGTGGATGAAAACTTTATACGGTTTTGTTTCTTAATAAAATCCATAGTATTCACAATGAGTTAAAAGTTAATAGGGTATCTCATAGCATTTATTCACAGTTGTACTGAAATGAGATCCTTTAAGCTCCTCCCAAGCTGATGGCTTGGAATACCATTATATAGTGCAACTTACTTTACTGTTAAACAAACTCCCCAAAATGCATCGTGACAAAATGCATTCCGCAACACACAAGTACCATAAACCAGCATCTGCTGTGATAGAGCATCGTAAACGTTCTTGCCGTCTTGCCTGATAAGACACAGCGTGCCGAAACAACAGCGAGTGAACATTACATTCAAGCGAGGTACCGCCATCCTTCCCCCTTTCGGTGCAGTTCGTTTATCGTACCGACGCATGCAAGCACTCGGTGCAACCACCAGTTTTCGATGGAGCGAATTGGTGTAAACTTTTTTGGCATCGACATTACAACATTTGCTGGCGTGAATGCTGAGCAGCACAAAAATCGCTCGCTCCCCGACAACACTAATACACTAATTGCATTCCTCTCGTCCGCACACAAGAGTCTAATTACAGTCTCCATTTTCAGTTGCTCCGTCGGGTCCGCAAAGGCTGCCATCGAGCTGCAACGGAGCAGCAAGCGCAAGAAAAGCGCAACCAAACGAACCACGGTGAACCTGGTGCATGATGTAGCACTTTCGTTCCACGTGTGAGGGTGAGACACGGGCGGTACGAGTTCGAAGGGAGGGAAATAAAATTTGAAGAAGAGTGTTTTCTTCACTGTTCACTGACCTGGAAAGTGATGAAACTTTCACCTGAATCGAAATGTACGCTCGGTGAAACGCTCACAGATGCACCGGCGTCCATGTACTGATGCATTGGTATCGCACCATGCCGCCGGCTGATAACGATAAAAACAGCGAACAGCGAACCGGACTGAAGTTGATGGTGTGTACGTATCGTGGTGCTGCTCATGGCGATGATGATGGCGATGCTGATGGCGATGATAAAACAAATTGTAACCGACGGGAGGGGAGGAGTTTCCTAAGAAACAGAGGCAGCTCCTGCACTGAAGGTGTTTCCGTTGAGTCATCGTTCTCATCGAACATGGTCACGACGACGGCAACGACTCTGGACTCCATTCCACGAAAAGTGGCACTGAAGTAGCCAAAATGGCTGCCCCCGTGCACTCCGTTCTCGACGCCATTATCGCACGGGTTGCAGCAGTCAGTCGGCATTTTGAGGGGTTTGCGGTCAACGTTTGCCAAGCGACGCCAAGAGGGCGGCGAAATGGCTTCATTAAAATTGTTGCACTTTTGGCAGCCTCGCCCGTAAGTGGCAAAGGTTTGTAAGGAGCCTAGCCAGCCAGCTACTAGCGCGTCCGTTTCTGTCGAGCGTTGTACGTGTTTGTTTGTGAGTATGCAACCGTGTACGTTTCGTGGGTTTTTTCTCTCTCTCTCTCTCGCATGGCCCTTGGAAGAACTAAAATGAAAGAAATGATTCGAGCGATGGGCAGAGGAGGTGGTGCACATAACATTGGCCCACCACCGGGAAAGGACCGATCAACGGCGCCCCGTGCACACATGGGACCGAGCGATGGGAAGATTGGCCGGAGCGAATGGAACATCCAGGACGGAGCTTTTTTGAGTCGCACCTCCCGCGAGCGGTTGAGGACGGGAGGGTGTGTCGAGTCATTAAATGTTTCTTTTAATTTTCGCTCAAGAGCCTGGTTCACTGTGGTGCAGCATTAATTTGCAGCTAATTTACAACGTGTTCTATCGCTCATGGGACGTTTGCAGTCGGGTTCAACCAGACAGTGTGGCCAGGACCGGTGCACTTGGCGAATGGGTAGTGATGTTGACGCTGCCAACACTTAGTTTCGCCAGTAAGCGTTCGTTAAGTAGTAGCGATGTCGTTGATTGGTAACGTGGGAGCATTCATGTGATGAAATTTCACATTAATTGTAGCGATTTTGTTCTTGTAAATATTATTTGCGTTTGAAAAATTGAAAAAGAATAATTTGTTCGAATTGTTCGAGGAATTTATTACTGAAGTCGAGAATATGGAGCGTAGTACAGTAGCGTAACGTTTTTTTAAAACTTGCGTCTGATGGTGCTAACAAGCGTAAGATGTCAAAATCTATTTTTGCTATTACAAAGAATAAATGTAATATTGAAATTACGTTGTATCCTTTTGACATGCAAAAAAGCTAGGAGTGCTCAAACTATAAGTTTTTTTTTTATTCGGTTGTAACGGCCAGGCCGTATTGCTAAACTATAAGTTATTTTAGTTATTTTATATATAAGTTATTTTGTCAAACATGTTTTAAGTGCATTTTCAATATTGATAAATAAGTGATTATGTGATTTGAATAAGTGAAGTACAGTGATTTTGAATCAAAGCATCTGTTGTGAGAAAACATTGACTAAAAGCCATTAAGTCAAGAATACCCCACTAAAGCAAAGGGTGAACAAGAAAAATGGCGAATTAAAAAGCATACATATATTATCCCTTGTAATTGAAATTCACTCCACCTGCTTTAAATAACGCCTTTACTATACTTTTCGTCTGCTTCTCAAGTTGATTGGAGCCGTTGACTGTTTATTTGCACCGCCTCTCGACCGTGCCTGCCTGTGTTTTGCTGCACCCGGCTCTTTGCATTTCGACCATAACTTTTCCAAAGCTTGTGCTCCATTCCAATCCATTGCAAAACTTACAGGCTAGACGGATCGGAAAGTTTTGCAAGATACATAACATAACACAACTTTGACCGTTCGCCGTTCCACAAAACACGAATGCAGCTCGCAGCACAAGCAGTTCAGCGAACGTTCGGCGCAGCATTCCTTCGTGTCGGTGCATCCCGAGCGCCCGCCGTTGCCCGTCGGCGGAAAAGTTATTTATTTAAATTTATAATTAGTTTTAAGGGAAGCTAATTTATGGGCCTTTGTTTGTCGGGGCTGTCCGAGGGTGTACCAGGGGGAGGAGGGGGGGGGTATGTTGGCTCTAAGCGCTGGCCTCACTTGGCCCGAGAAGTGCTGGGAAAACCGCGTAAAATGCTTCCAGCGTTTTCCATGCCACCCCAGCCCACGGTTGCATTCCATGCCCAACCGAAAACGCATCGGTTCTCAATCGCCACTCGTTTTCGTTGCAGCTACCCTGTCCCACCCATCGGCCGCCCGTTAGAGGAACCGCAAACGCAGCGCACAGGACTGATGGATCGTCGGGCTGCGTGAAATCCGACGTTTCGGGACGACGTTGATTGATGTTCCGGTGAAGCCACTCGTCCGAACGACGTGAGTAATTCAGACCGGGTCGGAACGGCCTGAACGGGCTGCTCGCCGGTACGTGTCAATCGAATTGACGCTGGGCTGCCGGGAGTGTCGAGTTTTGGGGATGCCGCACCGGGACGTCTGGCCCTGGTGTGATGATTGCACGAGACAACGGCGGCAACTCGCTTCCTTTTCTCGGGTCTAGGGTCAATTTTTTTTTTTTTTGGTGTTGTTGTCATTCGGTCGCTTTTCTTGCCGCTCGCCCGAAAGGACGAACCTTTATCGAGTGTCTACCGTTCCGCGGACGTTCCGGTGTGCATTGTCATTGTGGAAGCAGCATTGGGCTTGTGAGCAGGATGTGTCTGTGGTTTTTCAAAGCCAGTTCGTCTAAGCCGAAGCATCTTGTGTGTGTCTCTTTTTATAGCTGGCTGGCTGGCTGGCTGGCTGGCTGGCTTGCTTGTTTGATTGTTTGTTTAGTTTTTGCAAGTACCGTGCAGGCGATTAGAAGCGGCACCGAAAAGTGCAATTCGATTCGCTTTGCGTGTTTCGAGCCAAAGTGTAGTGAAAACGGGCGGGAAAATAAAATACAGCTCGACGGCAAATTGATCGGTTTCGTGCAGCGGGTGCAGCAATTGGGAAGATAAAACAATAATGAAGAAAACCGTTTGCCGGCGCTGTTCGCAAAAGGGTCGTTGGGAGAAATAAATTGATTTTGCTCGCTTGCGCCGAGAATTCTTCGTTTGATTTAGCTATCGGAACACGGTTTGCTTGTGCTGCGAGAGTGAATGACACTCTCATTTTTCACACCTGTTTGTGAATTTGTTTCAAATAATTTAATTAGTGAGTGTCACTGGTGCAGTATCGTGTGAAATAATTTGATTATTGTTTGTCGAAGCTTTATTGATGAGGCGATGATGCTTTGGTGGATAAATTCTGAATATTACATTTTAAAAAAGGCCTGAGTAAACGTTATCGGGATCTAATATTCTTTTCTGCTTAGAACTCAAAACGATTATCATTGAAGGGCTTGAAGAACAGTTTAACGACGCAACTTTACTTCACTTGCATTCATTGAGAGCAGCAACAGAGAAATGCGCTGCCAGCTAATTGTCTTGTCGTCTTTTGTGTCCGATTGGATGGTCTTCCTAGACAGTAGTAGCTGGTTTGAGAATTCTAGGAATTAGTTACACATTTTCAATCAAGTCATTCATAGAACACAAATCAGTCTTGCCACGCCATCATTAACACTTCGAATAAAACAAGCCATGAAGAGAGCCACAGTCTTCGTTCTTCGAAAGATCCCGAAGCGTTGCACAGACAACTAAACAACTAAAAACTGACAACGACAAGAAGAGAATGAAATAATTTGGCTAATTATAGAGGACTATAAGATATGCAGACTTATTTTTTACACCTTGAGCCTTAAACGGCAAACAAATGTCTTGCAATTCTATCGCATTCAATTCTACAACTGATTTGATAATGTTGATTGCTTGACCTTTATGTAACTCTGCTACAACTAACCGTCCGCCCGCTCCAAAACTCCACCATAACTTAATTGAATTATAATCTCTGACAATGGCATCGAGTAATCACGTTCGGGTAAGGAAGCGCCTTCTTAATATTATTTTTGCGCACTCTCTACCCTCGGTCTGACTGCGTCATCCGGCGAAGCACTGTACAAAGCTGTTGTGTTACGCTTCTTTTCGCTATCACAATGTACGCGTCGGAGTCTCATCTTCCCGGCGAAGGGCGCAAGAGCTTTCTCGGGAAAAGTTTGTCTTTCGAAATGGGTTTCCACGAAACGCCGGCCCAGACAGGTCGGCTAAAAGTGTAAGCAACAACTGATTTCCTCCAAGCGAGCAGTGCCGCGCTGCAGATGGATGAAGTGGAAGAGTCCAACATGCAGCCAGTCAGCAAGGTTCGGCCAGTTGGATCGTACTAACCGGCTATGATTGCGGTGTATTATGGTTGAATAATTAAATTAAACAATTGTTGAGCAAGAATGTGCCACGTCACTGCGAGCGAGCAGCTCAACTTTTCATCCAAGCCAACGATCGCGCAGGGATGGACGTGATGGAAAGTGACGTCTTCAAACGGACGAGAAGCGAGGGGTTTGCACGCGTCTTTCGTACGGACCGATGCCACAAACATACGCCGCACCCTGCAAGATGAAAGCGCCCGGGAATCGGGTTAATCCGGTGGAAAAAGGAAAGTCGAAATGTGATTCCTTGTGTTTCATGTTCGGTGTCTGCCAGGTTCCCGCGAAGCACGTCTTGCGTGCGGGCCGTGAAGCCCCCGTGAAGGGTAGCCAAGTCGAAATTAGTTTTCGCTTAAAATGTGCCATTTCCCACTGGAGAGTGGGGGGGGGGGGGGGAGGAGAGGTTTGCGTTTGATTAAGATGATGTATGTCGTGGGGCGGGATTGATTGTAGATGAAGAAGTTTTACGGTGCGGCATGCCGGTACCCAACCCGGCTCCTTTAGCCGGAATGTTGGACCGTGTTCCATTCGCTCAGTCGTGGCGTACTTGGAGGAAAGTTTTTAGCGGACGCGGTATTGAGCTTGGAAAAAGGGGTGAAAAGGGGGTAGAAGGCCTTCAAGAAGGTAAATGAGCAATCAGCATGGAATCCAACGTAAATTAAAGAAATCAATCAACCGGTATGGGTAATTTCTGCGGGCAGGTGGTAAGTTCCGAGCAGCTGATGGAGAGACTCCAGGAAATGGGACTCTGGGGGGGGGGGGGGGTTTAAAGGGCCAAGAGAAACGCAACTAAAGTTTCGGTTTAAATACAAATATAGCGATGAAGGTTTAAATTAACGAGCATTTTTTTTAAAACAGGGTTCCAAGCTTCTAAGAAATCATTCTCCAATTAAACAAGATCGAACGACAGAGGATTTGTTCTGAAGGAGGACTGAAGGCAGGACAAATTAAGGACAAAAGTTGAATTGGGAAACGATAACTACAAATAAAAATAATATAGTAGAATATATATATTTTTTATTCGGTAGTAACCTGCCAGGCCGTATTGCTTAGTAGAATATATTAAATAGTTAAAATAAATGTGATGAAATGGGCACAATCTTACTATCTATGTCTCGTTAGCAGGTGCACTAGATTGCTTGTTATCACTCTTGATCTATTCTCATGAATTATTTTACACAATCCTTCTGTAATCCTTTCCTTCTCGAGCAGAAAGCTCTTCCACTTTATGCTGATGCGCTAAAGTTTATTGCGTTCGTGACCGATGGCCATAGTTCATTTCGGGCAAGTGAGCTCACATCAATGTTCATTAACATCATCGCTGCCACCGGTTCTACCAGGGTGCTCACACAGCTCCACGGCACTTGTGCACGAATTTAGCACAAACTTTGCAACATCGCTCGCGCTTAATCCGGTGCCATGTCGCGCCGGTGCCAGGGCTGTGCACTTATTTGTTGCATCGTTGGCGATTAAATCGCCACCACCGTCAGCACCGTGTGCCGCCCGCTCGGGCGGACGGGTTGTGGTAACAGCTGGCACGTTCTTTAATCAAGTGGAAAATGAAAATAAAGACACAAAACTGCTAATGCCTTTTTCCCGGCGAAACGTCCCGGGACATGCCGGGCAAGCTTGCAGCAGAGCTCGCAGCCCAGGTTCAACGTTCATCTCTTTTGCCAGAACCTTCATTGCCGTTACTGCTCTGCTAGCGGCACCGTCAGGCAGTGGATTACGATACACGTAACCGACGTCCATAAGCCGACGTCGAAGAAGATTATGTTGAAAATCATTTAATTTGTCTCGGGTCTTTGTGGGCGCCACGATGAAGTAGTTGATGGTATGCGAGCATCCCGTAGCAACCTTTGGAGTGTAGGAGGAGTGGTGACGTCTGGAAGAGTGGATCTAAATTTCGTTCCCACTAGCTCAACGGCACGGTACCGGTTTCGGTGCACGCTAGTGAACAGAATTTACAAAACATACATACACGCCCGCCCTTCCCAGGTGGGTGGCAGATCGGAACAAGTGCAAGGAACACATTGCTTCTCATTCCTAAATGGAATGCATATACAGACACACACACACACGGAGCATGGCGGCTCACCGGCTGCTGCACTGTGAATCTGAGCCAGTCAGGCAACGGTAGGTATACGAGCGTAATATTGTCTTCATAAAAAAGAAGTTTGAATAGCTTTCGGAGTCATTCTTTATGATTATCGAGCCCTTGCAACGATGCCATGAATCGGAGATGCGAAACATCGGAGAAGCAAACCGTTACCGATGGTACTATATTACTGCCAGTCTTTTCTTACCCTTAGCCCTCTGCAGTCGAGATGAATGCATGTTCCTCAACGTCTTCGGATGGTGGATGGCAGAGCAGCGCATGGAGCGGAAGGCCATTCGTTTCGATGTCCAGTGTCGATGACTTGGCCTGTCCGACGACATCGACCACATAGTGACGTCGTCGTCCTATTTGCTGTACGATTTTTAGAGCTGCCTCCCACCCAGATGCTACAGAAAATCGAATTTACGGGCCCTGTCCGGGGCATCCGGCCGGGGGACGAGCGGTGCATTTCTGCAGTTTGATTTACCACCTGGGAATAATGGACTCATGTTTCTTGAAAGACACCGAGCATCACCGGTGTGCACCGGCAGTTGGTCCATGTCGGTCTGCCGTGCTTTGCTGTGACAGGATAAGGAAGGACCTCAGACCTCAGGTTGGAGATTTGCTCAAGGGAGGATTTGTATGCAGTCGGATTTGTCTTTGCAAAACATTAATGAGGGCAATTGAATCAGCTCGAGTAGGGATGATTGTGTTACGACTTTTACCGAGTTTATTTAGAAAGTGAAACGTTTGTGTGATCACGTTCGGTGGCAATTTAATGAAAAGGTGCAGGGCCGAAAGGACAATAAACCTGGAACTTTTTGCATAATTAAATGTGCATCCATTTGTAACGATCCTAACAGTAAGGTGAGGGGATGTTTGTCCAGTGGTTAGTTTGAGTAAAGGGCATTTTAAGTAATTGTATGTGTTATATTGCCACTCTTCTTGACACCAACTTTGTTAGTTTCGCAAACAAAGACATTTTTAAATCAATTCGTGCACATTAAAGTTTTACATGCTTCCTCAAAACGGTGCAAACTTTGCATCCCTTGCACTCAAAACTGTGTTAATTAAAGTACAAACAGTGGGACAAAAATTGGCAAACATAATAAAGCTAGTGTCCTAGGTAAAAATGAGCTCTAGTGAGCACAAACAACCACGACTGTGCACACATGAAACAGTTACTCGTACAGCTACTTAACCGCTTAAGCATTCTAATCCAATTAATCCTTCAGAGGGTAGCACGCGCTCGAGCGGCCCAGCCAGTATGTCCCACGCTGGAAAAGCTTTCCCTTCGTTCGTTCGTTGTTATGCTAATGTGTATCCACGCTCGTTACCGTCGCTGGTTCACAGGTTTACGAAGACGGGCGCCCACGGTACGACTTCTTCTGATCCGTGCCCGTCGTGCAAAGTGTGGCGCACTAGCTTACCCGAGTGAGGCTGTAATTACAAAATTTATCCTTCAATCCCATCGAACGCCCCGGCCACGGCGAAAGACAAATCGATGCAACGACCGTTAAGGTCGCTACTGCCAGCCTTGCGGACGTGAAGTGCGCCAGGACGTGTGCGTTCGCTGCGCCGTCCTGCGTGTAGTGTCAATGCAGGCGGCAACTTGTTCCGCGTTGCAGTCCACGGTGCATGGTGCATTTTGTGCTGGGCCGGGAAGGTAGGGAAAGAGGAAGAGTAATGTGTGGTTTTCTTTGCCATCAATTTTGCATTCGCTCCGTGCTCACTGAACCGTGTACTGTGGGCCAACCACCAGGAGCGGCGGCTAAAGGCGATTCAGCGACCGGGGTCGAACGCTGCGATCTGTGATGGGAAATGCGTTGCCTGTACGTCGATCATGGAGGCATCGCTCAATCCTTGTTGTTTGCCACACTGCCGCGGAAACTACCGCAGACGGGCGCTGCAGATGGAGATGGTTTCATTATTGCACTCTCCCGGCACCGGGCCGTGAAGTGGTCCGAGAGCCTGCTCGAAATTTGTTTTTTTTTATTACCGGCTTTTTTTTTTGGCTGTCCCAAACGTACCGAACCGTTCCCAACGCGATAAAATCAGCGATCCATTAATTGTGTCATGTTTATTCGGAGATTTGTGGCCGTTCGGTGAATTGTTAAATAAACATCCCGAGCAAACCGGGTGCAGTATGCCAGGCTCTGGGCGTGTTGACGATAGAAAACTCCCCGCCGTCCAGCGGGCGGCTTTTCCGGCCAGCCATGCTGGTTGGGATTGGGTTGTGTGCCGTGTTCGATGCTCGTGGTTTTTACTGTTGCGAGAAATCTGGAATATCATTACTGGAATTAGGGTAGGTTATGTGTGGTGGCTTCGGCAATGTGCCATTGAGCTAGGCCAAAATTGATGCAGTGTTCGACGATTTGTAGCCCCATCGATGGAGTGCGTGTGAAAATGCAGGTGATTGTAATCCCAACATGCAACGTACGCTTCCCACCGCCCAGGAAATGGAGTGTTTGGGGGTTTCCTGCATTGGTTGTGCAGCTGTGGGAAGTGCAGTTGCAAAGGAATGAGTCAATAAACATGTCTCCTGTTCGCTGTATGTGAGTATGTGCAAATGTTGGAAGTTTAAATTTTATTACATTTGTAATGACTACTAACCAAAGATGATTTAAATTTGTTTCATTGTTCTTTGATGTCACAAAAACTACCAATCAATAAAAATAATAATAATAATTTTAGGTAAAGGTTTTCCAGTGTTTACAAAAGCGTAAAAATTAGGAAAACTTAAAAAAACAATGGTTTGATTTGTTTTTATAACAACAAATAGTTTGGTTTTTTCTAGGCAAGCATGTTAAACTTTCTTTTATTTCTTAACACAAAATTATCTGAAAACTTCACCCGTCCAGTGTACGCTTCACCAGAATGCATTTTTGACGCGCTCGGCCATTGTGGAAAAATTTCAAGAGTCGCATTCAACCGGAAAACGTCATCGGTTCGAAAAGATGCCACAAAAATTTATTGTCCCAGCTCGCCGGCACGCCGCGGTACACCGCCACAGTATTTGCGCCGTACGCCGTACCCGTACCTACTGGTGGCCGATCTGCTGTCAGCGGGCTGCACTGGTGCAGCAGAACGAACCGGTACCCGATCTAAAGCCGTGAAGCCGAGCGATGCAGCTGGAAAATGTCTATTATCCCTTTGGTCATCGAAAAACGCCACCGCCACCGCCATTGTTTGGTGGAAATTTGAACAAAATATTTGTTTTCGGTTGCGCACCGCACAAAACCTGTTTCGGGGAGAGAGTGCTGGGCACTTTTTGCTTGGCACGGTAAGGTGCTCGTGGAAAAAAGGGTTCGGCAGAATGATCGAAAAATCGGAAGCGCCTTTTTTTGCCACCTACCGTACAATTCTGGGCAGCGTTCGATCGGCGATGGACGGGAGCGTTTGAAGTGTTGCAGAGAAAGGAAAGGATGAAACCCAAACAACAAAAAACAGTAGTACGTAAACGATCCCTCACTAGTGAAGCACTGCATGGCAAGGTACCCGCACGATGACGACACGGTTTCGTAGTTTGCCACAAAACAAATATAGCCTTTTCGGATTAAGATTCAAATCCGTACGGCCGCCCGTTGTGGTTTTTGGGGTTCTGGGTGCCCGTTACGCAATCAACCACCGGGGCCGAATGATGCTGGAAGGGGATTTATTTTGCAAGAATACTTTCACAAACACCGCCCAGTGAAATGGTTGAAAAAGCGAGGCAGCGGCATCGCCAATCTACCATCAAGACAAAACCGAATGTAAAGGATTGGAATTATTTTATCTATTACTACTTTTTTCTTCCGGGCTGTGGTATGGATCCGTCGGTTTAACATTGTAATACAATTTGTTCCATTTATGTAATCCTTTTACGGGAAGCGTGATAAAAAAGCACCAAACGATGCTAGAGGCTGAGCGGAAAGAATAAAACCAGAGCAGGTGATAGGCATTTTAATGAACAATCTGTTACATTGTCGATTTGGCAGGGCTTAAACATTTAAAAAATAACAAAACATAGTTTGCCAAACAAAACTTCATATCATCAAATGAAACACGCTTTGCTGAAGATTTTTTTGGGGAATTGTGGAAATGAGGAGGAAAAGCTTTAGGTACAGAAAAAAGAGTCACCAAAATGAACTGTTTGCACAAAAAAGTAGTGAAAAAGGTGAACTAGCAAAGGCACGTCTCGGCAAACTGTCGGTGGTATCATTTCACCCAATACTCACCGACGTTTTTACATATTATTCTAACAGCTGTTCAAAGGCTGTGTAAAATAAGTATAAAATATTAAATGGAAGCTATATTTGCCTTTTTTTATTTAGCTTTTAGTAAAGACGTTTGTTAGCTTAATTCTTAAGGGCGCTTAGGTATAGTTTATTTTGAATTAAACATTAAAAAAAGTGTAAAAAACATATAAAAACACAACCCTCCAGTGTGAAGTTCATTCATGAACAACAGTGATCAGTCGCTTAAACAATCATTAATAAGCTTTTAAAACCATAATAATGGTTCGAAAGATACAAAACAAACAAATAATTCACATACTGTTTGGCCACCACATTACGGAACTACATTTTGTGCAATGCGTATTGCATACCCTACAGGCGATTAAGACATAATTCGAGCTGCAAGACAATCGAGCAGTTAACATCGATTGTTTTAAAATCCAGTGATTGTTTCATGAATTTTCAGTGTCAATGAAGAAGAACAATACGACCGTCCTTGTATTCGTAAAATGCTACATTCAGTGCGACCATTCGCAAACCGTTCCCATCCCACTGTGACTCGCCCCGAACAGCACGCACACCGCTGGGACAGAACAAATTAGTTGTATGGGTCCGTCGTCCCTGTCACCTCGAGCATCCCGAGCAAAGAAACACCAGACACTGAGGAGTAGCATCGAAATTGAAATGGAAACTAATTAATGTTTATCTTACAATAATTAAAATTATACGGCTGAGGAATTTCGTTTAATGTCCGCCACTGAGGCCGCCACCGAGGCCGAGTGTGCCTTCTCGCTGGCGTGGTCCTTTAGCACGAGGACGACGACGGGCACCGCATCGACAACCAACGAATTGTCTTCATGCTGGCGCATCCGCCTGCTAGCGGGCCCTGCCGGTTCGTATGCGAGGTTCCGTGCTGCGTGCGGGAGAGCTACCGTTCGCGGGAAGGATTCCATTAAATTTAACTACCGTTTTGAGCAGTTGAAGACGATTGAGCGTGGCGCCTGCGATAATTGCTTCTGGAATGCTGCTCAGCAAACGCAACGGAAGCGGACAACGTCGACGGGTTTTCCGTGTCGGTTAGGCGTGTGCGTGAGTGTGTTGGAATGCAGCATTGTCAAGCGTTATCGTACAGTTCCACAAATTCCAGCGCTCGAAGGAAAAGCGGAAAAG
The DNA here is from genome assembly GCA_000349105.1 of Anopheles epiroticus. Taxonomy (NCBI): domain Eukaryota; kingdom Metazoa; phylum Arthropoda; class Insecta; order Diptera; family Culicidae; genus Anopheles; species Anopheles epiroticus. The sequence goes on along the minus strand of KB671587.1, from coordinate 680,655 downwards.
TTTCGCCTTTGCTATCCGTGCACCAAACATTAGGGAACATGTATAAATTAGCTGGTGATGCTGATTGAGCGTTGAACGGTTCGTTCGAGATGCGGTGGGAAATTAATTTTTAAATAATGCGACGAATGCAATGAAGGATGAAATTAGAAACAGTGGTACCATTTCCGGTGGGATTCCTCTGACTTTTTCGATGAGTAGGAGAAAGTATATTTAATGAGCAAATTCATACCTATGTATTGAATGTAAATTAATTCTAAAATGCGGTTATTAGTTTGAAAACGAATCTTCAATTAAAGTTTTAACCCTGACCGTCCCGTCTTCTAGAGTTTAGTGAGAGATTTAAATCCTCCGAAATGACTATCAAATCTCGTTTTTGTGGCTGAATTTCGGGCAAAGTGAAAGTTGTAGACACAGAACAAAACCACGACGACAAACGATCTTCCTGAAAAACGTCTGCAATCCGGTTTTTGCATGATGAAGTGTGCGAAGAACAACTTGAATCCTCACTGGAAGCTGCAAACTAGTGGCGGCGGTGAAAGTAATGGAAACCACTTGAGCAGTCGGAAATTCGTGAGCAACATTATCGTCATCAAATTGCGTTATTATTCAACTTTGGCGTTCATCCAAAAGTTTTAGCTGCTAAGTCTAGGTGGAAGTGGAGGATAGGGTGGGAAGCGCATGCCGCTTTCCGGTCAACGCCTGGAATGAAGGTTACAATCACAGTGCACAATTGCACCGAGGAAGCTTCCCGATGGCGGTGGCGAGAATAGTAATGTAATATTTATGCTTCATTGATTTGATTTATTGCGTCCGTGCCGATGGTTGGTAAGGGTTTGGATGGATTTTTTTTAGATAGAGTCCTATGTCTCACATGTACAAGATGTTCTCGAACCGTTCTCTAGACCGTTGGCAGCTTGTGCGGATAGCAATCGTTTAAGGGCGGGTTCGGGAAGGAAGATTTCAATTTGTGTCCCTGCAGAACTCAAGCAAGCAAACGTCCTTTATCGAACGTCCTTAACGAGCAGCGTGCAATGAGAAATGAAAATCCCTCCGCGTTCTGCCACTCAGACCGCGCTGGAGATGCAAATTTATTACACTGAAAAGGGACGCTGTTTCCCTTTGTGGCGGTGGTTGCCGTGCCAGACCGTCGGCGTTACCAGCGCGAAGCTAATCACATTTCGTCCCGATGGCTGATAAATTAGATTCCCAGCGGGCGACCGAATACTTACTGGCGCCTTCGGCCACACAATCAGACCACTCGGAATTCGGCGGAAGACGGGACGGGATGAGGGTAGGCAAGGGTTGATTGTGTTGTCATCTCACGCACATCGCTGTGTCGGAGCGCGCCTGCAAGGTATGCAAATTTGCTTTCACACGTTTTCTCACCAGCGTGTGTGCCCGCTGCGCTCCCATGTAGCCCAAAGGATCCAACTTAGGGAACGTTGCGCCCGCTAATGGATTGAGTGTTTATGAGATGTGTATTGCACCAGCCACCAGCGGGAAGTATCGACAGCATGCCTGCATGTACGGTGTCCAACGTGCTGCTACTGCTGCCACGGACTGTGGGACAAACACGTAGCAATGTACGCAGCCTCAATCTATTGCTCTAGCCGGCGGGCTTACCGGAACCGATTCCGAGGAATGGTGGGCAAAATGCTTTCACTCCAGCAAATGGGATAGTCCAAACCATGCCACAGGAAACATGTATTTAATACCGCTAAGGCATTATAAAACAATATAATTACAATGTGTTACACGTTCGAAAATTAGCATTTGCCACTCCTGGGGTACCATTTTCACCGCAGGGAACCCCCCTTCCCATCGCTTTGTTGAAAGCATAAGTGGCATGTTTATGGTACCGGTTCGGCTAAGCGATGAAGTGTAATCCAGGTGGATAACGCTGGCGCTCGTACAAGTGGCAGTGTAATGGAAATATGGTTGATGCAGTCTAAAAAAAAAAGAAGCTTTTAAACGCCGCTGTCAGTTAACGTGAGTGACTGAACCAATTCGCTCTGCCGACTGACCATGCGTCATTCTCAGGCAAACAATAGGCCGTTACGTTGCGTTGTCAAGTTTATACAATTGATTTTTGTTTTACTCGCACACTTTCACGTGGATCCGCGAGCGGCGAGGAAATGTGTTTGCGGTTTGTAACATTTTTCGCTCCGATGCAACTACTAATGATGGACGTTCATTGGGCAGATGGTAAAAGGCAGTTTTTCTCTGATGAAAACCACATCAATCATACTGGGACATTGATTTATCAAAACAACAGCACGTTGAGCGCGTTTGAGGAAGGGTTGAGGCTTGGGTCGGTGGGAATGGAGGAACATTAAACGGATTGTAACGGAACAGGAACATTCTCTGGCCAGAGCTTACGCTTTTACCGTGCTGGGATTGAAACACCGTGTTGGTATCAGACTGTGGTATTTTTACTTACGCCACTTGTGATGGCAGCGATAGGATTAAATGTGTAGTTGACAGTTTATATGACTGTTAATTGTTGAATGATGTCTGCAGGATAATCCATCCATTTTCATTGAGGATAGTTTTTATGTATTGGTTTGTCACATAGCATTTGATGATTTCGGTTAGCCTTTCGTTATATTCGTTAGGTTAATATTTAAATACTATAAATTTCGGAACTTATATGGGATTATTACAGCGATTAAGACATAGTTATTCAAATTAGCAATACCTACTTCCTCTATACTAGAAAACGATAGAGTGAGGCGATGATAAGGATAACAGTAATTAACATTGGGAATATTAATAAGATTCCTTTTTAATATTTGTAACTCAATTGTGGTGCTGATTGCACTTTATGTAATCCTATCCTAACAAATATTGATTGGAAAATTAATTACAATTCTAAACTTATCAAACCTGATAGTCCTATGCTGCGGTTTATCAACATTTACGCATGTTGCAGGTCAAACGAATGTCTGTCTGGCCCAACAATTAACTACAAAGTCTTAAAGTAGTGCTTTCAATAAATGCAAATCTCTCATCTTTCCCACTCAAGACTGATTGAAATGAAGCAGTCAATCTCTCCGCAATTCGGTCCACAGTGGCACAGTTTTAAGATTCTCCGCCACCACCTGTAACGGTGCAAAAGCGTGCTTTATTAATTAATCAGTAAGGATAATTAAAATGAAAAATGTAACACTATTCCATTTGCAGGCCGAGCACGAAATTAATCTCCAACCAGGGGGCAGTGGAATTCCTCAACATTGGAACTGTTGCCACTCGAATGTTTCCGTTTCGCCGCTCAGCAAGGTTAACTTCGAGGATGAGCGTTGGGGGCCAGCGTGGGCTGAGCCTGGGTGAGCATAGATAACGTGCCAGCATTCGCTAGAACGATCCACTATCGTGCAAGCACGGGCATCAGACACGTGGGTGGAAAGATGAATCGCAAGGATATTAGATAATGAAGGCGGCCTGTTGACTGACTGGCTGGCTGGCTGCCGGTCGGTACACACGGCAGTCAATCCTTTACACCATGTGCCACAGGAAGAGTTTACTCTGCCTTTGGTACAGCGAGTTCGGGCATGCTCCCCGTTCACATCTTTTAGATGATAGACAGATAAAACCAGACAGTTTACTGTTGTGCGAGAAAAACGAAGGGCTGTTGCTGCTCAGAGTCAAGCAGTTTATTTGGATTCCTTTAAAATACAGATCGGGCGCCGGTATGGATGATGGCATGGATGGATGGGAGGGGATAATAAATCTACCTGGGAATAAATTTAATTTCTTATAATTCGCAATATCAACACGTTGCGTAAAGAACGGCAGAAGGCGAAGGGGAAGTTGAGACCGGGTGCGATAGGGCAGCTCATTAATTTGATAGAAAGTTTTCCGTGAGTGTACGGGGAGCGAGAAAACCAGAAAATTTATGCGAGTGTCAAAATTTGCTACTCCTGCCCGAGCCATACTGCCAGGGGAGTCTTTGGGGGTGATGGGGCGTGATGGTAGAGAGCAAATGGAATTATTTACAATCTACGCCCTAGAAGAGGAGTTGTTGGTCGGGCAGTTCTATCAATGTAAAGCTGTTCTGTCTCGTTACAATCTTTTGAAGTAAGAGTGGAAAGTATAATTCATTTCTTGTTTGCTAAAGTAGAGTGATCGTGTTCTTTTCCAATCTGTAAATAATTTAAAATTTGAACTTTAATAATGGTGTATTGTACCCAATTCACGACGGGTTTTTTACAGTAAAGTTTATACTTTTTAATTTTTTTTAATAACTTTCTTCGACGTGGAAGTGCTATCAACAGTTAGCAGAGTCATTTAGAATGTTAAACTGCCGCTCGGGTGTGAAACAACGCGCCAACAATGAACGGCGGGCCTGCAAAAAGGGGTCAGAAAACATGTACCGAGCTCCTTAATTTTAATGATTGCTCTACATTAAGCATTTGTAGAATTTCCGTACTTGTTTCACACCCGTCATTGTTTTTGTTTTGCTGGTTTCGCTCTTCGCTTAAACGCGTTTTTCCTGCTGCTCGTTGTGAGCTTGTTTCGAAGCATGATTCTGCTAGTTCATTTTGAACGATTATTCAAGCGCCTGGTTGATGAGCCAATGTGTGTGTGTGCTGGTTTGTTTTCGCTTCTTCGTTATGACCACTTTATGGTCCCGGTCGTGGCAAAGTGCGGTCTCTGCTGCTTCTCGGAGCTGTTAGCTAGGATTAAGAGCCATTGATGATAAAATACTTGGCTGAAGGCAGAAAAGAAGAAAAAACACAAAACAAACGAACAAAACCAACAAACGTAATAAAATGCAAAATCACCTCGACGTCCAACCGGCACGAGAAGAAGAAGCGCAAAACGGTGCAAAACGAAAGAGGCAATGCCAAAAGTGCCATAATTTTTAATGGAATCATAAGCACATAGTTAACGGTTGGCCACCGGAGGGAAGATGAATTTTTGCTGTACTTTAACTATTCGTGCCGGAGGATTTTACATTTAATTTAATTTTCTGCTTGCCGGGCTCACCGTCGGCAGCTCTGCCGTCTTCGGCTGGGGTGTTCTTCTGGCTTAATGCGTCCTTCAGCGGCCCACTTAATGCCACCGAAGGCAGGTACAGAGTCAGGACTTGTGCTCGGCTTTCGTCAACGTTCGTTCATTGGTTTTGGGGCTTAATTGGATGGTTAAGTTGCACACCATCGTTAAAGCCGCCCGGTCGAGGCTCGGTGGCCTGGCTCCAGATCAGGGCACCAGTCACGCCTGAGTGCGTTGGTCAAGTGACCGCAAAATTAAGGGGCCGTTCTTCACGTATGGCGGTTTCGACGATGTTGCAGCGATCTAAATTGGACGACGACGGCTTGCATCAGGCGCCGAATCTCTAATGGATGCAGGAAATAGCAGTCAGCAGCCCCCGAAATAGGGGCCTCGAACGAGTGTCCAACGCAATGGCGTAGAATGGTCAAATGAACCCGTTGTTATGGTAGTGCCAGGGGAACACCTGGGCCTAACGTGCGATGGACCATCCTGTAGCCATTTGCTAAAGATGAAGAATCGACCATCATTTGTGTGTTTCTTCTCGCACGCATCATAACCGCCATGGGATCGTTTCCATGTCCATTTCGTCTCGGGTGCTTACGGTGTCATTTGGAAAATCCGTGCCAAATGGTTTGGAGTGTGTTTAATGGGACAACAACGTTTGCTCTTGTTCGATCTTTTTCCCACCCAGCACCAACTTCATCTTCATCTTGCAGCTGAAGGTGTAAATATCGTATGAATGAAGTGTCCATAAATAAGTACCATTCTAGTGGTCGAAAAGACTGTGCGAGTCTAGTAGCAGAAGGAGCAGTAAGGCCGCCTTCCCTGGAAAAACACAAACAAAATCGACCTATTTGTCGTTGCCGGGTCCGTTCCAGCAAATGGCCTGAGCTGTGGTAGCTCGAACGGCTCGAAAGATTTTATTGATTGTTGAGGTTATTTTGTGGCACCGGGAACGCACACCCGTAACCAGCAAGGCGTAGACCGGTCGTTGAGTAATATTGTACACCTCTCCTCCCACTGCTCGCATCCTGTCCCGAAAAGCCAGACCGTACGATTGTCGTTGTTTGTCATCTGATGGAAATGATAGGCGATAAATTTCCGATTGCTTTTGTGAGTGGAATCTTGAGGGTCGAGCGGTTGCACTTGAACCACCGCCGTCATTGGCAGCGGCAGCACCCTTTTGGGAGGGATAAAGGAATCGGTTAACCGAGAACCGAACCGAGCCCATCGGGCAACGGTCAAGGAAGTGATGGGCGTTGATTAAGGTGAAGACAGTTGCTGCTCACTCGATGCAAGTACCTGCGAACCGAGCTAGATTTCTTTGTCCCGGAATCGAACGGCGAAGGAATCGATCCGGTGAATGGACTTCAATGAGCGCACAATGGCTTACCTGAGGTGAGGTGTTTGTGGTTTCCGTAAAGCACTACTGCTGAGAGGGTATTATGAGTAGAACTCTACAACCACAATCAACATGTTCGTCATAACCGATGAAATGCTTCTTTGGTTGGTGCGTGTTTGTCAGTTGTTTATGGTTGGCATCCTGATGTTTGAGTATGGCACAGAACCTGGACGTCTATTTACAAAACCAACATGTGTCTACTGAGGATGTCAGTGCAGTGTTGAAGCGGGATTGAAATTTATTTATTCTTTTTGCATTTCATAGTCTAATGGTGTCCATCTGTGCAAACATAAAGGATTAAAAGTGTAGAAATCAGTAGAGCAATATAAAGTAAACTAGCAAACAAAATATTTTACACCGTATTTCTATCTTACCCACTGAAGAGTTGAGCAATTTTTAAACTCAGCGAAGAGATGTACTAATTACGCAAAAAACTATCGTTATGGAATAATTTTCGATTTTGGATGGAGACGCCTTGTCTCGTCGATGGAGGCGCATGGTACATATTAAGATCAATGACAAATTCCAAACAAATTATTTCATGACAATTTAATGTGTTTCTCCTGGTTTGTGGCCCATTTGTTTTAGTTACATTTTATGTAAACGCCAAAGGACCTTCACGCTAGCTATAGAAGTATTCAGTTTTGATTGGAAACGTGATCATAATTGATTGTTCGAAATATTGATTATTGTTGAATGAATGATAGTAACTTCTGCATCAATAATAAATGGTTTAGCTTACACTTTCTTCTTTTTGTTATTATTGTTAAATTCTTCTTCTTCTCCTTATTGGATTTTGCAACAGTGTTTGATGACCAACCATAACCAACGTCACATGCCAAGTAAAGGTGGATGGAAAACTCACCAGGGAAGGGACTGCACCAGGGGGATGGGCTTGCCTGTCTCTTCTTCAACCTGGTGCTAGAGAGGGCCTCTCTACACCTCTTGGGCCGTCCACATCGACAGAGGAGGCGTGGTAGGCCCAAGCTGAGGTGGGAAGATGGCGTTGAGGCGTCCGCCATCAAGGCCGGGATAACGGATTGGCAGACGACGGTGCGAGACCGTGAGCGGTTTCGGAGTTTGTTGCAGCAGGCCTAGACCGCGAAGCGTTTTGCTATGAACTTACATTAATTCAATAGTAGTTCTTCGTCTTCGTCTTTCATTTAAAGCAAAAAAGCAGTCACTTCTTCTTCTTTACGTAGAAAGAGCAGTTACTTCTTCTGGAAGACAATTTGAAGACAAATAACCAAATACGGGCTATCGAAATCAGTCTCAGGTAGCGCACACTCGACATTACAAACACATTTTACTGCCTGCTGAAAGCATCGCACTGCCACCATGTGCCCACTGGAGGCGCGTAAAAACGCACGGTTCGCAAGGTTCGTTAAAACGGAAGAGCACAACTATTCATTCCTAGCCAAAGCCGAAAACGTGATCTAATTCCAAAAGTTTCACACCGTATCCTTCCGTTCGCTCACCGGAAAAGGCTCATCCATTTCACATCACGGCGTCACGTGGTTACGACTCTTGGAGGGATGTGGTTGTCCTTTCGTCGAAAATAAAGCCAAAACCGGCGTGCTCCGCTCGTGACCGTGTCTGGTACGGTGTGTGTGTGTATGTATGTGCTAAATGATACGAATGTTTGATGGAAGACCGTGTCCGTGTGCTAGCATTCGCTCATTGCTCAGCATCTTGAGATGGCGTGGTCCACCTTTCCATTAGGAAGATGAGCGTGAAGGGTGGTGCGAATGGTGCATAAATAAACATATCACGTATTACAAGCGGCCCCGTCCACTCCGTTGGATGATAAATTCGTCCAGTTCTACTCAGTCATCACACGGCCACCTTAGAAAGACAGCCCCATCCCCTCGCTGCCAAACTCAACAGTTCATCCATTGGGCATCCAGATGGACATCTTCGTTCAGCGCTCGCGAACAACCACTTGCCAGCCAGGTGGCATTGATTAATAGAATGGCATTTCGCGCCGTGAAACGATTCGCTTTCCTGCCACACCGTTGAAAGACAGCCCGTCATAACACGAACGTGACGCACCCGGTGACGATGCTTAGATGGTATTTATTTGGCCATTGCCAAAGGGCGAAAGGGCCAAGCCCGCAAGAAAAAGTCAATCGCTAATGATACGGTTGCGTGCTAAATGGACTCGCAGCAAATTTTATATTTACTCCCACATGTGCCATCAGCACGAATTTGCACGTTTCTGAGACGGTTCAACGCTGTTGTGCTGCTGCAGCATTAGCGCATAATTTTCCATTCACAGGCGAAACGGGTTTCGCAAATTCAATCGGTTCAATTTTCAGCTTCTGGCAGAATGTCTTCGATACGACTTCAAACCTGTTGTCATGCTGTCCCGCATCTCGATTGCCAAAATCGGTCGGTAACAGCTGGCAAATGGCATTGGAATCCTCTTCGCAATAGTCGTGCATAGGAGTTGCTCGGAGGGGTAGCTGCCTTGGGTTTCGGTGCGCCAGCGAACGTAAAGTGACAATCGGAAACCCGTTTCCCGTGCCCACCATCGTCATCCAGTGCCATTATCGTGCGTCCTTCTTAACAACCGAAGTAAAACACATCTTTACCCGCATACTGGAGACGTGTGAAGAAAAAAAGAACAAAGTTAGGTAGCTATTTAGCACCGAGTGTTCTGTTTCACTTCCACTCAGGCACGGTGTGGTGAGCTTGTTCGTTCATCCTGCTACGATACAGTCGCACGGCGGGGACTGCGAAGGAACGGGAACGGTTGATGAAATACGCATTAAGCTTATTATAAAAACATAGAATTACGATATGCATCAGCAATTTTCCCTGTTTCAACACTTGCCGCGTGGTGTAGCAAGCAGGAACGAGTGTACGGTGTACCGGAAGGTGACTGTGGTATGCGGTTTGAGATTGGAGAGGGAGCAATTTCGGCTTCAGGGGCACGTTAAACCACTCTCTCTCACACACACACACACACACACGACAGCTCTAAACGGGTTAACTTTGAATTTTCCGACAGCAGACCAAGGATGGCGAGTGAGTCCGGCATGCTCGTCGGATTATCATAACGGAGGACTCTTTGTGCTGATGGTAAGATATATCTTATCACTTCTGTTGCTGGCGTTTCATGCGCACTTTCGGACGCTCGTAATCCGTAACCGAGCGGCCTTCCCCTCTGGTGCCACTCGGAGCGTGGCCGGGCGGACGGAAAGAACGACTCCACAGCAACTGGCCAACAGACGTCGTTCGAATGCGATTGAAGCTAACCCCTTGATGCGCGGATAGGAGATTGAAGTAGCCAAAAGCGGTTGAAGGATCCGAGACGGCCGGTGCGGCTATTCTGTGCTGTTGAATTCAGCTCGAGAGGTCATGATGGACGGGTAGCAGGGAAGAGAACAAAGTGAACAAGTTGATCCGAGAGTGTTAGTAGAATGTGTCATGCTGGTTCTTCGTCAACGATGGAGGTTTTTTCTTCTGTTCTTGCTTTTATCTCCCAACCGCTTGGTACTGTTGCTAGCAGTGGCAACAGAGAGACGAGACGATCGGTCTACAAAACGATGTGTAGATAAGTTATAGTTTTGCATTTTTCTCAACCGGTTTGATTGTTGGAATGGAAGCACGACGAGAGGAATCATCAGCTCTTGAACCGTTTTGCTTGTTACATATGACCCAAGCATGTTCCCATGTATGAAACAGACTGTGAGTTTTACTGGTTTGAAGAAAACATGAAAAAACACATTCACCAGATGGTGAGCAAGGGCACCCTTTCCCTTTGCTGATGTTGGCAATATGCAATCTTTGCTGCAAGTGCTACGACACTTGCAACGATTATTGCAATATTTGATGCTGTGCAACGGCAGCCGGTAAGACGTTGCCAAGCTCCCGTCGTTTCACTGCCATTCGTGTTTGTGTGTGTGTGTGTGTGTGTTTCACACACCCGTCAGGCGGGCGAATCCTATCGATCATAAACGATTTTTCATACCGCGGTGCGAATGTGTGGTGAAATATTTCACTCAATTTGTAGCACGGTGCAAAGTGCAAAAGTGCCTGGTGCCGTCGCTGCCATCGCACATGTTCGCGGAAGTGATGCCAGCGTCACGTTCGAAATTGGATATGAATCTGCGTTACGGTTCTTTCCTTCGCTGAACCTTTCTTCCCTTTGCCACACCCATTCGATCGTTAACGAAGATGCAATTTCAACGTCTTAAAGGGTTGTGATTGGTGGAGATGAAGAAGAGCTAAATGGCTTATATGTGGGGTTTTACATGCAATGAAACAGTGGCATATGGTTTGCTGATTGCGTTACAAGACCAAATGCATTTCATGTTCACAATGACTAGTCTTCTTGAATCTTTGAAAATGTTGTAAAAATTGTATATTATTTTCATTCAAAAATCAATCATTCCGTACGTGTGATTCTAATTATTTCTTGTTTACATACAATAATACTGAAACTTGATATTATAAAGTCTCCATCGGGAAATACACATTTTTTATCAAGTTGCAAGAGATCCACTCTCCAGAGGAAAATGACTTAGTGCACTAGTTTCACTTTTAGCATCCTGATTCCTAAACGTCTCCTCCATTCCCACCCAAAATGGAAACACAACAATGTGCGTAAAGTTTTTCCTTCAGTGAGGATTAAAGATAGAAGTTGTTCTTTTAGAAGTGAGCCAGCCGTTTTCCTCCCACTGGGCTGCAAACGGTGCCATATTTAACTTTATCCCGCTGAGCATAGTTGAGATTGCCATATTTACCATGGGCTGTGTCACCCATTACAGACACCGTGAGTTTGGTCGGTGTAGTAAACATCTGGCTCGACTGTTTTGTCACCCACACAGTAGAAGCACTGGGCGGATAATGCTTGCCACAGACAAACACACACACACAAGGCTTTCAGTGGCGCGAAACAGCAAGAGTGACAAGAGTGCGCTTACCACAGCCGAGACAGAAAGTGGTTGCTTAATCGAAAAGTTCATAAATGTCCTCATAAATAAGGGCAGCGCGTGTAGTGACTCGCACGCTGTTTCGTCGTCCGCTGCGACTCGGAAGCGCTTAAGCGGCATAGCGGTTGCCGGGTTAAATTCCTTCCCCAGACTAGATGGAAGGATTTCGGGGTGGATTACTTCCGAAAATTAAGAGTGCCACCGGATTTAATGAGAGAACTTTTGGCTAACCCCTCTTGACTCAGGGCCGCTCACTGCCGGCTGGCACTCAGGCGTCCCCGGTGGGAGATAAATAGATGCAAGGGTATTTCCCCAAGGAGTGAAACTTTTCCCCGGGACAAGTTTGTTTGGGCAGCAACCTAGCTGGACTTTTCTTCAACTCTCATCTTTTACTCGGACTGGAGATTTCACAACACTTTCAGTGTTGCCATCATGCTAAATGTTGGAGACTTGAGAAAAATCCTATCTTACCAATGAATAAACACAGCAACGTTCATTCAATGGTCGGCAATGGAGGCAATCGGCTTTGTGCGGAAAGGCTTCAAGTCGTCCCACCGGAACACCCTCTTGAATTGGAATTAGTTTGTACCCGTAGCCCGAAGGCTGCTTATCGCTATTCCGACCCCATTTTCTCACACGACAATTAAGCGACCTGTGGCCAAGAATCTTATCGGTAACAGATCAGCCACCAAAAGGGTGTCGAACACCTTAAAATCTTCTCGCCCAAGGTTTGCTTATGCTAATTGCTTCATCTTCCAGGAAGATGATCGTCTCGTATTTCGCGAAAATTCTTCGCTGGCTCTAAGTAGAACCGGTTGATTATTTTCTTAGCTGAAAGCTACGGCTTTACGGGCGAAAAAATGCAGACGGTGAGTCAACGGAAAGTGTCAACCCGATTGACGGATAACCACGGTCAAGCCGAGTCTTCCGGTGACCCAGATTTTTGTTTTGTTCGTGTTTGGTTTTTCCTTTCATACCGCACCATCAGCAAGCAGATGTTTGACAAGTTTCGTCAAGATTGTGGCGAGTCTTCTTAACCTATCTTAACCTTCTATCCGTGAATGACGTGGAGCTTGCTAGCGTGGAGACCTGTCGCAACGAGGCACGGACACGGAAAACTTATCAGATAATTGATCAACTCTTGTCCCGGTTGTTTGGTGAAAGCGTCGAGTGACGGCGCATTGAATTTGCTCCAGTTTTTCACCGGCACCATTGCTTCGGACGCTGGCACTGTGGGACCACCGGAATTAGGTGCTACGTTGCTTGCCGCCATCACCGCCTACGATGGGAAAATGCGTTTTCCCCCTTTTTATTTTGACGCCTTGAGTTGTGAGTCCATGGAAACGGATGGAGCTGAGCTTGTTGTCGGTTGATAGGCAAACACAACCCAATCCACTTCCGTCGTCTGTTTCGCTTCACGTCGGACGGTTCCAAGGAAAATGCCGTGGAAATATTTCCTTCCATTCTCACAGATCAACAACCCTGCGATGGTGAGGTGAAGGCTATGATGATCAGATTAGATTTCCTCCTCTATTGCCCTTCCATTTAACCAACCGTACGGTTACTGCTTCCGCTGAAAATAGTCAACGGTTTCCCCTGTCTCGCCCGCCTCCGCCTTTCATCCAGCGAGATGTCAATATCGCATCAGGATCGAGATTAAGCTCCAACGTGCGAAATTTACCAAGCTTAGCTGCAACCGTCGCCTTGCTGCCTGGCCGCCCGGTTTCAGTTCGTCCCTTCCACTTGGCGGCTTGGTTTATCCGAGTTTGCATTGTTGTGTCGTCGGTGGCTTACCCGTCCGATACGATGGATTCATTTCCACGAAAGTGAATTGGATGAAATATTTACCAACTGTCCGGACGGCTCGTGTGGCAGGAAGCAGATGTTTTTGTAGCAAAAATAAATTGGAACGCACTGGCTATGTGGCAGCCGAAGGGAGGACTGTGTTGGGGATTGGAATGTTGTTGTTGTTGTTTTTTTCTGGTGCTGCTGGTCAAATTACTCGCTGCATTATGGATGGGACAACTTTGTTCATCTTTCGTTGAATCCTAGTTAGCAGTTTGGCGAAGAGAAGCGGTTTGCAGTGAGATGGAGTTAGTTGAACTAAAAGATTAAGCGGTATCATTTAGCTTGGGAACTTGAGTATAGTACATTCCTTATATTGATCTGCTTTGGTTGTGTGTTGATTTTTATGCCGTTTAAACTTGGGTTAATATGCTGATTTTAAACCATCCAAGTTAAATTACACCGATCCTAAAATGCTTCGTCCTGCAGTTAATCAAGACTTTCGCCAGGTTTAACATCATTTTATTCAAGCTCCTCCCACTCCACCCCCTCCCCCCCTTTTTGTATTCTATGTGCTCATTATTCATCATCAGTGAAAGGAGCACGATAAAAACACACTCAGCACGAATCCTCTCCAGTCCGATCAAAGGGAACGAAGAACGAGGACAGTGCACCGAGCGCACATTACGATGCATGGCGTGCACGAGCCGCCCACTATCCCAGGGCTCGATGGAACGGTCATTGCACTCGGCGGCCGCAGCAGTAAGCCAAGAGGAGAGAAAGAAAACCCAGCCTCAAGGATTGTGTCCTATCCTCGGCCGTGTATTGTTAAGTGGAAGAAAGTGCTCGAAGCGTTAGGACCGGCGCCAGCATCACCCTCGCCCATCGCCCTCCTCCGTGCAGGGGGCTCAGACCAGAGCAGATTATGAACTTCCCTCACTATTTGCCTCTTTTAATGTTGATTTCACTGCACAAGGCATTGTGGCGGTGGTGCCATTAGCACCGCTTTGGATGTGGATTTTTAATCACGAACGCTCTTTTCCCTCTGACCCGCCGACAGGTGCACCCCACCGAATAGGAAAGGGAGGGGGAGGTGCGGGTGCGTGGAAGGAGAGGGAGCAACATGTTGGGACTTGGGCCAAAAATAAAAGTAAGCAAAAAATTACCAAGACACTTGGTCCAAAAAATAAAGCAGCAAAGCATCGCGTAACAGCTATAATTTAAGCTCCGTTCCCTTTTTGCGTTTCAAATTTTTGCCCCCCCCCCCCCACGCTCCTTCCTTTCGTGTGTCTCGCCCACTCAACCGTTTTACATACAAACACACAAAAGCCACCGAGCGAAAGCCAATGGGAGTGTGCCGAGTGGGGAGATAAATAAAAAACAAGCTTCACGACACCAGCCATCAACAACACGCTAAGATGATGCTTTTTCCATCCTGCCGGTTCCGTGGTACTCTCAGGATTTGTCTGAGCCCTCGCCCCTCCCACTCAAGGGTTTTCCTTGGCCGCGACCATCCACCGAATCATTATTGTTCGGTTTGCCGTACATGGAATGGGCGAGAGCGGTCCCTGTGCGCCGGAATGGCTTCATACTTCAGAAAGCAGTCGAGTGCCGAAAATATCCCAGCACAGCACTTCATCCATCGGAAGCGTTTTAACCGTACGCCGTACGTGCAACATTCGTATGCACTTTGCCGGTGTGCGCATTAAAATTTGTTCCAAGGCCTGGGTTGTTATTTTTTGCCCTATTTTTGGGTGCCTGCTTTTCTTCTGTTTTTTTGAGTGTTTCAGAAAGCGCAAGGTGGTAGGAATGGAGACATTTGTGCTGCTGCTGCTGCTGGGAGATACACGGGAAGATGCGAGATTTCTTTGTGTTTCGCTATGCACAAATCGCGAACGCTCTTGAGAATAAAACGTGCCACGAAAATGAGATGCACAGGGTTGCCATTGAAAACAAGTTTGGCTGTGGGGTTCAGGTGGATTGTAATGGTGAAATGGTGCTGATTGACGATACGGTGAACGACATCGAACAGCGCACGTGGCCGAGGAATAGTGATCAGCGAGCTGGATTCAATTCCAGCACCATTAGAATAATTACTTCTGTGTGTGCATTCCCTATGGCGGGAAATGAAAGGTGAGGTTGAATAATTTTTGGATGTAAAGTTTAAAATAAAACAACCAATGAGCAATGATGGTTTCGTGGAATACCCAGGTGGGGACATGATGCTGGAAAGTTTCACTTCTCTCTTGAAAATGCTTTTGTTTCTAAAGACTTTTGCTGAGTAACGTTTTAGTGTAACTGGTTTTAACAAAAGTATTTCAACCGTATCCCCGAGTGTATTTGATGCTTTCTTGGGTGGCACAACAACGCTTGTAGAGCATTACCAGAGCACTGATGTGCCTTGGCTTTTCCGTGACTGAGATACACCATTCATAGTAAAATTATGATTCCTGTTTACGGGGGATTCATTCGAATATTGACTCTCACGCACAATCACGCTGAAAACTTCTCAAGTGTCTTTTGTGTGTGTGCTAAACAAACTGTTAAGTGGTTATTTTCCTCCCTTATTTCCCCAATGGCCAGTAAATCCTGTTGTGCGAGTTTTTGATCTGGCTACGGAACAAAAAAGCATCGTCCCTTCCACCTATACACACCCACCCGCGGGAAATGGTATCAAATTTCAAAATCAATATTACAATACGCCTTTTCAATTTGTTCACACCCCAGGAGGCATTCTGCTGCCGACGCCTTGGCCATAACCTCCTATCAGCAATCAGGTCCCGGTCGTAGGCAGGCTACCCCAAACGCGAACGCCGCTTATCCTAAAGTCAACAGCATTATCTGAAGCTGGAACACTACTTTAGCGAAGCTGTTTACACAACTTATTTGCGATGGTGTTTTTTTTTGTGTGTGTGTGTACATTCTCCTTCTATGTGCTCTAAAACGTCTTGCATCTTTTCAGCATGCAACACGAGTATGCGGCGTTTTATCCACCCACAGCCCAAAACAGTCACTGAAACTGGGGTTCCCCCTTACCCTCACACAGAGATACAAAACAATGGCATCACGCATTTGCTACGCCAAAATCGAAACAGACCGTCCGCGGCTCTGTTTTTTTTTTTGACTGAAAGCACAATTCCCCTCCTGAAACGCCTCCAGCCTCTTATGGGCGGGAAAGTGTTATAAACTTTTAAAATATTTTCCATACCATTTCCTTTGCCGGAAGTGTCCCACTGTCCCACTTTGCGCTCAGTCGAACTAATGCTGGAAAAATGTCAACGCTCAACAGGGAAAACGTTTGAACCGCTTGGAATGCACTGAACAAGACTATGCCGGCCTGTGACACACATTTATCGTCCAACGTGTGTCACGCCGCGAGTTCTTTTCGTGCGTGCAGTATGCGGCAGGGAATTTGCAAGGGTGCCCTCAGTTTATACCTTTTCTTTCAGCGCTTTGTTTGCCGCCGAGTGCGCCCCAACAATCATCCAAAACAGGCACCAGGGGGGTCGGTTAGGTTGGCTTTGGAACGTCCGGAAAATTCTGGGCTAGGGAAGTTATTTACACAGCTCAGGCAGTCGGAAGCGAATTTTCCTCGCTGCACATAAAATTGTAGAAATAAACGCTGTTTGGTGTTCACTCTTTGCCGCACATTCCTTCACTCCGACGTCGGAATATAAACGAAGCGGAGTTTGTTTTAACTTTTTTTTGTCCATTGTTTCGCTAGTCCCGGCGCCAGAAAAACCTGCCATGTCCATGGGGCTGCACACACCGCACTTTGCCCGCCCGCCTGACAACGATCACGTGCACAATATTTCGAGCCCGATCGAACCTGATCGAACCTGCCGAATCGTGAGTGTGCCGTGGGTTGCGGACCGTTTCGTTGCGGAAAATTGAATAATATTATTTCTGCGACAGTATGATGGACAGATTGTTGACGTACCCGTGACACAAATGTCCAACGGTGTGCGGGAAGTTGGTGGAATCGTCGAGCCACTAAAACGCAGCATTGTGATGGACCGCGAGCGCACTGAAACGATGGAACCGCGTGGCGGTTGGGGCGGGGTCGGAATGGACAGGTTTTTAGAACGCCAGCTGTTTGGCTTTTGACGTTCAACCAGCCTACCGATGCACTCGTTTATCTAAATAGTCGTGCAGAAAAGATGAAACCTCGACAAAAGCCGCCCAAATTCCGATGGCTAAAGGATTGGTTCTTTTTCCACGGCAAACACCCCCATGTGGTGGTGCCATCATGTGATGGAAATGTTGAACGAAGCAGCTAGAAAGTGGAAAAGATGGAAATTTGACAAGGTTTAAAAATTGATGACACAGCGCAAGGGGAAAAGCAAAGAAAAAGAGTTCGATCAATACGATTTTTTCCGTTTAAACTTTCAATCCATTCCCCATGGACCCGGGAACGCTGCGAGGCCTTTTGGAGAGTTCAGTTTTATGGTGCATCCCATCGTACGCCTACGGGGGAAGGTTAACACGAAAAGGAAAAACGTTCGTACCATTTTCTTGCCGGAAACGTATCAACTTTCGCAATTACCATCGAGTGCGTTCGTGTGCTACCAATCGGGTTAGCATTTGCGGTTTACAGTTTTCTCCGGGCCCGCGGGGAGCAGCCACCCCGTGGAAAAATAAAACACCACAAATGTCGAAAAGGAAGTGCAAATTTTTAAGCAAATACTATGAATCGGTTCCAGCTTCTTGCTTCGCCCGCTGTCTCACCGACAGGCATTCGTTACAAAAGCGCACGGAAATGTAACCATTCAATAAAACAGTCATAAAAGAACGCATGAAAAGCTGCTTGTTTGAGCTACGACTGTGTGTATGAGTTTTTTGTGTCGTTTGAGCAAATGTTGTTTCGAGCCCATAAAACGTTAACGCTTTCACGAAAATTTTGCATTCGCCCACTCAAACAGCACGACGGCAAGATTGAAGAGGGAAAGCCATGAATATTGTAATGAGCACCGAGAATACGTGAAAGTGTATTTGCACTGGGAAAGCGCTCCGACGATGGGTGAAAAAAAGGGAACAAAGAAAGGCTTTCCCCCGCGAACTTTTCTGTTGTGTGTTGGAGAGGGTGAGCGGGGGGGGGGAGGGGGCTAGAATTTGTGAATATGGAACAATGAGTATGCAATTAAACCGAACGCAAATGGAAGACGGTGAAAATGAGCCACAGCACTCCATCCAATGGCGCTTTCCATCACGCCTTCGCCAACCGGTGATGGGCTTGACAGATTGTTTGGGGCGACCCAGTGTTGAAGCACTTAAAAGCTAACCAGCATCAGTTCCTAAAAAACGAAAAGGAGCAGCGCTTCTAATGGGGTCCTAAAATGCACCGACACTGAGTGCATCCCGACCACGATGCGTTTCCACGGGGGGGGGGCACGGGGCGTCACGGGTCACAATTTAAAACAGAACATTATGCATTCATGAGATTGGACGGATGCAGCAGCTTTCAAACTTTTGGCCGCTTCTTCATGGCAAAATAAACATAAAAAGGGAAAAGGACAACACCCCATCCTACCCCTTTCGCTCACCGTGCAAAAGTTGGTGTTCCTGTGCAACACTTTACGCAAAGGAAGAGTGGTGCGATTAGCTGACGTGACGTGTGAAGTGAGTTGAAGTGAAAACTAATTATTTAATGGTATCGTGTGAGTGGCACGGTGCCCGCGAAAATTAGTAGCATTTAAAATTATGCTTCACGAAAGTGTGTTTCTACGTACAACTTGTCGCGAAAATGGGGCGAAGAGTTTTTCGTGTAGATTCTTCTTTTCTCTTTTGCAAAAGTATGAACAGGTCTTCAAGCTTGTTTTGCGGCTAGCGAGTAGTTTCCTTTCCCGTGACGATGGAAATGAGCTTCCATCGGGCTTGCAGTGTGATGATGGAGTGGCTTCTCATCACCTTTTCGCCTTCTGACACAGCGGGGAGACATTCACCGACGTGGTGTTGTTTTTGATCCCGAAGACTCCTCTTCCTTCTCCCGTTGTGTGTGTGTGTGTTTTGAGCGAAGGTAATAAAATGCAAACTGAGCATGTGACCATACCGGCATGGTAGCAGCTCCAACACGACGGAAGGCAATGATTGAGCGCGCACAGCACGGAAGAAGGCGATGTGGCGATGATTTGCTAATACATTGCCGCAACGTGCTCTCTTTTTATCTTCCCCTGTAACCTGTCTTCCTCAGTGTCGGAAGTGGAAGTGAAAAGTTTCAGGAGAAGCGGATGCAGAAAAAAAAAAACAGAAACGGCCGGCAACGGGCAAGTGATGTTCTAATGAAAATTCCTACGCTATATTTTATTCATCTCCACCGGTGCCAGGCAAAACCGTTGTTTCAGGTGCGGCGGCCCCGGTGTTTTACGACGGCGGTTGTTGCTGATGGTGAGCTGGAAGCGTCACTCTAGTGGTGGCACTACGCACACAGCATTATGCTGCTGCTGGATGGATGGGCAGCTCAACGTGGAACGTGGAGACATGGCGACGGTTTGATTACGATAGTTATGATAATGATGAGCGCCCGGGAACCATAATGCTGCACGCCTTGATAAGAGATAGAACAGGGCGACCGGTGAGCATGAATGCGTGAGTGCGAATGCGGGGTGCGTTTTTGTTACGCGACAAATAATAGGTAGTAAAAGTCGGGTACCATTACCCGTGAATGCAACACAGTGTTGTAAAGCGAAGCGGTGGCATGAATCGTACGCTTTTCACGCGCAAAAGACGGTAAAGGTGGTGGACATTAGGTTTCACGCTTAATGAATACAGCCGAGTAGGAGCTTCAGGAGTTGTCGGTGAGCTTTTAGAAAGGGAATGCTATTGAACTGAGCATCTCAATCAAGAGGATAGTAAGAGAATCCAAAAATTGCTTGATAGATAAAGACGGGATGCGTGTAAGAATGTAGTAGAAATGAACTTAAGTACACGTTTAGAAATTTAGTTGGTACATTGTGCAGAATTTGAAACAAATTTTAAACCTTTTACCAAAGATTTCTAAACATTTTTTCACATCTTTTTTAACCGCTCTAACTGATTTGAACCATATCCCATTTAACTCTATGCATGCTT
Source organism: Anopheles epiroticus (assembly GCA_000349105.1). Classification (NCBI taxonomy): domain Eukaryota; kingdom Metazoa; phylum Arthropoda; class Insecta; order Diptera; family Culicidae; genus Anopheles; species Anopheles epiroticus. The sequence goes on along the minus strand of KB671587.1, from coordinate 660,465 downwards.
GAAACAATATAAGAAAAATAATACACGAAAGGGTTGAACACTTGTGCAACCAATTCAAAAATATATTAAAAAACATTTACTTTAATTCAAGAAGAGCTAAAAGATAATGAAGTTCAGTTTTGAAGTAAATATAAGAATATTATAAAGACTAAGCTCAAAACTTTATCTGAGGATTTAAGAATGATTTTATTGCTTGACTTTCGCCCTTTATTTTGAATCAAAAATTTTCATAAATATTATTAAAAAAAATCAATTATATATTTTAATTGATTTTGAAAACGGCTTTAACTTGAACTAAGAATTACATAGCTGAAATTTACAATTTTACAAACTAATTTTCAATGAAAAGAACCCCGTTAAAGTAGGATCCTTCGAGAAAAATAATGTAGTTTTAAACGAATTAATCTTATCTACATAGAGCTTTTTCATAACACCTTCAAGCGAAATGTGTTATCATCTCTCTAAACAGTCTTTAAACACATTATTTTTGTGTAAAGATTAAAATCAGGTGTACTAATTGACGATAGGTTGATGGTGTAACATTTTGTTTCCCTTTAAAGGCAAAGCAACCGGGGTAGATTTCGCCTTTTTAATATCCCCTTCCAGCATATCTTTTTGACAGATACGCCCCAATTGATGAATGAGCTGCACCGCTTGCTTACGGACACTTTACGAGCAAAAAGGGAAAACACTCTCAAGATGGAATGCAAATTACTTCACTGGCTCATCCATCACTTACAGCTAAAATCGAAGTTAAACGAGACACACTTCACGCCGACGCCGTTGGCGTGGCTGGAAAGTGAAAAGGAAAAGCGCTTTCCCACTTCATGCCACTGCTGCTGCTACTTGAAAAAGACACAAAGCGCGTTGGTGCGTCTTTATTCCAACGCCAATAACGCTTTTGGCGTAGGTATTTAAACTAAAACAACAGCGCAACAACACCCTCATTTGCAACACACCCACTCGCAGCATTCTCTGGCAGTCCAGCGCTGAGGCCCGCAGCGCCAAAATGGCCGGGGAGAAAACGAGAAAACATCGCCAGATAAAGCCATTTTATCCATCGCGATAAGCTGCAAGGGAAAAATCCAGTTAAAAAGTTAATAAATAATTCACCAAACGAAGAAAAGGGTGCCGTGTGTGTGTGAGAGGTTGCAGAATTTCCATATTGCGAGTGTCCTCGCATTCATTGCCCCGCAATGACTCCACCACCGGGCCCTCGCATCGCCCTCGTTGATGGGAAAGGTGGTTTGAAAGGCGACAAAATGGGACGAAATTAACTTCTGCTTTTGAAGTCGGAAGTTCCAGCCGGACTCGGGACCGTACTGCACTGCCCGCATCGCTGCTACGGTTCGCGAATTAATGCAAGAAAGCGTACCGAAAGGGTGTAAAGAGCACTGGGAGAGACTGTAAAAATGCACCATCCCCTTGGGGCAGGGCGGGCTCATGCTCCCCGTTTGATCTTCTCATCCCGTCGCAACGCGGCTAATTCCGCTGTCCTCCGCCCAAAATGCGCCAAACAATGGAAAGCGGTGGGTGATGGAGGAGGACAGCACATCCGATGACTGCTTAAAAGTCCACCCTGGCGTTGGCTTCCGTTTTTTTTTCTCGCTTTCTCTTCTGTTTAATCCATGTGTCATCCTAGTGCTGCGTTCCATATGCTTCAGGAGTTTTGACTTTTCTCGCTATGTGTGGGTGGGCTGAGTGTGTGGGTGTGCTTGTGAAGAGATTAAACGACCCAAACGGGCGATGGCAGCACTCACTTCGGGTCAAATGGTTCTTTGCTCCGGGCATTTGGGGGAGGACACAATTCATACGTCAATCTGCAGGCCACAAAAGTGGCATTCGGTGGAACAAGATGTGAATACTCCGCTTTTCTCTCTCTGTATACGCTTCTCTCGGCGGTGGATGGAGCAGACAAGTTCTATCGCATCCCTCAAAATGATTATGATACAAATAAAAATGTAACAACCGTTCAAACAACAGCGAAACACAAACCAAAAGAACGACGCGTAGGAATTCCGATATGACGCAATGTTTGGTTGTTTTCTTCAAAGCATAATACAGCGTACAACATTTTGAAGTATGCGGTGGGATATGATTAAAATTGCTGGAAAACATTGACGCAGTGCAGCCAGAGTTAGGATAAGACAAAAAAAACACAAGCTCATATTAATGTTTCAGGCAGAGAGTGTTCGTTGATTACAGCTTAGCGAAACATGAAATTGGATTTTTTCAAACATTATTCCCTTAAGCCAATGGATATGTGGAGTATTATTAGCGAAACCCTTCACAAAACATCTCAAAGCATTATCGAAAGATTGATCTGATTTGGATTTGTCCTACAAATATCAATAAAACGATGATTGAAAAAATGCCTATGCTCCCTTCTCGGCCATTGCAATTGAGAGAATGTAGTTCTTTATTCATTTTAGAGCAGATAATTGAGTAAATCTTACTGTTTGTTGTCGAATAAAGTTTATCATGCAGAAAAAAGGACAAAGGCTTAAATATTGCAATCACCTAGTAATCTGAAGCTGGAGGTAACTTAATGTTCAGTTTAGTTTGTACTCTTGAAGATTTCCTATCTCATGCTAGTTTAACAACATGGTAGCAACTCTCACCAGCACTAATTCTATCTCTCACACAAGCAATGTAACGTGCTTGTCACTTGAGTTTTCTCCTCTGTGTCAACCCCCATTTGTCTGCACTGGAGCGACGATTTGTCACTCTTCAGTCTCAGTCAGACACCCGTGCCTTACTCCGCCCCCCCCCCCCCCAGCAAGGTGTGTTGCAGATTCGCCTCGGTGCAGATTAAGCATATGTATTTAATGATTTTCCTTTTAATTTCCATCCTCATGTGGCATGTTCGTTGCACTTTCTCCATCCGGTCGCACATGACACGGTGCTGCATTTCGGTGTCAGCCCGGCTGGACACAGAGCGCCAAGACTTGCTGCGATCTGACGGTGCAACCGGTGCAGCAGTTGCATCGTAGCAACGATGGTGGTGAATTCGATTGGTGCTGTGTTTCCGCGTGCCGTCGATCGCAGTCAGCTCGTACCGAACCGCTGGAATCCGTACGTGACGGGTGGGCTCGAGCCAACCATGCCGCTGGCACCGGGATACGGCTCACCGTACGACCTAGCACCCGGTGGCTACCCGGGACACTCGGGGCTGCACCATCCGGTCCATTCGCTCGTTGCTGCCGGCGATGGATCGCAAGGGTACGGCATGAAGTTTAGCTCGTCGGGCGACGGGTACGGGGCCAGTGCGCACGGCAGCTCCGGTGGATATGATTATCACCCACCACCGCCTCCTCATCACCCACCTCCACCGCCTCCACCACCGCACCATCAGTCACCGCCACCGTCCATCATTCACTCGCTGCCTCCGTTGTGGCCGGCACCGTCATCACACGGCAAGTCGGGCAAGGGCAAGGGAGCGGCCCTGTCCGCGCTGACCCTGCTCGCTTTCCTGTACTTCCTCAACCTGCTGCAAAGCTGCCTCAAGGAGCACATGGAAACGATGAACCCGACCGTGATGGTCATGACGGCCGGTGCAACGCGGCGCAAGGACATTGTGGCCAGCCTGGAGCAGGAGTCAGGCTCGGTCGAGGATGCACCACGGGGCGGATCAAACACTGGCCCGGATGCGGAGGCTGTCGAGCGCTACGAAGGGTTGTCTCATCGCTACCAGCTGCTCACCTCGTCCAACGGAACGCGCAATCCCTTCGGCCAGCCCAAACGGTCGGAACGCCCAGCAACGACACGCGGTGGCAAGAAGCCCTCTTCCATCCAAACGCCCAAACGGAAGCCGTCGACACACTATCCCGGAAGTGACTGGTACGATCGGAACTGACACTGGTCGATTCGAAGCCGATAAGTGAAAAAGTTGTTAAAACAATAAATAAACATCGAACAGTGTGAGTGTGCTAGCTTTAGAAAAATTGATTTTTGCTTACACAGGTAGACGCCTGTAGTTAAAACTTCCGCCAGAGTTGGATGAAGCAAGCGCCGCGGCCACAAGCGAGATAATTTATGGGAAGAGTTGCTCCTGGCAAAAGTGCACAACCCAAAGTGGTGGAGATAAAAGTTGAGCTGAAGCTAAAGTTTTTCGATTAAGACTCCTTTCACTCCGTACCGTGACGGTGCATAATCAACGCAAGATGGAAACTGCAAAGCACAAAGAACAAATAGGGAGAAGCGGTTTGAATTTTTTTCAATGAATAGTTATGCTCCGTGCACACTGTTGGATCGAATGGAGAGCCGCAACAGTGACAGAACAGGCAAACATCAACACCTCATGAGGCAAACTGAAAGCGACCGTAAAACAATCATTCAACATCAGTCGGCTGTCACTACCGGAAGCCGTTTGTTTGCCGCCTTTCCTCTGCGGACGTGAGCCAACATCACCATCCCCGGACAGTGGCCCGATCGAACGGCATTGACGTTTGAAGCCAGGCGTTGCCTTGTACCCCACCAATGACTTTTGAATGCAGCTCGAGCTTAATTATGCGTCCCGCTGGTCATCAAAGCCGAGGAACACAATGCGAACTGGTGTGACTGCGTGAGATGCTGCTGCGCTTTTCGCCGCGTGTGTGACCGCTAATAATAATTTAGATCATTATCGCACGGCAAGGAGAAATGGGGAGTGGTCGGGCCGGAGGTCAAACCTGCCCTGCCAGCCTCATCGGGGTCATTAATTTATGAGGTGATATTTACATTTATAGTGCAGTTGTTGATTAATATTTATTGTAGTCTCATTAGCATTTCATATTCATTACCCTCTGGAGTCGATCCTGTTTAGAAAAGGGACGAGTGGGAGAGGGAGAGAGAGAGAGAGTGTATGTGAGGGAGTTGGTGCAGTTTAGGACGCGCCGCGTCGAAAGTGTTGATCTCCCGGTGGGTTGTACCCGGTTGCGTTGCAAATTGTGGCGTAGAGTGACTAGCATAAGTTAGCTTTTGGTACACATGCTGCCGGATGGTCGGGATAGGGAGGTCGGACGGTCTTTTACACATGAAATTAGTTTGAATTAGTTTGCTGGCATCGATGAATAGTTCGGAAAATGGCCGTTTGGTTGTCTACTGACCCAGTTGTGCAACATTTCATTCCAGCTTTACACAACACTTCCTGCTTGCGGGCGTTGGACCAATAAACTGGAGTTATGTGAATTTATTTTAATCATATTAATCTAACATCTTTTTATCTCTGCACTGGTGGCAGCGGTGCTGAGTTATGGTGCTATGTTTTGAAACATATTTTCGGGGGATTAGAATTAAGTTAATAATTTCGCAGCTTTTACACAAAACAATGGTCGCTCATTCCATGAAAAAAACTTACAATACAATATGTTTTGTGTAGTGCTTCATCATTTTCATTTATGTGTTTGAAATAAACCTGACCCCACGTCTATACAGCTATGTAAAAGCAATAACTCAAAAATTTTATTATTTAATCAGATCAAGCGCATCCCACTCCCGGTGAGTTAATCAACGAATGCCAAAGGAAAAAGCTCACGCCCTGTAGTAAATGATTTGTAGCTGCAGTTCATTCCCGTAAACGCTGGATGCAGTAAATTAGCCGAATTACTAATAGAGCCATCGATCACCATCCATTTTACGGTTGACAACGTTCTACGCCGTACTTCTACGCTGTGCCCCTCTCGCTCAACCTGCGGCCGCGGCGACACGCTTTCCTGTCCAGACTCGTAATAGCCCTCGAGAAGCGAAGATGTTAAATTGAGTGCAATTGATTCGGTGAGGCATGTAAATACACATAAACACCGGACGGAAACGGAAAGAACAAGGCATCCGAAAGCAAAAAACGGCAAAGGAAAGGGATAGTAGGACAGCAACGCCAGACTCGTCCGTCTAAGACGGCAGGCCGGGCAGGTCCGGTGCGCCATGATCGACCATTTGCGAAGCGTTGTCCCGCCGTGCCGTGTTTGGCAAACAGTTGGCGCCTTGGTAAAGCAAAATTCGCCTCACGAGGAAGAGAATGATGCAAAGGGGTGAAGAGAGGGGATCAAGTTTTCTTATCTCGTCCTTACAGGACTCCAACAAACGGCCGCCGGTCGAGCAAACAATTCGTAAACGAGGGGAAGTACTCGCTCCGTACGACAAGAGATTGTTGCTTCCACAATGATCGCTGACCAGCCGGGAAACGGGGTGGAAGGGATGCAACGATTCTCTCCACTAGTCGGCCAATTCCCTGTCCGGTCGTTGCGAACAAGGGCAAGGGTAATCGGCAGCAACCGGACCGGGACGAAAAACATTAATTGTTTTCATTTACCTACCCGGTCCGTTTACTCCAGCCGACGCTTGCGTCTGGTTGGGAAACTTTCTTGCGGTTATGTTGCGTACTTGCTTTACACGTCCGTTTTCGCCGGCAAAAAGTTGGTCTTGCACCAGCAGTGTGGATGTATGTGTGCATTGCAAGTGAAGAAGAAAATGATCTCGATGGACAGTAAACACTAAATAAACGTGGCAAAGGCCCGCTCGACTTCGATGGCTTGGGGTTGACATCGGTGTCCGGAACGCCCGGAAGATGAGGTCGTAGCGGAAGATATTTCCTAGACACACACACACACACCTACAGAAGCTTGTTTTTCAATGCACTTTTACGCCGTGGGAGTTGGCCGGGGAGCGCAGCAATGAAGTTCCAGCACAGTCTATGAAGCCATTAAGTCTTTCAACTTTTCTTTCCCTCCTCGGTGGAATCGATGGAAGTTACCTGAAATGGTTGGAAAGCGGTCAACTAGCTGCTCATTAAATTTATTGCTCCCGAGGAACGTTTGTGGAAGGGCGAGTTCATTCTATTAATGTGAGTAAAGATACATGAAATGGTAAGTTTCGTTGCAGGTGTTACTGAGAAATAAGATAAAAGTAATTGTATTTTTTTAAATCTTTCAATTCCATGTTCCAGTGGTTGTTCACAGAGAAGAAAGGATTCTAAAAACTTCCTCGTCTAAGCCGTTTTGGTAACCTTAAACATTTTTACTCATTAGCTTCTTTTTTCTGTATCATTCAATGCTTTCAAACATAATGCATTCCATTTTTCTTTCGCTACTTTTGATTTTTTGTGCTTAAGCCTCAAGAATTTTGACATATAACTAATCAATGAATATAATTAAAAATATATCTTTTTGTCAAAAAAAAACTTTGATTCTCTAGGCACACACGTAACACCAAACTATTTGGACTCGATTTTTATTTGACGTTATGTTCTCATAACCAAATAGTCAGGTACATAATTGTTCATAAGAATGTTTCAAATGTCTGCCAATAGCATTAAATGAAGGGACAGTAGGTGTACAACATTATTTTCCAACGGTAAGCAATTATTATGGAGAAGAGAACATAAAATTCCCATATTATGTTTATAATACAAAGATAAAGAAATGGAAATTATTTCTAAAGCAATATATTAATTGTTTGTAGTACATTTTAAACAGTCATATGCCTTCGAGTTTTCGGTAATGTATCTAAACGAAATTCAAGGTCCGAATCCGTACACTCTAGCACTGCTCGAGAAAACTGATTTACTCCTTTCCTAGAGACGTACAATCGTAACCCTTCAAAATGTTTCAAACGCTGCGAAAAAGTCAATGCCGAAAAGCATAAATCATGCATCGGAAAGAACGCAATGCCGGAAAATCGCTGTCCAAAAGAAAGCAATGCACATTCCCTTGTGCGGGCGCCGGTAAGATGCCGGAGAAAGTCGACAGGCGGCCCTTAGTTTCCCTGCACCTTCCTGCCTCGTGTGCCATGTGATGAGAAAACCGTACGAAGCGCAGCATCGACGTAGAGAATCGTGCTCAGCAAAGTGCAACGAAGAGGCGAAGCAAAAGGCACAAGATCAAGACAAGAACCTTGCTGCTACAACGTCCACGAGCCGCTGCTCGGTGGGCAAAGGTGGTGGAGCGGTGAAACATGGGGCCCTGGCTTTGGCTGGCTGCGGTAGCATAATGAACCGCCGGAACATATTTTCCGCTACACTAATCGAGTGCAGATGCACACTTCTTTCCTAGTGGGAGAGCGTCGCTAGCACAAACTGCTGACTGGATGGTTTCCGAAAAAAACGAAAGAAAAAGCGTAAAGAGCCGGAAAAGCTCACAATCAAAGGGAAAGAAGGGATGGCCAGTTGAGAAAGTGGTGTGTCGATTTTTTGTCTCCTTTTTTTTCAAGGGACTCAGGGAAATTCTTAGATCTCTCAATCTAAAAGACTGTTTCTATTTTCCTTCACTACTGCTTCGTGCTTCTTCCCCAAAAAGCGAGGCTGCCCGGGATTGTGTCGGAATGGGATAGAAGAATTCCCATTTGGAGAAGTGTATCATATTTAAATATCTGTACGTCGCTCAAACCACCAGATTTGGCTGATGTCTTGACGGCCACGTTTCAACGAGGCGGCAGCAAGCGTCGGAAAAATGGAAACGGATTAAAACGGCTTCTGGACTGGCGAATCTGACATTCCGCAGACCAAAAGCGGATTCAACTGGCATCTCGAAGCATAACGCCACACTTCAAGCACAACGCTTTTGAAATGTTTTCCCTTGCTTCCACTCTCGCAAAAGCAAATGCTGACACTGGTGCTGTGACGTTTTGAACATTTTGGTGCCATTATTTCAATTTTCTCTTGTGATTTCTTAACAGCTTTTCGAGTCGTATTTTTCATACCCGTGGATACGATAAGTTTTCTACAAGTGCGTTCGCACGAGCTCTTTAAATACGCCTTTTAAGCAGGTGCAACGAAGTGCAGTGCAAATTATACGTCATTGCGGAAACCAATTAAAACTTCCAACGAAACTAAGTTTCTTGAATTCAGGCATCAGTTCGGATTAATCGTAGAAAAAAAAGTCTCAAAAAAGGACAGAACGAACAAAAACTGTTGCACCCCATTATTTCCACTCTGCCAACTACACTTATCTTGATGAATTGGCCCCTAGAGATTGCCAGAAACGTGCGTTAAAAATAATTCGCTGTACAAATAGTGCGCTTATCCACCAAGCATGCCAAGCAAAAGTGACATCCGGAAACATTGCTTGCTAACTACGTGTAATTAAGCCATCACAGCTGGACGTAGATAACGGGTCCACAGATAAGCCGCACAGCATAAACCGACTCCTGCGGAGTATCCAAAGCGGCATCCTCAGCGACGCACCTCGTCCACACGGATTCGTTAAGCGCTAAGCATAATTCCGTCCACGTTAATTTTGTCTCCACCAGCGCTGCTTTCAGCGTCTTGCTACCGTTCGTTGAAAGACGCATAGATTAGAATTCTATTAAGTAGTATGGTTTGGAATGCTGCAGCTCTTTCATCGCATCTGTCTCCGACCTGGGGATGATATCCATAATCTTCTTTTCCGCCCCTGCGAGCAATGTTCCAGCTCCGGCAAATGCCGTTCCATCTTTTCCGTTTGTCAAACAGCCGGCACAGTTACCGGTTGGCACGGCTACCTCTCTATTGTCGCCGGGAAAGAATCGAATACAAGTGTACAGTAAAATCATGGAAAATAGCAGCAAAAGAAAACACGTCCGTCCGAACGAATTGACGGTGAAAACACACAAAAGCTTTTCCAAGGCTGGGTAAAATACGATCGAGACGGTAGAGGCAGAAAGCAAACGCAAAACCGAAACTGTTCCCAACTGAATGATGGAAATATTTATTAGATTTCCATTTGCCTGAATCCAGACTGAACAGGAGGAGTGAAGGAGGGCGTTGTGAAGAAAATAAATAAAGCGATAGAAACATTTCAATATGAAAAGAAAAAGTAAAAAATCCTGAGCCTGGAAAAAGAAGTTTGCAAAAATAGCACCGCCAACCATACGATGAATGCTGGCTAGGTCACGGGGCAAACTTTTCCGTCGACACGATCTAACCACAGCGGTATGTGTATTGAGTCGTTCATTTTCGCTGGAAAATTTCACTGGAAAATTGGAAAATTTGTTATGTACGCTAGCATACCGCGCTATGGACAGTTCGGGAAAAAAGAGTAGAAGTCTTGATACGTTAGTGATAATTGATAGATGCCCAAGTTGTGTATATAATCATCATCCTTCCGAATGACCTTATGACCTTTTTGTCGAAAAAATAGTGGAAATGCTTTTTTTATCTCCTCACTGCGTCATATAAAGCGAAAACATTCCGCAAAGACGTCTTATTCCAATGAATAACGTCACTGTGTGTGTGCTGTTGGCGTACAGCAGCTCTGTCAAACGGAGTAGAGAAATGCCATCCAATCGGTACGGCAGTAATGCTGGCAGACCAACTGTGCACAAAGCCAGCACAGCACCTCACGTGCACTTTTGCCGCAGTTCCCGAGTAGTTGCGGTTTTCCTGCCGTCCGTCCATCCGTTCGTGCGGGCCAGAATGTGTATTCTCCTTCGGACGAGTCGAAGATTTATTGATAATTTAATGCCCGCAAAAGCGAGTTTAGGAATAAATTTTCCGCGCGCTCAATTCATTCAAATTTCTTTCCCACTTGCGGACAACCTACGAGCGACCAACGCGGTCACTGGGCCAGCCATTTCTTTCGGTACGCCCGAGAAGCTGGCTATAAATCTTGTGCTGCTTTTCCACACGTACAATGCGGCCCACGGAGGTTTTGTTGACAACCGTTGGCTTTCGGTTGATTTGGTTGTGTGTGAGGGCATGCTGTTTTATTTTCTTTGTTTGGCCGATTTGGGTTTGGTCGACGGCGATGGCAACAAAACAGGACGCCCGAGTGTGTACTGACGCGGTTTGGGTCTGGGCCATCTAGGAAAAGTGTGTGTTTTTAGTATACTTTTAGATGCTTTATGTGCTTAAATAAATGCAAAACATCGTAATACTGCGTTATGTTTTAGTTTTCGTTGTCTTTCTCAAACATTATCAGAATTCTACGTAGTTGACAGGAAATCCTTAATATTCTGAAGAAGTATTTAACATAATCCTTTCCTAATCGAGCAATTAGAGCATCATATCCAATAAACCTTTGCACACCAAGTAGCACCACCTTGTATGGGCCATTTAATTGCCAATTAGCCAGCTTACTCATCGTAAGCAAAAGACGACCAAAAGACGTCACTCAGCACCTCAACTCATCTGCATCGCTATTTGGAAGACTTACCCACACGGTCTCTCCTTTGGTCACAACACACCAGGTGTACTGGAAGCTTTCTCTCAAGAGGGAAACTTGTTGTCTACTCGTTACAACACCGTGCCAATCAGCTACCGTTGAGTCAGCTCAAATAACTTCTTACTCAAGAAGCCGCTTACGCTCTCTCTAGAACGACACAAAGTCTTGCGACGACGAATACGAAAGCTGGACGCTGGAATCTATCGTTCGCTGACGGATCTAAACTGCATCCTACTTTTAGCTTACATGCACCGTTCAATGGAACCCTTGCTACATCACTTTACCTTTCGGAAACCCCCATTTTCACCTTCCAGTGCATGCAAACAATTCTCCTGAACATTGTGTGCGATCCCATCAGAAGCTCAGGCTGCAAGTTTGCCGAAATGCAAGGAGATCCAACAGTACCGCTTGCAGCTAAGGGACGTGTACCACCAGGACAAGCTTTCAAGAATTTTGTCTAAATTTTACTCAAAAGCGCCTCGTTCCTTCCGACCGTTTAGAACCTAATTCTGCACGTCTCGTAAGTTCGGTCTTATGTGAAGAAATCATCCGACGCCACAAGAGTAAGAGTGACTCTGTCCTTTTCGTGTGCTGAATACCGGCTTCACTGCCAACGAATTAAAGCAACATGAAAGTGATGTTGATTCTTAGCAGAAAACAAATTAATAGCCTCCCGTCCGTTTGCCTGGAACTACGGGGAGCCCACCAGCCGAGTACTTGCGATCCTTGCACGAAACCTCGCCTGAGTAGCTTCAGGCTTTCAAAGTAGCCGCTCGAACCGAACGATGAAAGGCAGATCAAAAGTTTAAGCTTGCCATTGTCTCCCGGGTCGGTTGTGATTCATTCCCGGTGCGCCCTGCGCTTGAGGCAACGCTTCTTGAAAGGATTTTCTATCAGCATCTTGCTGCATCCTTGGCGCACAGCTTTCTGCCAAGCTCTGGCTTTCATTTCGGTACGACAGGCGCACGGCTCCGTTTCCCTCTCGCCTGAACCTTTATGAAACTGAAGCGCAAGACAACTTCACAACACACTCGGGCAATTAAAGCAAAGGACTGCTTCCATTTAGTCATGCTCTTTCACGGGTCTCCTTTGTGCTCCACTTGCAGGACGCGCGTGAAAGGCCATTAATGGCAACGAATGAAAACGATGACCGTTGGAATGAAATAAAATTCGATTAACTGGCCGTAAATTGTGGGCAAATTTATCGACCCTTCCTGCTGCGCTTCGAAAAACGGACATCGTCGCCCGATAAATGATATCATCATTTGCTGATGGTCATTTGAAAACGTAAAAAAGAGCTGACCCACGACCTTCCGCTTTCGGGTTCCGGATGTCATAAAATGTGAAACGAATGGTAACGATTCGATGCGACCGACTGCGACTGATTGCAGCAGCGCGATAGCGCCGGTGGCAATACCGTATTGAGGGATTTATGCATCACGTCTTGTTCCTATCATACTCTGCCATGCCTATCCCTGGGGGTGAAACAGAAATCCCTTCAACGCAACAGTAACCGATCGCTGATTGTTGTGTTTCATTGTTGGATTCAGCAAACGTTTGCAGCACGAATCTGTCGAATTGACTTCGAGTCGTGCACTACCACCACAAGGAAAGATGCACGCACTTTACCAAAGACAAATAAAAGCCATCATGCCGTAACGGAAAAGTGGCCATTGCCAACGTCACCTTCCTTGTCCTTCCTGCGTCAGGTTAAATAATCGTGAAAATAACAATAATCATTAGGTGAATTTTCCTTCCCGTTCTGTTTCATCCTTGCTTTCCACCAGGCGTTTCGTAAGTACATAGGAGGCTAGGATCTCCCCGTGCAGTTCGTTCGCTCCACGATAGAGCAATAAACAATCGGCTTATTGATTTTGTGTTTGCTTTGTTTGGCTGTCTCTCAGTCCTCTTACTTATCGATTGCTTTTTGTGAGTGCCGATTTGTTCCGGTGGAGGCGGCGTGTCTTTACTGCCACCTTACGACGAGTGGACAGCCCAACTCCGGTGGAAGGAGAGGTTACTGGTGATGATAGTCGGAAGGTTAATTTCCGGTTCCTAAGAAAAGCGACAGGAAGCGGGAAGAAAAAACAAAGAGCCGAAGACGAATCGAGAACAGACACTTTGTCTTGGTGGAAGCTGAGATTGGTCCCCTAGATCAAGGTGATTTTCATCGTCTTCATACTTAACCTTCTCGTGGGGGAGTATTCAAGAAGTTGATGGAGATTTTTCGCTGGAAGCGGCACGGATTGGACAGGAAACTGCCCTACGGATTTCGAGGGAACAGAAACTTAGCAGCATAATCCCTTCCACGTGGGTGGAATTTACGACGGTAGATACTGTAAGATAAGCAACTGGACTAGGCGTTGAGATGTATATGATAAAATTCAACACACAGAAAAAGGCTGTAAATGCCAAGATGTTATATTATTCAGATGAAACTTTACATTGTCCTCCGTCTGCTGGTGTAACACACTTAAATCTAGATGACTTTGATCCAAAACTTTTATGTCAAAATGTCATAAAACATTTTTGGTGCAGTACTCTTACCTCAAATAGATTTATTATAACTAGCTCCGTTACAGGATAATCACAATTAATTATTAATAAGCAAAAATTTGGAATTATACTTCCGAACCAATAATAAGGAATTTTTCTTATCTCCAAAATTGTCCAAAATTGAGAAAAACTTTAACTAAGAATTTTAAAATATAACAATAATGTTTATTAAGTGAGTTACTTGGATAAAGTGACTTCATTTCTTATAATTGTTATCGCCATGTGAGTAGACGATCGTGTAATTTCTTAACAATTGAGAATATTCAAATTAACCATTCATAATAACCAATTAATGCATAAATCATTATACTATAGCACTGCTTCAGTGAGTTTTATTATTTTATTATTATTTATTTATTATTTTTTATTATCTATTTCAATGGTTAAATAACTTCAACCAATGGGCAACGTTTGTTAAAAGATAGCTTGCAATATTCACTTAAGCGACAGTAAGGTTGACAATCATATAGTGACTTCCTTCGTGACTTCATTATCTACTCAAAAACGAAATTCTGAAAAACCATCCTAATGCTACGCTAATCCCGAACTGTACCGTTTATACATCCGATTTTCGGCAGTCGGGACACTCGTCACGATGAGAACGTTAATGGCACTTGATTGAATAATGCCCTCGCTCGTACATTCGTCTAACCACGCATTCCTTCCAGCACAGACGTCATGTATCGTACAATTGGTGTAATTTATTCCGCTCTTGACTGGAATCTCACGGACGGCCGTGAAGATTTGTTGTAGTTCAAGTTCAACACGAACGGCTGTGGCGCTGTGTCATAGAGCGGCCCTTTCCGTTTAAGGTCCAGCAGACCGTTGATAGTAGTAAGTACACAAGCGCCATGTTTGAGCTCCGGTTTTAAGAAATCGTCTCAAGAAATAATCTCCACAGAGCGCAGCAAGATGATCCATATTGAACCATCATCTGGCTCGTGTTCCTTGATAAGGGCTGCTCTTTAATTAAGGATTGCGATTCTTATACCACCCAAGTGCGATGCGTTCAAAGCCGTAATTGCAGTTTGCTAGATCGTGCATCGACATCGAACCCGTGTCCCCGAGAATGCGCAATTGTCCCGGTTCATTCTGTGTGACCGATCGGAGCCAGCCTGCCTCTTATCAAACGCCGGTGCAAAGTCACCATGACTGAACAAACTACGAGACGGAGCTGGCCGTTACTGTTGCTTCCACAATACGGAAGCACTGCCGTACAACGCTGACCTCTCGCTCTAAAAATCTTAAATCCAATAAAAGATAATGCTGTGTGTCATCGTAGAGAATAGTAGAGGCGCCGTCGAAAACTGCCACTGTGTCCACGGCGACTTTATCAGTTCGTCCGGCATCTCGCGAACCGACGGTCGGATTGCGCTCGTCAAGCTTCCAAACCAGCAGACCAAACATCCAGACATTGCCCACACTTCGGCGAGGTAAAGCGAAGTGATTATATTGTGTTCCGGCAAGTTTTCCCACCTTCCCAGCAGGAGGTGCAGGGCTTAGATCGACAGATTGCACAAATTGAAAATCAATTAAACGTCAATTAAAGTGCTTTTACAGTTTGGGAGTGAGTGCGTCCTGGTGGTTGTGTGGTTTAATGTGTGATTGAAAGCATATCAGTAGAAATTCTCCAGGTGGCACCGTGGTCAAACGGTCTGCTGGCTCATCTTTGCGGGGCTCGCAAACTGTATAGGAGCGCGGACGAGGTCAGTGATTAGTGGTCTGCCAGTGAGATAGACGCATTATTGTCACACTGGGATTGAACAGGCATAGAGTGGGACTCGGACCAATTTAAGTTCAAGTGATCTTTTTTTTTGCTGCTTTGGTCAAAGAGAGATGGTTCTAAGAGAAAAGTGGACAGCTGTGCAGGGATGATGGACAAGTTGAGTGTGGTAATCGTACAAATGAAGAGCAGCAGTCAAATGAGCTTGATGAGAAAATTCACCATGCAGTTGGATAATTGAGTGGGATTAAAATCAATGACAAAGAGCAGGGACCATTTCTCGGAATAATGTGCACTACCGAACTTCGGTGAAAGGCTTTTAGGTTGAGCTTTTTTAGTGGAGCTGCTGGACGTGGAGAGCATGATTGCTGACACGCAATCTAGTCTAAGCTGAGTTTAAGATTGCCTTTAATTTCTTCAATGGGGCAAAAGAACGTTTCTGTTCACATACATATTTTTGAAAGCAATTTCACCTATATATGCAATTAACAAAAGTTGTGACTAAATTGAAAGCGCCTGAAAACATTAAAAGCATCTCTTCCAATCTGTGGATACTTAACAACCAAGTGCTCTAGAAAAATACATAAAAAACGTGCATTACAATTTGACATTGCTCAAACGCTATTGCACGAAGTTTTCTTAACATTGTTGCTCGATAAAAGCATGATTGCATCTATTTCAGTTTCAATTTTGTATCGACCATTTCAAAGCACTGTAATAATCTACTGCACGAAATGATCACCAATGGAGCATTACTAGTTTGTATGCATGCTGTCTCGACCATTTCGAAATGCAAATCATACATATCCTTTGCGATATTTTTACATGCTCACTCCTCACCCTTTCCCAATGCTTCTATCTGTTTGCGCTGTCCCGGAGAGAAGCGGTATGTCATTTAATCGAGAATTTGTTATATTTGCTGCACACTGCTAACGTTTGCCCCCCGCGCAAAACTTCCCAACCGAGGAATGATTTTTTTCTACATCAAAATTAAAATTTTAATCGACATACAGTGGTCGGATGCGCGCACAATGCTGACTCGCACAGCGCTCGCGAATGCTGACGAATGCACGATTCCCGGCCACAGTCTATTACCCCGTTCAGGCCAACCTTTTCAGCGAAACTTTTCGGCTTGAGGGGTTGGAAATTAAAATATGAAAATGAAGTCACCATCCCATCCTCGACCCGGCGAAAGCGCACCATCTTCCATCGGCCCGGTTTTCCATATGCTTACACACGCGACCATCGCGGGCCCGGTGTAGCGTTATTTTTAATTCACTTGTTTTTCGTGCTTGTTTCTGTGCGAGTTTACGCAGGGCTCGAGAGCGAACGACATGTTAGTGACAGCGTGATTGCGAGCTGGAGCAATAAGGATTACAGAGCTTTGCCCCCGTGATGGCTTCGCTTACGCCCGAATCAGCACGCATGGGTTGCGAAAAAGGTTGTTCGGTTAATTGTTTCGGTCGCAAATACGCATTGCGTACACACTCACACGCAATGACACGGGACGGGTTTTGGTTGGGTCGAATGAAGGTAAAAACGCTTCAGAATCATGCCGCTGTGCAGGGCACAGGAGCTCTTGAATCATATATTTGGTAGGAAGAACATTTCAGTGGTTAGACAACGGATGATGAATTTGCTGGAAACAACATTATTATATACGAGAGATATGTATGAGTGACGAAAAGTTTTCAAGTGTTTTATCAGGAATTTTTATAACCACTGAAATCATTCATTAAGTCTAATCAACTCTTAAGTATTGCATGGTTTCCAACTTGAGAGGATAACCTTTATAAATATAGCAATCGTTACAAATTTTAGTTTTCGAATATTTAAGATGAATGGCGACAGGAAAAGTTCTTTTAAAAGTATAGCAAAACTATTGCACCAAGCACCAGTATTGAAATTACAACAATTTTTTTCAGGATCCTATGTAATGAACAATTTGAATATATCATCACCTATCGTTACAGCACAAGCCGTGAGAGTATAAAGAACTTCGTTTCGGTACAAATAGTTCCCTTTTGGAGCGTAAACCGGACCCCATCATGGATTCGCCAGACGACAGCTATGACGAAATCATGGCCCAGGCCGGTAACGATGGCAAGTTTCAGCGGCGCTACAACCTGATCTTCAACTTCGGCGCCATCTGCTTCGCCTCCATGTCGTACATGAGCATCATCCTGGCGCTCAACAAGCCGCCCCACAACTGTCACGTGCCGGGCATGGACCGGTACAACATAACCGACGCAAACCTCTGGAAGAATCTAACCCTGCCCAGGTACAGACACGACCGCGCGTGCCCACACGTTTGTGAGCTGATTTTTAACGATTCATTCCACACCTGCCAGAGAGACGGATAACCGCGGGCAGCTCGGATTCAGCAAGTGTCAGATGTACAACGTCACCGAGCAGCATCTGCAGCGTCATTACTCGGAGTGGAGCTTTGGCAGTGACGACATCATCGGTGAGTTTGGACAAAAGCCCGTAGCAATCCATTTACATAAATAGCTCCAATCCCGAGTGGAGTCGGCCCGTTGTTTAGCTTCGCTCGTGGCTGGTAAGGTCGATGTTCCTTTCGCAAACCCAAAACCCTCAAGGGCTTTGTCGACCGTGGTCAGCTAAAGGTAGCAATCGTTATTTTGATTCGGAAATCATATCAACCCGGGCACGCATTCCATCTCATTTACCGTCCACTTTCGATCGATCATTAGAATAGTAATCTTGGTAACGAAATCCAAGAAAAACCTATTCTACATTCATGTTTTTCTCGTGACCGTTGGCGGGTTTGGGCAACCCTTCCCTTTGCTTACCACTTGCTTTTTTTTTCTAATCGATTCGACTCGGAGTGGAGAAACTGCTCAAGGGATTCGTTTGCTCAATTTAAAGAGGATTACTTTGGTGGGTGAATGCCAAGTGCTATAGGCCAGGGAAGGCTGGGTGGTTTAGCAAGCACCGACCAGAAACCTTTTTGTGTGCGGCTGGGCTAGGAAGAAAATGGCATGGTCCAAACATCATCCAGACGATTGGCCTGTTTGTGCGAAGGGGGGAGAAAAATACGATACAGCTTCTCAGGCCCTTCACAGAACCACGTGAGTGGGCCACTCGGGACGAGGCACTAGCAAACCTAGAGAAGCCGCTTGTGGGAAAGATTATGCGAATCGGACGCGTGTTAAACGGTTAAAAGGGCTACAGCTCCGCAAACCCATCGTGCTCGCAACCTGGCACCGGGAAGTTTGTTCCGCAGGCCAAATGGTAAATCGTGAAGAAGGTTTAATCTTGTGGAAAACTATTTTGCTTATCCTTATTCCCGCCCAAGCGCGCGTGCCACTATTCTGAATGGGACGGATTTTGTGGTAACGTTGCAGACCGAAGAAAACAGACAGAGTTCCGCAAGAAAATGACGATCATCGTCGTCGTTGTAACTGTTCGCTTTCATTCGCTTTTTATTTGAATTGAAAACATATCCTTTTACAGTGCATTTCCGACGGCATTGTAATGGTCATTTATGGGACGACTTAGGTTAATGGAATGTGCTTTTCTTTTTCTTTGGTACGCCCACAGGAACTCATCTACCGTCCAGATGGTGAGTTGAGGGTGGTATTCAAAGAACTAGTGACCCTTTTTGCGATGTTTTTTTTCTCTCTTCAATCGCAAGAAAGCCCCAACAGCACTGCCGATTGAGTTGCGTTCGATGAAGATGGGAATTGCTTTGATGTAGCCGGTGGATCAAATCTAACCGCAAACCGTCTTTCCGGAAAGCAGCTTTTAAGAGAAAGTTAGAAGAAGCGAAAGCATAACCATCCCTCAGCACGAAGGGATGAAATTATTTTATTTATTTCGAATGTTTTTCAACCGTTATCCATTGTAGAAGGGCCTCACACAAATCTCAGACGATTACAGTGGCAAAAAGGCTGCAGTTAAACTGATACAAGCGAATCTGTGACGCATGTAAAACCAACATTACTGCCACCGAAGACTATGGGCCAAAGGTTTCTTTTTTTTTTTGCTATGCCATTTGCGATAGGAGATTCATGAAACAAGCTTTTTAAGACGATTATTTTGAGCATGGCAAAAACGATTAATACTTTGTACGGCTCTCCATCAGTGCAAACGGAGGTTCAGGAAAAAAACTATCATATAACAGTGGCTGGAGGAGAATAGCAAACTCCGTACGAAGTGTCAAGAAGTTTAGGTAAAACCCCGTTTTTGCCCGTCCCGTCTTTGCAGAAAGCTAACAATCCGGTGGGACCCAACTCGAGGACGACGAAATGGTTGAAAGTGAAATGTGACGAACGGGTTTGTGTCGTGAAAATGTCTCTTGATTTTCGAATAAAACTTTCGCAAGTTAAGGGTGCTTATCGGGACACAGTAACACAATCAGAATATTTAAAAGTTTTGTTTTATTATATAAAATATCCTACAATGATTTGTATTATTTTATTTTAATTTATTTAAGCGTCTTTTTACATCTTATAGGCAAAGTCTTATAATCTTCAACACATTTTTATACGTTTCAAGGGTATTTCAAAGAGCAATGTATTTTTTCTGAATTCATCAAGATCGTTGTTCCCTTCAAAATGTAAAAGGCAGAAAAAAAACTTAAAAATAAACGTTCAAACTCTGCGCCTGATTGTTGTCACTACTCCTCCACAAAAGAGGCATCAAATACGATCGTTAGGGTTCGTTTCCGCTGCATACAAAGCACACACATTAAAAATGAAATAAAAAAGTAACAACAAGTTAGCAAACAATGCAAAAGTGCGACCTTAAGCGGTTTAAGCAATAATGCTCACGGTACACTTGTCTACCCAAAAGAAAGGCAATAAGAAGCGTAAACGAAAACTGTAACGTCGCTTCCCTGTCCTTCCCGTCAAAGTTCTTAAATTGTTGTAAAATAATCAGAGCGTTGGCTGTGGCAGAGCGTCGATTGTGTAATGATAACGACGAAGAAAAACAACAAATCTGCATCGTTGGCTCTGCCGTGCAGCTCGTTACAACTGTTTTCTCTGGCAGGGAGCAAATACGCAGGCTGAAAGGAAAACATTCTTTGCATAATCCATGACGGCGCTGAACGCAATCGTACGTACAGCATTCGATTGTTGTAAAAACGGGCGCAAAGCTTTGGCAAGGAGAGCAAAGATACGACGTGCTCTCGAGTGCTGTTGAAGGAAAGTCTTACAGTTGCTTGCTGAACGGGTTCAAGTTTTTTTTCTAGCACAAACGATTTCGGTGAGGAGGGTTGAGAGAGTATGGTATGAAAATATTTATTTAATATCAGCTGTCTATTTATAATATGTAGCAGATACCACAATCGTTGCATTGTGGATATTGTGGGAAAAACTCGTTTGCAATGCTTATCTACACGGCTGGTAAATTGATTTAATTAACAAGAAATCCATAATCACTTATTTTCATACGATTTAAAGCTTATCTATGCATATTTTCTAGGAAAATTGCTGAAAAAGATTTTTAGCTTGTAAATTTCCATATTTGCTCTAAAAAATGCTTCTCTAACAACCGTAAAAGTGTTAAGAAAAAAACTCCCTTAACTTTTCAGAATATGCTTACATAAAATAAGACAACAAAAAAATGAAGAAAACAGTAAAACTTGTGTTTCTTATTCTTTACAGAACTTATTTGCTGTTTAAAAAAAACTCAATAAGCAAGAAGCAAGAAGCAAGAAGGACCAAGAAAACTTTTTGAGCCTTTGGGAAAGAGAACAAAAAGCAGTTCATCGAATATTTTACTGCGTCTCCTTTCAAAGCTCAAAGGAAAAGCTACTTCAAGCTTGAACAAGATCCGTTTTAGGCCTGTTTGTTTTTTTAGTTTTGTTTCCAACGCGGGAATAATGTTGCTAAGTTAAGTGTTTCGATTGTACTGGGCAGTGTAGACTTGCGCCAAAAGGAAAACACTAGAAATGTTTATTTTGTAGTTGGTTTTGGGGAGTAAGCAACATTGAAAAACCCGACAATCTGTGTTGTAGCAGATTTCGCCGAACAGCAATTGAGAGGCTGCTCTTTCTGTTGGCCAACAGTGCACCTAATACAGTCGCAAAAAGAAAATCAAGATGGGTTTTATTTTCCAGCGCACACTAGATCGCCATTCAGGCAGTTTAAACCGCGTAAATTCGTTTGCTACATAAGACATGGAGGCAAACACGGCTAAAATGGTGTTCACTTGCTGGTGAACAGAGCTTTTTATGTAAGTTCTAGTACTGTTGTAGAAACAATAAGTACTGTTGAGCGGTTTAATTTAGATTGGTATAGATGTTTAAGCATCCTATATCAATGCTAAACGCCTAAAAGTATGCAATATGCTGTTTTTCATGTTTTTCTTCGACATTCGTGCTAAAAACGCCATCAAACAAGGATTTAATGTATTCATAATACATTCTTTAACCCATTCGTTTGATAAGTTGTCCTGGTCAATCCCTTGGCGCCGTCTTCTATCGTTTTTTCAAAAGAAACCCACCTCATCATTCGCGGTACAAACTGTATGAGCATCGGATTTCCAGCTGAAAACAAAACACTTTTGTAACTTTTGCTTCAACGAATTTAACATTTCAACGCGTACAGAGTGGACCGAGTAAACTGAATTTTCGCGTTGTTCGTTTACCAAAAACAAGATTTCCTTGCAAGGTGATATTATTCTGCCATGCAACTGAGGTAATCTCGCTTTCCCTCCAAGCTGCAGAGCGCTCCATCCGGTACAGTCAATTCGGCAAGTGAAAATTCCCGGATTTAATAGCCAGAAAATTTCCATTTTCTCAAAACACACACACACACACACAATCCACCGTTCGATAAACCGGCCCAACTGGAGCTTAACGGTGGCAGCTTCAACTTTTTTGTATACTGTTTCCTTTTCCTCTTTCCAGTACGCAGGCGGTTTCTCTTCGGTTTCATTTCCGATTATGTGGGTGCGTTAGAGTGTTTTGGGCGGTTTTTTTTTTTGACTCTGGTCGATCGCCAGCGAAACTGCCAGTGAACGGTGAAATTAGCGTTCTCCGTGGGCAGGAAACACGCACAGGGTGTAATCGATTGGAAAATGGCGGTTAATGTGCACGCAACATAAAACTCTGTGGTTTAAGAAATGCAAATGTCAATTGTGGTGCAGAAGCACACCGATAATGTATCCACCGTATGTCACCGATGTTTGTAACTGAACACAAAACAAAGTTTGTGAAATAAAAATGTGATACCAATTGTGAGGTACTCTAAGTCAAAATAACTAATTTTACTAAGCGTTATGGAAAGGAAATCACACAAAAAGCGTCCAACAAATGCACACAAAAAGCGTCCAAATGCAGGCTAGAGGAGTGCAGCTCTATTCTAGCCATTCTCGAGATAGCCACAGCCCATTTTATCCAACACGGAATACTCGTTTTTCATCATATTTTTTTTGGCGCGTATGTCACACCATTACAGACTGTGCCTATGGCTACGATTACGATCGGACGTACTACGACCGGACGCCCATCACCGAGTACGACTGGGTCTGCGACAAGGGTTTCCGGGAGACGAACATATTCATCTACAACCGATTGGGTGAACTGGTCGGCACCGTCATCTTTGGTCATCTCGGCGACACGTAAGCACCCCAAAACCGGGTCCCACTCACCCCGTCCCTCGATGCAGTTGATAGAGCTAACGATTCTCCCATCCTGCCCCTCCCGTGTTCACCCAGATTAGGCCGTCGGCCAGTGTTCTACCTGAGCATACTGATCATTACGGTCGGGCGGCTGATTTCGATGTTTACCGCCGCCTACTACGTCGTGTTTTGCATAGCGGCTGCCATCGGCAGCATGTCGGCTCAGTCCATCCTACAGTCGCCTTTGATCATTGCCATGGAAATATCGAAAAGGTAAGCCGCGCGGCAATCAAACAAGCGAACAGTGCCGCTTCAATTTCGATCGACACACGGAGTAAATTGGACATTCCTCTGTTCCGCCTTCCCTTGCGCGTTTGATTTGCAGTGAACTACGCGGCCGCATTTCGATGGTGCAGTGCTTCGGCTGGACGACCGGGCTGTGCATCCTGGCGATGGTGTTCTGGGCCACGAAGGACTGGTTCTGGTCGCTGATGATTATAACGGTACCGATCGCACTGTTCATGTTCATTCCGCGGTAAGTTCGCTCGCTTCCACCCGAGCTTTGCATCTATACATACCACCGGCTTGTGCAAAAAATGCGTCAAACGCGCGTATCATCGATTAAGTTCGTTTAGGTGGAAATCGGGAAAGAAATCGCCTCGGATTTTTTTATGAACAGCAATAAGAATTTTTTGTCTTCAGTTAATCAAAGCACTGGAGTTTACACAGCTCCAGAAGTATCGCATGTCAACTCTCCACTACGCGAAAGCTCGTCATTTACGACATCATCGAGCGGGCGATGCACACGCAAACGCGTGCATTTTCCCGCGCTACACAGTGTTCCTTTTTGTAACAGCACGGCACATGATGCAGCACTTGTGCATCTCATCTCGAATCGTTTTATGCTTCCGGGAAAATTCGAACCGGGTGAGATGCGACACAAAGCAACAAAACTACGCAAAATGCAGTATTTGTCCGACCGGAAGCAGCATGCATAGTTTCGTTCCGTTCCACCCGATCTCGAGTACGGGGGAAAAGCTGGAATTTGGGATGCTTCAAGGTAGCCAGGAGAGGAGAGCATTCCATCGATGCAACTTTCTCCCCGCCGGGAGGGGGTCGTTTCGCGCTCGTGCAAACGTGCGACGGTACCGCGGACAGCAAGGCATCTTGATTGAAATTGCAACAACGTTGTCGTGCACGGTTGTGCCGAGAGTAAAACTTTTTAATTTGTCTTCGCGTGCATGCAAAGCACACAAAGCGTTGGCACATCTGGGCTGGAACACGTTTATGAGCCTGGTGTGTACTTTGCTGCTGTGATGTTGATGTGAGACCAAGGGTTGGTGTTTTGTTGCTAGAGAGAGTTAGTTTTGAGATACTTTTTAGATGTGTTTGATCCTTTGCTTTGCCATGAGAGCGAACAAAGCTTGTTCACCACTTACGAAACACCAACAAATGGTTATTGATTTATTTTTCAGTGGTTATAATCTTGCTGTGCTTATAATTATTAGCTAAATATTATCAATTTTTGCTTGATAATGCAAAATAATCCAAAACAATAGAAGCATTTAATTGTTTCCTCTTTCTTCTGCTGATAAAAGAATAATTATATCTGGTTGTCTAGTTTTACAAAACTTGAATGAAAAAAAGAAAACATTGCTTTAATAGTGATAAGGACGTCTTTGAAACTGCTAACACTCCTGTGTGAGTACTTTGGGTTAATGTTTTCGAGTTTTCAAAAACGAACCTTTCTTGTTATGTAGTTCCTTCTTTCGTTTTTCTTTCCATTCGTAGAAAAAAATGTTCCTGTATGAAATGATGAAATTTGTTGTACCGATTTTTACTTATATGACGTGTTCATCCATCATCCAAATAGCTACACAATCGAGTCACCCCGATGGCTGGCCACGCAGGGCAACTATCGCGAGGCCATGGTGCAGCTCCGCCGAATTGCATCCATCAACGGTATTCGGGAGCTGGCGTTCGATGAGCAAATGCTGGAAAAGCAGCTGGCCAACCATCGAAGCGATACCGTGTATGGAATCGCCTCCTTGTTCAACGGCTGGCGGATGACGAAAAACACGATGCTAGTCATCCTCTGCTGGTACTGTATGCTTCCAACACATATCTTCACTCCTCTGGCATGCCTTGACCTTAATTTCACTTACCTCTTACGCCTGTAGGATTGTGTGCAGCGTGACGTACTTAACGCTGGTGCTGCTTAGCTCACGCATGGACGGCAACCCGTTCCTTAACTTCATGTACCAAGCGCTGATCGAGGTACCGGCGGCCCTCGTAGCACAGCGCGCCTCCGACCGAGTTGGGCGACGGGCCACGAACGCAGTGGCCCTCGTGTGCGCCGCCGCCGTCTGCTTCATTCTGGTGCTGATAGTGCGCGATCCGGCCAGCGAAATGGCTGCCACCGCGCTCGTTACGTTTGTCAAGTTCTGCATCGGCATTACGTTCTTCGTCGTCAACCTGCGGTCGATCGAGATCTATCCAACCTGTCTGCGGCAGACGGGCTTGTCCGTTGGCACGATCGCGGCCACCATCTTCGGCATCGTCGGACCGTACGTGGTGCATCTTGGCACCGAGTACGACGTGCGCTACCCATACCTGGTGATGGGTTTCACGTCCGCCGTCGGCGCAATGGCGGCTCTCTTCCTGCCCGAAACGCTGCACCAGTCGCTACCGAACACGATCGAGGAGACGCAACAGTTTGGCAAACACCAGCGCTTCTGGTCACTGCCGAAGCCCCCGAAGGCGACTGCCGAGCAGGAAGATGGTACGGACAAACGGCCATACGGAGGGGACGCGAAGCCAGAGGAATCGATGCGGTTGGCGGTATCCGTAGACGACGACGAAAAGGCACAACCAACGGATGATGGAAGGAAATAAAGTGCACTTTAGTGGTTTTCCCCAGCAAAGGCGCGTTTTCTTTCATTTTCACTTCAACGAAGCACACAGACCGGATGTGTTTGGTTTTATCATTTGTATTTTCCTTCATTTTCCAACGAGCTCTTCTCACTGCTTGCTCGGCCGACCTTCTAACTAGAACATTCCTTTTCATTGCCTTTGCTGGGCTGATTCCTAGTTGCTCACTCCACGATGGAGTTGTTAATTTATTTCGCTATTATAATTTGATTCCACTGTTTCATCCATACCTTTCCGCATAACTTGCATTCGTCCTTACCAGCCTTTAACCTGACGGTGGCTCTAGCTTCATTCACAACTTCTTTCTTCCTCATCCACTTCAGTCGGGCAACACACGTGCAGACAGTTAGTAGGATCAAGCTTATTCTGAATTTGAATCTAATTAAATGAAAAAAATTGCATACTATTTCCTGTTTTTTATGTTCAAAGCTCACTCCACACACCCCTTATCTCAATGGCAACACTCTCAATAACCTTTCCCAATCTGTTCGACCGGTTCCTTCCATCAGTTTTCTCGCTGCAATCGGGGCCGTATTGTTCGTTCGTTTATAGCGTTTTTCTTTAAATTTTAATAATTAAATTACTTTCTTAATGAAACCCTGACCAGTATCTTTTAGAGCGGTCACGTATTCAAAATTGTCTAGTGTGTATTTGCATGTGTACGTTCACCTTGTTGTTCATACGTTTTTTGATAGCGATTGTTTTCGTTTATTTCGTATTAATCTTACAATTTTGAGTGTGAGTGTTTTTTTTTTATTTCATCTAAAATGTTTACTATGCAATAAGTGATTTGGTTTGGTTTTGGCTAGATTTTTTGTGTGTTTGCTTCGTTTCCGATATGATGTTCGTATTGTATAGTTTTCCTTTCATCGTTCTCCTTTCTATTTCCTTCTTCATTCGTTTACTTTCAATCGATGTGACTATCATCTTCGTATGCTATATTCATTCGCTAATTTATCCGAGATTTGGAGCACAAACAGTACGATCATATGGATAATCCGTAACGATGAGTAAAATTTGTTACTTGTAAAGGAGGGTTTTTTTTTTCCTTTTTACACGAGCTACTTCCCAGTCAAAAGAGAAACAGCGATGCGGGTGTTACATCTTCCTTTCTTTTTATCGAGCTAGATTGCTTAAAAATAGTGACTTGTTGTGGAATGATTGGGCTGTTCCTCCCTTCTTTACACTTCTCTTCCCGTGCCTAGCATACCGATCGAATCGTTTGGGCTCGTGTGCTTGGGAAGAGTTATCAAATTATGCTATACTCTATGTAACCATGAAAACAGATCGCTTGTAGGATGGGCTTACACACGATATCTATATGTACACTTCTTGGTTCGAGAAAGATGGAAAGGCGGTGATAAGGTTTTGTATAATCGTTGGTTAAAGTTTTTGATTGTTTAACTACCTCTACGGGTGACTGTCTATCGAGTCGGCCCGGCAAAGGTGCAGATAGTTTACGGTTAACCCACTTTACTGCATCGTCCTCTCGCGCTGTTCATGCCAGTTACCCCTTCTTTGCTGCTATTGCTTCAATTTCCGTATGTCAGAGAGCTCTAAACTGTACAATCTTTATTCCTTTTTTTTGTATAGTGATGATTATTTTGATTCGATTTCCGTTTTCCGTGCACAAAAATTTAATTACACAATTTGACTTTCACTTTCCCCTTTTCGGTCTCAACTGTGTCCGAATTACTTTGGTTATTTTGTTTTGTTGTAGTCAAAACTTTGTTTGAGACACGTCCAAACGCACACAGCAAGGATGCCCGGCCCTGAACATCGGCTGGACAAGCACAATAAAAGTCGGCGATCAAATCAACGGATGAATAACAGCAATCAGTGACGGCACTGATTAAGGGAGCGTCTGTTCTGTTCGGTTCAGGAACCGAAAGCTAACACATAACCTAATATCAACAAAACCCTAACTGACAACGTGCGTAATGGTGCTACTAATTAATAGTTTCTCTTGGTTTCCTTGTTTCGCTAGTCGCGCTCGCACTCAACAACCCGTGGACAGTGGCACACCATTTCTTTTACTCTATTTCAGCTTCTCTTTGCATCTGTTGGCCAGTTCACTTGATTTTTTCTTATTTTTGTAGCAATTATTCTGTGCCGTCCATTCACTTAATGTGATAATGCGTACCGGTGCCGTTCTGTTGTTAGTTCGTTTGTCTGGTTCCGTTTGTCAAAAATATCACAAAATTTCCATTCCCCATCCCCTCGATTTCCCCTCTTCATCCCCCCCCCCACCCCAAAACGTACCTAGAATGTCGCTCACGCTCGCTTCACAAATTCCGCTTCCGGTTTGATTTTATTTCGTACTTCATACACTCATTCGCGCACGTCAACAACCATCAATAACAATCACAAATCACAATTTATCGGGGGCTGCTGAAACCGCGCTGGTTCCCATATTCCCCTTTTATTTTCCTATAGCTCCACGCACTCGATATCATTGACCTGTACCGCACCACCGCACGCTTTACCGCTTTCCCAAGGCGTGTCCACTCTCACACTTGAACACGCGTATCATTCCGTTCGGCGTTGCGTTCTATCGTCCTTTTTACCCTATCCACTAGCCTGGTTTGCTGATTGAAGCTGTCGCTCATCATCCCTGTTACGAGCAACGTTTCGTCCTGAGCTTCTTGCTCCACTTCTTTTGGCAGTGCAGATGGCAATGGAGGGCAATGGAAAAGAGTATGTGTGAATTTATGTTCCCATTAAAACACTGCACTTGGGCCACCGTTCCTGCATTCTTCTTCACACTGCCTTTAGAACTAAGATTGTGCGTGTTTGTGTTCCGTTTGCTTTGCATATACTTGCATATCACCACAGCCACAAACGGAACGGACAGCTCAGCAACATGCAACACCGCCGTCACACACTTACCGCTCGATGTCCAACGTTAGGGCACGCTCAGCGCCCTCGTACAGGTCCGGTGGCAGCAGCAAAGGACAGCAGGCCAGCATCCGCACGGTCGCATCCTCGTACGTGGTCATCATGGTCGCACGGACTGGCCGCTAGAGACCGCCACTGCCCTTGGCCGGCCCGGACGAGAGGCTGCTGCTGCTCACACCCGAGTCGCTTGACTTTTCACTCAGCGCACCCCCACTGCTGCCGCCGGTCACCCCACACACACCAACCATGCCACCGCCGCCGTCACTGCCCCCACCGCCCAGCAGGCCACCCTTCTTTGCCAGCGTCCGGCTGTTCATCGTTTTGGACGAGCCGCGCTCGGTCGTGCCGTTGTAGCGCCGGGCCGACTCGACGCGCTTCAGTATCTCGTTCGAGCACTGGGCCACCACCGAGTCGAGATTGTTCGTCTCGTTGTCCGACAGGTGATGGTGGTGAAGGTGATGATGATGCGTGCCCATTAGCGTGGCCATGCTGCTGCCGTGTTGTTGCTGCTGCCCCTGCTGCACCTGCTGCAGTGACTGGCCATTGTTGTGCGATTGTTGCTGCTGCTGCTGAAGATGGTGCAGCTGCTGCTGATGCTGCTGCTGCTGCTGGTAGGGATGGGGATTGTGCGAGCCCTGCGACGACGGTACCGGTGAGCCCTCGTAGCATCCGGAGTCGCGGGGAAAGTGCCGTCGGCCAAAGGGAGACGTTTGATGTTCGCTACCACTGCCTGTACTGCCCACGCCTCCACCAACGCCACCAGCGCCGAGGCCACCGACATGGTTCAACCGCAATCCTTCGTCGTTTTCCGAGCTCGATCCGGCCACATCGCCGTCGGACGTTGCTGCGTAATGAAGCGAAAATGCATAGCGGGACAGATTAATTATCGGACCGGTTGAAAGCACCAGCACAAATATATTCTGTCTGATGAGAAAATTCTTCCACTCCTCCCATCGTCCTCCACCTTCTCTCTCTCTCTCTCTCTCTCTCTCTCTCTCTCTCTCTCTCTCTCTCTCTCACTCACTATACTTACAGTCCAAGTCGTGAAGTAGCTGAACGGCCGCGAGTATCTTCGCCCGATGCTCCGTGTTGCCAATGCCAAGGTAATCCAAATCGGACGGTTCCAGCTCCTTGAACAGCTCCAGATCCTCATACCTGCGACGGAGCGAAACAGCAAACCAGAGAGCAAATTAATGCTGACCTCACATCAGGACCACTCGCACCACGCTAACCGCACTTACCCGTTGAGCACAAACACGGACGTGTACTCCTTGAGACCGATTCGCAGCAGCAGCTCCTCGACGCTCGTCGGACAGCTCGTGGGTAACCGATGCCGGCTCACCAGCTTGCCACCGTAACCCTTCAGCCCGGTGGTGGGCAGATCGGGCAGAACCTCAACGCTAATGAACTTGAAGTGTCCCAATCGCCCGTTTGCATAGCCTCGCCAAACGCCGGACGCATTCATCGACAGCACGTCTATGATATCTCCTTTCTGCGGGGAGTGGCACAATTATTTGATAAGTCGTCCCCGAAGACACTCTCAACCCGATCACTCACCTTGAAGCGCAACGCCTCCTTGTCGTACGGGCTCGGACAACTGTCAACGAGTGCGATCGCTCGACAGATCGGTAACATTGTGGTGCGGTCCTCCGCTGACAGGGAACTGTGCGGACTGCCGGGACGGACCAGTGCTTGTGTGCCTACCGTTCGGAAAGAAGTCAGGTTAGGACGTGATCCGCACACTGTACCGGTGGCGAACTTACTTGATCCGGACGCACTTGGCAAACTTTCGACCGAGCTGGCCGAATGCTGGAAGGTTTGGTCACTGATGCTGTCCAAGCAGTTGCTGTAATCGCGATTGCTGCGGTCCTTTCCACCGTACAGCAGATGATCCTTTGGCGACGTTCGAGCATCATTTGGCTGAAAGGAGAAGTGAGAACATGCCACATGATTCCGGTGCCATCCCACGCCATCCTGTTTGGCAATAAACTACATCCTAATGCCCCAAGAGGCCCAATCAACGTCACGGCTAATTACCCGCCATCCTTCCCCTCCTGCAACACTTACGTGATGTACTAAAGCTATCTGTTGGCTTATGCTTAAGTTTTTATTGTTGTGCGAGACTGCCGCCACCGACGACGCGCAGGACGCCGCCAGCGAGGACGATAGATTGTTCCGGTTTTTGGCCGCCTTCAGGCTTTTCAGATTGTTGACGGTGTTCTTTGTACTGGTGCTGTTGTTGCTGCTGGCACTGCTGCTACTGTTGCCGCTGCTGCCGGTCGTGGTGGCGGTACTGTTGCTCGCGCTTGCACTACTGATGTCCGGACCGCCGAGAACCGTTGGCAGATTGGCACCGGATGCACCACCGGAAGCGAGCGCCATACTGCTACCACCACCGACTGTGCCGGATGTGTTTCCCACCGAACTGTTGCCAACTGTGCCAACTGCGCCGGCAGCTGCTGCTGCGGACGAGCCAGCCGGGACCAGGGATGCCGCACTGCCGATCAGACCGGATGTTGACCCCGGCTGCCCCGCACACTGACCCTCTAGCCGCTTCAGCTGCTGGTGGTGGTGCAGATGCTTCTGAAGCTGCAGGGCGCTCGCTTGCAGGATGTCGTCGTACTCGGACGACGGTGTGGGCGATGGCGAGGGCGATTCGTCACCCAGCCCGGCACTGAGCGTTCGGTAGCGGGCGGTGCAGTTATTCATTCCGATCTGATAGGGTACAGAGGGAGAGAGTACAGGAGGCGTTTTAGTGGAAGAGCGAATCATAATTCCAACTAATGATATCGATATATTTGCGGTGGTATCCTCGAGTTTGGAACGCTCGCTGTCCCGCGCTCAAGCTGTGCCTGCCTTGGCGGACGAAAAGCATTGTCGCGAAATGATGATAAATGGGTAGGGCGGCGAGTATAATCCGTGCCTACCGATGAGCTAATCAGTCGTGGATTAGGTACGGATTTGGGCTTCCCGGGCCATCTTCCCTGCCTAACGAGCAGCGACAGTGACGGGTGCAAGTGACACCGTGCTCGATCGAGTGCCGTTTCGCTTTCAGCTCACGTATTGCCTTCATTATTTTCCCCCAAATCCTGTAATTTGCACCAAAATGATACACTCTTCGTTTGTGCCCCGGGTATCACAGCTCTTGGAAGTGGAGAAAGTTTTCAAGAAGAT
Organism: Anopheles epiroticus; assembly: GCA_000349105.1. Lineage (NCBI taxonomy): Eukaryota > Metazoa > Arthropoda > Insecta > Diptera > Culicidae > Anopheles > Anopheles epiroticus. The sequence goes on along the minus strand of KB671587.1, from coordinate 628,476 downwards.
TAACTCGGATATCACTCGTTCGCCTGCTGAAAACTCTGCCCTTGAGGTTGATCAAACAAGGTCAATGTGAGGAGAACCTGGGTAGCTGCTGAGATCTTTTACATCTACACTTTCATTCAATACAATTCAATCGAAACTCTGCTAATTGCCAACCCGTATTAATAAAAATAAAAAATACATGAAGACGATAAAGATTAATTATCAATCACTCAGCATGCAAGGGTCTCCCCCTGAGTGTAATAAGCATTCCGCTACACTTTCAAGTGTTTCCTTCCAGCATCCCCATTAAGGATTCTGCATTCAGTTCCGAGTTCTGCCCGCCATTCGAATGGATATAATTAAATATTAATATTCACTCCATCACTTGCTTATAAATGTTACGCACCGGGAGAGAAAGGCATTGCCACGAGAAGCTACCATTGCGCCCACTCGACGCATTACGCGTACCTTCTCTCCAACTTTCCATTTTCCGTTCACCATCCGGCTCGGGACGGTTCAAAACAATGTGCCAACGTTTTCGCCCCTCGATTCGAGCGCTTCTCGAAAAAATATCGTTATGAAGATGGACGGTTTCTTTCGCTTTGTTTTAATCACCATTACCACCATCTTTTTGGGGGAGCAAGGAAGGTACGGATGGGTAAAACGCTTTCGTCCTGCGCGCACTGCGTACCGTACCGAAAAACCTTTTCACTCCCAGGGATAATGATAACGTTTATTAAGTTGATAAGCACAATAATGGCATCCGATGAAGATGATGAGATAGCCAAACACACCCAACGTCCCATCGGTGTTGCGGGTGTGGACTGCAAAATTACTCCTAAATCCGCTACTTAGCTGTCCGGGGGTGATTCTTCCCTTCGGGCGCTGGTACGACTTGCTTTGCTCCTGTTTCGTGCCAACCTGGAGGCCAAGTCCTGACAGACGATGGTTTTTATTATTATGTTTTATTTTTACTCCCAATTTCACGAGACCCTCCCCCGTTCCACCTGGGCCCGGGAGGCGTTAGAAGAATTATAATGCTATGTCTTCGCGGGGCGAAATAGAGCGTTACCTTAAACTACCAGGAAATGGAATCCCATTGACGGGGTTTTCTCTTTACCGTCAGGTCTTTTGCTACCACCAGGAGTTTCAAGCGCTTCATACAATTGCAAATGGAAAAAAATGTCATAAGCGCCATGAAATCGGTGAAGTAATACTAATGAAGCACCACGAAAGTACACAAATGGAAACAAAAAAGGTAGCCATTGGAGATCTCGACGAATTCACCTTGCTTTGATAAGACGCAAAGGAAGAACCTGACGCCATCATCAGTCACTGTTTATGATGCTAATTAAACATTGAAATATACATCAGCAAGCTAGCCCCCATTGTAATCATAGCTTTCCGGGCTCAAACCGTGTCAGGAAAGCAAGGACCTGCGCTCTCATCAAGAAAACAGAGACGACCAAGCAGTGAGAGAAAATTTGCATACAAATTTAAGCACAATGAATGGCTCGATGCGATGACCATCGTGATACACGGAGCACGAAATATATTATTTTCCAACGAGGCCATTACGAGACTGCTACCGATTGTTTTACCGAGGAAAGGAGTACCCCAAGCATCACAGGGCTAACCTCACTAACTCCTCAACGCACGGTACTAATTCAAATTACTCTCCTTATGATGACTCAGAAGCAGAGATACGGCTCCCCAAGCAGGTGAAAAGTTAATTGCATTTTCTTTTCCAATCTCACCATCATGCTTTTCCCAGGACTGGCTTTAACCACATTAGTGGAACGAATTTCTCCACCACTTGCTAATTTAATTCAACTTTAAAACGCGCGATGAAAAAAAGAGCTGAACAGTGAGGAACAGGTAATCACTACTTACCGAAACCTGACTCAACCGGGAGGTAACACTGTGTAGATCCGATATTGAACCGGCATAGTCTCCGCTTTCCCGATCGTGCGATCTACACAACGCGGGAAGAATTAGTTTCCAATGCCCAGCGCATCGTCCGAAAGATGCAGTTATGGAAAAGAGAGAAAGGGAAAAAGAGAGAGGTTATAGATTGAATAGAAACATAATACAAAAACATCTGGCTGTCTAGCCGGCTATAGCGGGATAGACTGCCACATTTATATCGACCACCTGTAATGCTACTGCTGCTGCTGCTGTTGAGGATGCCGTCGATGATGAGGGTGATGAAGCATCCTGCTAAATTTAAATTAAATCAAAGACCCCACCCCAACCCACTCTTAATCCATCGTTCAATACGTTAGAGCGATCTTTACCCAAAGTTCCCCAGCCAGCCGTCCCTTCGGAAAAACCCCGTAGCCAAGTTTTAATTGGAAGAGCGTCGAGTTTGGATTGATTAAATTTAGAGTAAAATTATAATTACCGTCCATCCCCACAGCCGCCCCGCTGCCGGTTTGTAAATAACGTTTTTTAAATCAGATAATGAGCTAAATCGATTTACGACCCCCAACCAGCTCCAAACTCCATCATCATCATCAACGGCAGCCGAACCGACCATTTTCCATTTTCCGGTCCGTATCGTAGGTTAATCGGCAGTAGAGTGTTTTTACTTACCGAGCATGTTTGAGCGGTATGATGGTGGGAGGGTTTGGTGGCTGCTGTGGCACGATCAGGCCCCGCCGGGCGCCCCGCTGCGGTATGGAAATGTCACCCGCCGACCGCAACGAAATCACACTCTGTGGCCCTTCCCGCCCGTTCGTGGTGTAGCAGACGCGTCCGCCCTGCCGGAAAACGATTGATAAACGTGATTAGCAGACACAAACTTGATTTGACACACAAACACGCTCATCTTCTTTCGATTGTCTTACCTGTATGGTGGCACTCGGACCACAACCACCACCACCGCCGTCGCCTCCTCCTCCTCCACCATCGCCGGCGTAGCCAGCGGCACCGATCTGGCGCATGCCGGACATTAGGAAGTCATCCGGATCGCTTTCGTACGGCGGCTCGTCGTACCAGTGGCCCTGGTGATGGGGCATTCGCATCACATTCGTTACCGCATCATCGTACATGTACGTGTCGTCTGTCGAATTAGAAACACACATATATTTTTGGGAGGCCATAAAAAAGGGAGTCATTGTCAGCCACGTGCACTCGGTGCGATTGATTGTTGGTCTCTCCACGGTCGCTGGTTTTATTTTTCTTGTCAGCCCCAGCCCCTTTTTATTGGGCACACATTATTCGTGCAACGCTGGCAGAAGAGGCATGATTGCCGACCGGATATCAGCATTCTTGATTGCATCCGATGATGCACAAATATTGAAGCCACCAGGCCAAGCGTTCGATGCCAATTCGTTCATGGGTAAGATGTCATCTCATCCCGCTGCATGCTGCTGCTGCCAACTTTCTTCCAACCATCATTTAGCAGGCACACGGGAGCACGAATCGGTAGCGTAGAATCCAATTTGCTTGCTTTTGTACTCGGAGCTCATTTTCGCAGTACACGCCACTTCCGCCGACCGACACCGAGCGTGTTCAAATGAATCCCCATGGGTGGTCGTGGCGGTGTGTGTCACGAAACAAACCGCAGGCAGAAAGATATACATGCAGCGGAAGAAAAACAGGGAAAAAGAACCAGTAGCACCATGTGCCTGAAGTGGCCCACAATCACACAAACACACCGACACGATCTAAAACTAGCACGACCTGACTTATGGCCGAGACGACCGACGGGGGTAAGAAATTAGATTCAGTGCACTGTGCACAAAACGGTATAATGAACTTTCACCCGAGTGTGTGTGTGTATGTGGCACACCGTATAGGGTGCCCATTGAGGGCGAGAATGTTCCGGGTTCCGGTCATAACAGGATTAGCAAAATGCTACTGCTGCTGCTGCCAACCGAAGGGACTCGCAACCGTTTGATGATTCTCCGAGGAGTGATCGGTTTGATTGGATGCAATCAGCCAATTCGTCTGCGTCGGCGAATCCAGTCCTTTCCCCGCCTCTGCCCGCCCTCCCTCACCCGTTGACACTGTACAACGGCTCTTCCACAGTGCAAAACCATCGTCCCCCCGGTAAACTTACCTCTCGAGTCTCTGCTAAGCTGCAGCAAACCCTGCCGAATGTCTCGAAGTATCTGGAACGAGAACCAGGTGCAAAAAGACGTTAGTAGACGCAGCACAAATGACGGATCTGGATCATGCACACACACACTCACACACACACACACACACACTTGATTGGAAGAGCTGGAATGCTGCGAGGATGTGGAAGAGGTGGTTCGATTTGGGCCAATTTCTGCCCGTTGGTTCCGCACCCACCGCAAACAACGGATTGGCTAATGAACCAGAGGGAAAAGCCGATGTGTCGCTGCGTGGCCAAAGGGAAAAGGTAGGCTAGTGGATGAAAAGGACTTGTACCACTTGTACTTTTAAAGTGTTTGCCGGATGAGACGAGTGTATGTGTCGAGTGTTGTAGTATCAGGGGAAAGCAAACCGGGTGCTAGATAACGCATGCCGCAAGCAAAACTATTCTAACTCACTCCGCAAACACACACACACATACACATACACACAGACCACCTTCATCCACCCATCCCGGGGTGGGATGAGATTTACGTGCCATGGATTACATTTCGCTAATTCGCAAGTTAATCAATCACTTCAACTTCCAAAACCTACTTGATGGGGATGTGTTCTCTCACTCTCTACAGGGCCCGTTCCTTCGCAAACTTGCGGACGAGGCACAGCACACATCACAGCCACACACACACACATAAGCACACGTACAGGCACACAATTCACCTCCGTTGCAGTGCTTTACCGGTTCTTGATGAGTGTGAGTTGATAGGAAAAGCCCAAAAGCTCCTCTGTTTGCACCCGTCAAACCTTTCCAACACACAACACCTGTGTAGTGCGAAAAGCCTAACTTTCAGGCGCAAAGGCAACCAGGAGCCTTTGTACCGAAGCGTGCTGGCGTGGTACGATGTAATAAACGGATAAATTAGCCCCAATCAGGCTCCCCCGATTCTACAAGCACCATCTCCCGCCCTCCCCAGCCTTTCCGACACGTTTTTGTCGATTGCATATTAGCGCGTATTAGAGGAGACGTAGGAGGAGGCCCTCATTGAGCTCAATCGCTGGCAAAAGTGAGTGTGCTGATGGAATGTTATCAACGCTAGTAATTTCGGCTCTCCAGATAGCGCCAACGTGTTGGGCATGTTCATGTGTGGTTACTGTTGCTCGCACATCCCTTCTGCGGGGTGGCCCGATCGGATGTGCTAGCGTTCCAGCATTCCTGCATGATTGATTAGGCTGCCATGGCGATGCTGCTGGTGCTGCTGCTGCTGAGCTTCAATCAGATCAGACACGCAGATAAATCAGCGCGCACTGATCTATCATCGTTGATGGGTTAGTTATTAAATTCGTGTTCGAGTTTGTCCAGCCGCGGAACGGCCTGCCTGCCGTGTTGCATGGTCTGATGGTTTATTTATGACTCCATTGTCTCTGGGTACCCTCATTCATCATTCAAAATGAATCTGCAAATTAACGTCCATGTTCCAACAAGTTGCAAAACAAAAACACTTGAACACTTTTTCAATAAAACATTTCTAAATAAAGCTTCAAGCACTGCAACAATTTCCATCAAACAAATCTTTCGACTTTACTTGCAAAACCTATCCCAATAATCGTCCCCAGCCCCGGCCCGATGGAAACCTTCAACTCCAAGAAGTATTTGCCCATTTTGCATTGTTAATTTTTCATTACACCCACCGTCACCGGGGTGCCGAAAGATATTAAAAACTTTTCCTTACCCAATGATTGAAAATTTGCCCAGCTCCGGTGCAGAACGTCCCCGGACGGCTCGAGCCGACGGTAAGTCAAGTAATTTGCAAACCATAATGCCCTAATTCATATTCCAAACGCTCCTGCCGCTCCCGATGAAAGATGGCCCCGGCGTCCCGTGGGACACCTGCGTCTTCCGATGGGGATGAGCGCAATGCGGGCCCAACACAGGCGAATAGGCGGTTTCGGCCTTCTCTGGTTGAACTTTTGTGGCCTAGAGCGCTGCAATGGTCGCTGTGGGGTAGAACCTAGAGAGCGACAGAACAGTTGCGCGTTCGGTAGCCATTATTACAAATCCTCAGGTGCAACGTTTTGTTCTCGACCGGCTTATGCGTCTTTGCAATGGTTAGTCGCATTATTATCCGTACACATCCAAAAACCGGGGACTTGCAAACCTAATTATTCGAGTCAGCGCAATAAAACCAGTCGCATCCCTCCGGGGTGTTGGTCACTTCTTAAACGAAGAATAACGCCTGGATGCAAGTCACCGCCGTTGTTACATAGTGATCGGTTCATATTCCAACGGCGCTACTACAAACGACTACAGTTTATTGTGGAAACATGGTGTAAAAATAGTCACTCGGTGACCGTAAATCATTGGGTCGCCCTTGTATTTCTCAAAGACATAGCCACACTCCCTATTTACTGCTCAGTAAAACCGACCGTCCCGTCCGACCAAGACTGCCTAAAACAGCGCTCCTTCGGCAGCTTAGCCAGCGGGACGCAACACCGTTATTACCACCTCGTTGTAGATATTTTCGAGTTTTACACTTTTCCATAAATAATTCCGGGACATTTACAGAACCGGTCGACTGCAGATTAGTCACCGGATCGTTAACTACACCAGCGGCGTTTAACGCCACGCCGTGGCCGTGTTTTTTGTTGCTGTTCTGCTCCCGAGTCAAGAGTCCTTGCTCGGGCTGTGCAAAGCTATTTACTCCGCGGGCGACTAATGAAGGTATTTTCCTTTTGGCCGGGAGAAGGAAACGAAATTATGCTATAGGTGGATTTTACACGACTAGTTGCTTCACCTTAGCGGTAAAGACTGTGACCAAGCACGGCCAACCCACCCGAGTGCCGAGGGTTTACGACTCCCGGGAGATTAATTCAATCCTAGCGTGATTTAATGCGGTTGACTTTGGTGCAGTTATCAGCACGGTTTACGTTTATGTTTGCACAGTGCGACACACGCTCACACCAAAAGCGCAAAGCGAGACCACCCTTTGTGTGACACGTACACGGGTGGGGTGACCTGGACGCCCAAATTCATCGTCCAAAGCCATGGACGTCACCGTTGTCGTCCCGCTAGGGCAACGTTCATGCTGCGCCGTCGTCTGAAATTGAAACAGTGCTGGTATGGAAGCTTCTGAGCATGCTGGCTAGCTGCTAATCAAATCTCTTCCCTTCCACCTATTCGGATTCATGCTGACCATTCGTGGTCTGGAGTTGATGGAGCGAAAAGTGAGACGAGCGTTGTCTTCATCATGGAGCCATCGTAAAATAAGAGGCGGTTAGAGGAGGCTGATACGCTACTCTGTGCGTTTTTCAATTATCGGTCAATCAATTGGATTCGTCCGTGATGTTTGTTTGTATTTATGATTCTGCTTAGTACGACGGATTTCGTAAAAAATGTTTCCTGCATTGCGGAAGAGTCTGATAGCTTCGTGTAAAAGTTGGCCCATGCTTAAGCGGTTGCACAGCTTTGTACAGCAGCAATCATTCCTGTCCTTTAGAAACGGCAAGGTGGAAGCAATACGTTTCAGGAAAATTGAAACATTTTCTTGAAGCATCAAATTTAGAATATCCTAGATCTTAGCAACTTGAATTGCCTATTGGTTTCAACTCTTGGTTTTAAAGTTAATCCAATTGTACCTAATCCAAAAATATTATGCACAACTGTTTGAAATAAAACCTTACATCTTAAAGATGGTTTTTATGAAATGATGTAGTTTCAATTCAATATTAAAACCTTATGTAAGTTTTTATGTTCTATCTAGAAACATACAAATAATAAAATGTTGAAACCTTTCTACAATCGTACGCTTAAGTTTGCCTTTTGCCAGCATCAGCACTCTCGCTCCACACGCTGCGCAAAGATCGTTCGCGAGATATCAGGGCTACAAATTTTCATGGAAAGCGAGATATTTTCTTTGCCATTTAGCCTCAATAGCATGCGACATGGATGGACACACGGGCGAGGAGCTTCTTCCTTTATAAACCGTTGAGCGAAATTGAAAACTGGCACGCCACTCTCCCGTGCCTTCTTTTCTGCCCTTCCACTTCTAAATCGTGCAGTGCATACCGAGAGACTGACACAACGGCCAGCTATCCTGCCGCGAGCAGCGGGAATATGGAATCTAATAAAATTTCATTATGAGATCAAATCCACCACTGCCCAAAATGTTGCTGCCGGTGAAAAAAAAAATGCGAAGCCAACCCACGACCAGTTTCACACAGCTTATACAAACATGGCCACGAAAAACACTCTCCCAAACACCAAAGAGGATAGCCGCGGACGATGGGTGATGGCAAACGCGAGATTAAACGTATAAGAGGGGTAAAGTTCAACCAAAACGAATACTGCTGCTACCTAGTCTACCTAGTGAACAGGGGTGGGCATGCATAATATACGGGGACGCGAAATACACAGGACGGCCGCACATTACGGTGCGTGCTAAAAAGGTAGGGAAGGTGGTTGAGACTGTACAACAGGCCACCGGCAGGCAGGATCGAAGAGACGACGGCTCAGAGGATACTACTCTACACTACTCCACCGTCTTCCCTTTCCTCATCTTCATCTCATCATTCCTATTTACACGAGCAGCTCGAGGTTTCGATCGCAGGCAAAGCGGTTTGGTGCCGCGAGTTACTTTGCAGCAAAAAGTGCAGTGACCACTACGACACGGACCATGCTCGCGAGCCCGCAGGAGGTTATTTTACGAGCTCGGGAGTCAGTGGGGGGAGAGGTGCTAACAGTGGGAGAAGGAGACAGGAGAACGATAGCATGCTCCACTACTGAACCACGCGCGGTCAGCAATACAACAAAAATCACACACACAGCCACTGGGAAACGGAAACAGTACCAGTGCATAGGAATGGGTAGAAACCGGAGGAGTGGACGGAGCATGTGGGCACGTGGGTTCTTGATAAAAAATTGTGTACAAAATACCTCCACCGGGATGCCGTAAACACACACACACACGCGCGATACATCGTTTCAGAACGTGGGTATGGACAACGAACGGAACTTTTATGGTATAAATGTTTCATACTACAGCCTTAAATGCATTGCAGTGCGGTACGGTTTGCAGCTGGCCGTTTAAGGCAGATGCAGTCGTTGTTATTTGAAATGATAACAACCAACATTACAGTGAAGTGTGCTTCCGGTTTAAACAAGTTCTCTTCCAGCCACTACCCAGTATTTACTTACTCTATTGTCTTAACTGATAGCATTGATCCAGTCGGTTCAATGAATAAGCTTATCAAACTCTGCTGACTTTTTTACCTACTTTGGTTCACATTTTATTGACTAAATGCTGGATGAAAAACGTGATCATTTTAAATGATTTTCTTTTCCGATTTGTCTACCTCTGCAAAATTTGATATTTCGTATCATTTACTCACACTCACAAACACACACACACAATCAAACAATGATAATTCTTCAGTATGAGGAGCACAACAGCGAATGACGATAGAAGAACACGGTCTACACGGCAAGAAATCACGACGATTACGAAGGTGATCCACGATACTCGATTCCTTCATACAAGAGAGCACAGTTTCTTACAGCCTAGGTATAAGATCTCTAAAAGCCAATTATCACCAATTTTGAGTGCAAATAACCATATTCGCATTTGTTTTGTAACATTTTTGAAACGAGCTTTCCCGTTGTGTAGTGGTTAAGCTTTCTCTGTAATAACAATAAACCCCTCCCTATCGCTAAACAACATTTAAAAACTCTCCCCTCCCCCCCCCCTCGTCCCCTTCTCCCCTCTTTCCATCAGGCTTGGCTGCATATTGATGTACACATGTGTGCGGTAGAAGGTTGAGTTTCCCACTTAATGTGTGCCTTTAATGCTGCTTCATCGCATCGGCAGCGTTGGCCAGTAGCGCCTTAAAGTTGATCGCTGCGAATCCAGTACGGCGAGTTGGAGTTGGAATAGTTTCGCTGTGGCAAGGCGGGCACGTGTTCGATGATGTTTGCGGTTTAGTTTGGGGTTAGTATTGGTAGTAGTAGTAGTAGTAGTAGTAGTAGGTAGTACAGTGTACGCGCAAAGCGGTAGATGAAAGAAGAAAAACAAACAAACAAACATAGGTAAAGAAAACGTGAAGCATCACGGCTATGCTATGCTTTGTTCATTCCGCACAAGGATTTCATTCGGGTAGTGTGTTATCAGCATAAGGCCGGTACACAGAGGGAAAGGGGTATGCACCGTGAAAGGGAAGGACAAGGGTGAGAACTACTTTTTGCGAAAGTTTACACCAGTAGCCAAGCTGTCAGTTTGCCTCAACGGCCAACTCACTGATGGAGAACTGCCTTTCCTATAACAGACTTTTTTCTCTTCTTCCAAAACTCCACTACCCTCCAACACAATGATAACCTGCACAGAGTTTGTGGAGAATGAGTATGTTTTAAATTTATCATCCTTCTAACACCCCGTCGCCGCCCGTTGTGATCGCTACTGTAATTGATTTTACAAATGCACCACCGACCAAAAGCCCCGACCGATGCTGGCCTACGTAAACAACTAAATCCCAGGCCCACATAAACGCAGCATTACGATAGGCGAGGGGGCACTGTTTGCACGAAAGTTTTGGGATGAAACGCGTAGTCGGTAAGGCCAGTCATCGGCATTTGAGGAGCGCATGGGTAAAATTGCCATAAAAGAACAAAATGAAATCATTTGCGTTGACCTGCTTTTTATGGGCGTGCCATAAAAGTGAAGTAAATCACTTTATCACAGCAGGGGTTTTGTGATCGTTTATTCCTGTTTTTATAACGAACAAATGTGTTGGTTTAATTTTAAACCACCAAAAAATTTGATTTCATTGAAACATACATAAATCCTAGGGAGAATAGTGAAAGAATACAATTCTGTTTTTCAACTGTTTTAATATCCTTATATCATTGATCTATTTAAATTTGGTGGTCTAGCTACAACAAGTTATTAGATGAAAAGCCGTTTTCGTCGATAATGATAAGATAAAAAAGAAGGACAAATAAGACACAAAAATCTTTTAAAAAATGATTTAAAAGCTGACATTTATCCATCAATCAACTTTAATAACACTACACTGATAAAAGCTCACTGGTGATAAACTTAAGCAAAGCGAATGAAAAACACAAAAAAGCTGCCTTAAACCAAGCCCGTCCGGTGGCACTGTATAAGAAGCTTTCCGTAAAACAATACATGCTTTGCACAAGCAGAGATGCAACAAAATATTCTGTAAGCCGTAGATGGGTGGTATATTTCAAAAACATTTTCCACAGTGCAAAACATATACGCTAGCAACGTCAACGCCACTGTTAACACAACTCTAACAAAATGCCAATAATTAAGTCGAAAACACAAAAAGCCACCCAGATGGTGCATGGTTTGAAGCGCTTTTGCAGGGAGCAAACCCCACGTGGTTCGAGGCGGTGTGGAAAATTGGAAAAATCGGCAATGAGGAAACATGGGAAAGGATAACAAACAAAGCAAAAAAAGGCAACCGAAGATTTATCCGTACCGTTGCAGTTCGCCGGCTGCAGTTGCAACTGGCACAAGAAAGCAAGAAACCCAATAAACATGTAACAAAGTAACGGAATGCAGAACGGGACGGAGAGCTAGGGGAAAACCGACTAGAAACTATTAGTAGCATGCACTAGCCAAACGCACTTACCTCTTCGTGTTCTCGTTGAAACTTTTCCTTCTTCCGCAGCGCTTCCTGTATTTTTAGCTGTTACGCAAGTGTGGGTTGGAAAATGGAAAGCAAACGAGAGGGCATATAGAGCAGGCCCCCCGAAACCCGGTGGGAGAAAAGAAGAATCAAACAAACAAAAATTAGAACGCCAAATGAAAACTGGTGACGAGCGACAAAAGAGAGGACAGGATAGAGAGAGGGAGCGAGAGAGAGAGAGAGAGAGAGAGAAAGAGAGAGAAACAAGGAAACGGAAAACGCACTTGCATATCTAACGATCGGGTGGACACAGAGAAACAAAAAAAGAACCTCCAAGTTTGTACGATAAATGCCGCGAAAACAAATGAGCTGGTGAAAAGTTCCAAGTGCTTTCTCGGCTGCACCGCACAACGAGTTTTCCCGTCAAAATGGCAAAGTGGCGCAATGTCACTTCTCTGTGTCGAATGCGTTTTTCCGCCGTTGTTTTTCCTCTCATGCTCCACTCTGCTCGTTAGCACAAACAGAATGCTTGCTTTTCCGCTTCGAGTTCGAGGCGTTAGGTTGCACGTTTTCGTCCTGATTGTCCAGCACGATTTGTGCAGCTGGTGAGGGGCCGACCGGCTCTCCTTCCACCACCACTCCGTCTTCCCACGCCGGTGACTTTTAATTTTACGAAACGAGGTAACAAGCTTGAAAAATAATTAAACGTGTAGAGCGCGTAGCGGTGGAGCGGCAAAGGTGCACCAAGAAAGAACTCAAGCAATTTCGGAACATTTTTCACAACCACCGTGCGCACCCACTTCAAAACTAGCGGGCAGCCAGGCGGTTCCAAAACACAAAAAGAAAAAAACAAGGAACACAAGCGCTTAATAACGCGGTCGCTGTCGAATGGAAATTAAACTGCAAAAGTCGCAGTCCAACCATCCGCACCTACCCCCGCCCGTACTTACCCTCTGTATGGTTTCTTCGAAACTTGGCTGCGGTCCACCGCCATTCATTTGGAAGTGTCTCAGTCTTTCGTTCTGTGACTGTGGAGAGGAAGGAAAACAAGAATGCAATCAGAGTGCGAAAAAAGGCAAGCAATTTCTAAGTGGAAATAATGAAAGAGAACACACCTAAACTTCAACCATCGCAAGAGGGAAGAAGCGGGAGGGAGGGAGAAAAGCACAAAAGAAATGTGAGAAAAAAAAACACGCATCGGGTCACTTTTCAAGAGGTGGCCGGAAGTGCGCCATGACGCAAAGCAGCACCAAACCACAGCAGTCACAGAATCACACCGTCAAAAATAGACCGCACTCCGAAGGCCGGAACTGGGTCCAGCGAATCCGACCAAGCGAACGTAAGCCGAACGAACACTCACCAAAATAAGTCTCGCCTTTCCGCATGCAGGCACGGGCAAAGTTGGACAATTTGCATAATAAATTAAAAGTATTTTTTTAATTCCTGCTTCGTTCCGGCCCCTTCACGCCCGACTCTTCGCCCGCTCGCTGACGCGTCTTGATGTTATGCAGCCACTTTTGGTAGACTTTTCTTTAATGCCACCGCGCGCTATTTGTTTTCCACGGAAATCGGATCTTTATTTTCGTGTCACTTTTCTTGCCTTGCGTTGATGAATCGCTTTGCGCCACGAAAGCAAAAGGGGTGATGTGATGAGGCGGCTCCTAACCGGCCGTGTCACTTTTCATTTTCCGCAACGCTGTATTGCTGTATGCACGCGACTGTACTGTTCGCCAGGTTTTAACACTTTGCATGCACTTCCGGTGCAGCGTGGAATGGTGTGTGGCCGAAACGATTGCTTTCAAATTAAGTGGTAAGACTGAGGTGGTGTGAAAAGCAAAAGAGAGTGATGTGTTGTGCATTTATTTCGAGCAAACATACATTAATGCACAAACCGGCCTACGAGTTCAGTCAGTGCCTTAAATTTAATAACATAAAATCTACTTTAAAGCAAGCATTAAAAGACAAGCAATTCAGGAATGGTAGCGGATGTTGGTAACGGAAGGGCTCCTGCGGCACGAGCTTCTGCTTAATTAGTCTACTAAACTCAACTGCGTCTAACCATTACGAATTGCAAAAGTCAGCAAGTAAACATTTAGCAAAATACAGCAATACTTTCAAACAACTATCTCTTGTTATTTGTTATTTGTTATTTTAAATCTTAATTTAAGATTGTCAATTATCTTTGTCTTATGTCTGATGCGCATATAACTAAGATAACCATCGGTGATGTTCCCTGTATTATTCTATTAAATGAGGTAAAAAATCCGCTTTTGATTTTTACTAAATAAGTTTAAAAGTTAAGGACATACGTTTGATTAATGAAGAAAACACATACAATTGGTGACAGTCTCATGAAGATCTACTGCTTATTGAATCACCAAACAAACTTGAAGTAATTTTCATATTTTTCTCAGTGGGACGAAACCCCTTCCTATGCAACATTTTAAAACTAGAAGCACAACTATTAAAATCTCCAGCCTGATCGCGTTCATTACACACATCACTGCACAGGACCATTATCTGACGCACAAACGCTGTCTCTTGTACCGATGAAAAGCGTACCCAAGCCCACCCGAAGCCATCGCAATTGTTCGGCCTTTCACCATTCATGCCTTCAAAAGCTTTTCATCAACATTATGCTACGCAAAATAACGCCGGAGACGGGCGAAGAAAAATAGCGTCCCCCAACCAAACCGTAGACGACCCAGAGCCACCGTCTGGCGCAGGGTCTGGTAATTTCAGATGTCGTCTTTGATCCACAAATCTTCACCAAGAAACAAGGAGCAGGTGAAAGAAACACTTGAGAGTAATCAACAAAATCCTTCCCATCCACCGTCAGCTCTTTTCACAGACCGGTGACGATGGCGAGACATACCGATGGACAGTGTTGTTGCTGAATTGTTACCCACAGGGCAACCAAGAACGACCATCGCTCGGTGTTTTTGTGTGTGTGTGTGTGTGTTTGTGTTCTTTGCTTTATTTCTCTGTGCCGGCTTTTCCCCGGGCACAATTAACCACCAAGCGTCTCCATTGACACCAGTCGCCGGTTGACGTTAGCGACACACAGCGCTTCATTCGTCATCCGTCCGCCTGCATTCATCAGCAGCAGCAGCTCAGACTAACAATGGTCGGTCTGCCCATCCAATGATAGTGATTGCTGCCGCTAAAACTCTCAGGATGAGCGTCGTGAACAATAGGTGAGAGTGAGATATCACTCACACACTTCGCACACGAGAAAGCCATCGTTACTGCGATGCCCCGTCAAACAACATTTTTTGTCCCTCTGTGTTGCTAAACAATTTTGAATAAATTGACGAAACGTACAAAACCAGCAAAGGGAAAAGCTCTCTTTGCGCAGAAAACAATACGCACAATCGATTGTGCGCCAATTGACACAATGTTTAATGATAGTTTGAGAAAAATATGCTACCTTCGCTTCCAACAACCCTAAATCCGCATCGTGGCATTGATTCTGACGTCTGGAAGGTAAATAATTAAAAATATACTAAATATTTCACCACGTCACACCACCTCATCTCTGCGAACTCCAACTCCTTTTCCCATTTCTAGCACTCCACCAGGTCAGCAACTTTGGGGCTCTTATCAGCCAACCCGTCCTTTTTAACAGCTCCCACGTGTATCATTAAACGGGGCCGGGTTAGCAAGGTTGCCCCGACTGTTGCATTGTATTCCGGTGGAGGCTTTCGGTCCGCAGCTCGTTGACTTTGGCGACGAAGAAAAATACAGCCAAGTGGTCTCATCCTTCCTCATAACCCTCCCGTTTTGTGACGAAGTTCACAAAACACTAAAATATATGACGGTACACGGTTCGCGGTAACCGTGGCTAGCATGCACACTACCCGCAGATAATGTTTGACGTCCCGCTTCGAGCGTGCTTGAGAAAGGCGAAAGCGCAATATCATTCCATCCTGAGAGGAAAAAACGTTCCCGGTGAAAGCAACGTCAACGGTGAGGAATATCACAACGGCAAAGGGTTAACGATGGGGAGCAGTAAACCTCAAACGACAACGCGACGGCACCGGTACAGGTTCGCTCCCGCCAAGAAGGACTCGTAATTATGATTGCTATCGCGCTCGTGTGCGCGCGCCTCCTTTCACCAAAACCGTCTCCAAAAATGTTGAAGCACCGGTGAAGTTCGTTCTCTTCGGGGGGGAGAGTTTGCTAGCTTCTTGACACGAACGGGTGGAACGTTATCTTGTGCAGCGGAGCAACAGGGGAGGCATAATTTTGAAATTTTTATTCACCACCACAATCTCGTAACCAGGCCACATAAATATGGAACGGAATGTTGATTTTCGCTATACGCTACAAGGGGGAGGCGCACGGTGTGACGTAACTAGATAGCACTGATATGATGAACGGAGCAGGGTGCGATGAAGATCTTAATTAGATTGAATTTTTCATTTCATGCTCGCTTACGATCCGACCACGGACGGGCTTTTGGCGACGTCTTTGTTTCTGCAGCTGGTTTTCTTGCGCATCGACGATAAGAACGTTGACAAAGCACGACCATTTCGCCCGCATCGATGCTTTGGAGCGCACGAGCGGAGCTTACACATCCGCCAAGAAGACAAGAGCACATTTTTCATTTCGCTTGGGTAGCGTAGGAGCAACATTGTGAAATATTAATTATGTTTATTACATACAAACGTATGCGTTTTCGGGATGGGGTGGTTTGTGTGTTCCAATGCTCAACCTTACAGTAGCACCGTGCAGCACAACGAAACAGCCATTTGTAAACCGTATGCACCGTCACATAAAGTTTCGCTCTTAATTTGACCATGATCTTGAGAATCCCTAGCTACGCTTTATTAGCCTACCCTACGACGCTACTTTTTGCGACCCTAGCCCTTGACGGCAGGGCAAGTTTAAGGTTACACGGCACGGGAAAACTCTCACGAATTTTTCCACCTTCAAATAATGTATTTCCTTTCGCTTTCGTTACACACAAACACTCCCCCCGGGACACATTCACTCGAGGCGAACATTTCCCGTCCAGCCAGAGTCGTAGAGGAAGAAAGAGAGAGAGAGAGAAAGAGAGAGAGAGAGAGAGAGAGAGAGAGAGAGAGAGTAATACAACTAGAACGAGATAAACCATGTTGCCACCAACGGTACGCACAAACAAAGAGCAATTAAAACTGCAACAGTGCATCACCTTCGTGCGTGGCAAAGGGATGTGCAAGCAAGCGCCCAGAAATAAGGCCACAGTGGCACAAGAATAACTTCCCCCGCACTGCCCGTAACCCTAATGTGACATGATACGTGCTGAAGTTGTTGCATTCTGTCTGGCCGTGGTAACAAAGAGCCAACTAACGATGAGACACGCTGATCGGCCGGGCGGAAGAGGTAACGGCGCTGCAAAAACCAAACACAACAACCACTCGAGCGCTGCACACTTGAGGCGGCCACTTGGCTAAGTGCTTGCTCAGCACGGACCAGACACGGAGGCGACACACTCTACCCGCGTATCTAGGTGCGCCGTTCCTTCGACAGCTGCCACGACGAGACGGGACACTCAGGTAGGTACCGAAGCGCCACCGAGTCGGGCAAATGCACTTCCCCACGGTGAATCTTGCCGGATGCTGGATTGCACCGCACCGGAAACCGTGGGAGAAGTGCCGTGCGTCTCAAGGACATCATTGACAGGAATTCAGTCATTTTCCTGCCCGTCCGTGGGACCGGCTGGGCGCAACTCCTCCGGCTGCTCCGCGTGCTAGAAGGCTGCAGGATGAATAGATAGCAATTATTACTAATGCATGGGAAGCTCGATGGGAGCGACACGTCCTATTTGCTCGTGCTTCGTTCGTGCCTCCTTTTGCCGGGTGAGTGTTACGAACGTGCCCCTCGGTGTGCGTGCGTAAACGCAACTTCCCTTTCAATGTTGACATCTGCACCGGGGTTAACCTTCAACCTCTGTTTGGCGAAGAACAAAATGCACACACACCTTGGACACAGCCTTGTGAGTGAGAGAAAAGCACCGCGTGACGCTGATGAGTAAGACAAATAAAAATCGATAACATCAAAGCATCTGAGAGAGGGATTTGCTTGCACAGTGCGTGTTGCGGTTGTTGACAGGTTTGCTTTTTTTTTTAAA
Organism: Anopheles epiroticus; assembly: GCA_000349105.1. Lineage (NCBI taxonomy): Eukaryota > Metazoa > Arthropoda > Insecta > Diptera > Culicidae > Anopheles > Anopheles epiroticus. Next base: position 610,673 of record KB671587.1, on the reverse strand, counting down.
TCAAGTCTCTGCGTACGATTACTTACCCTTGACTGCGTTGCAGTGCCGCCGGTGGTGTTTTGATTCGATCTATCACGCCTATTTACAGTCTTTAGTCCTCTCAAGAGCCTCGCCAGCGTCGTTCGCTTTTTGCTCGTTTCTCGGCCATCTGCGAGCGGACGGAAATTGAAAGCATTATAATGTTAGTGCAGATAGAATTAATAACACAATCAAATTAAAGTGCATTTTAGAACAACTGCGGGGCAGCCTTTGCCATCAGCCTCAATAATGTGGCACAGATTTTCATAACTCAATTTCGTTGATTTATTTCGTTCCGTTTTGAAATTGTCGAAAAGTGAAATCAGCACCAGCGAGCACGGTCACAGCTATTTGCCGCGTCTATCTGACCTCACGATACCCAACCATAACCCGTCCTCTTTCCGACAGGTTTTCGGACGCTCATAATCCGATGATTACGAGCCACTCGCGAGCCGGCCCCTTCTGTCCAATAAACACTCACAAATGATCCTCGCCTGTTCTCGCGATGTCCTCTTCGAACGTCCCGTTTCGCACGAAGCATTCTGCCACCCTTGAACCCATCACCAGGGATGATAACTTGCAGCCAGCCAAACGCCGAGCAGACTGGACGGACGCCGCGGACGACGATTTTTGGATAATTTATCTCAATTATTCCGGCGTTTTGTTGTGTGCCGCGGAAGCGATGATTTATTTGGCGTTAAACTAGACAGCCGCGTTCGCGACGTCCGCGCCTCTCCGTAATGGGGAATAAAGTGGCTAAAGTGAATGCCACCCGGTTGGGTAGGTGGGTAGGTGCGTTCCGCGGCTGGGACGCAGGTGCTTAAATGGGTAACGTTCCATGGCTGCATATTGAACCGTTGACTCATCGGAATGGGAAGGGGGGGGGGGATGAGCATGGCTGATTGACGCAAAGGCTACCTTATGTTTCGAGCACTCAACACTTACCCGTCGGTGGAAATTCGTAGAAGTACGCTGAGCGTGGGCTGAGACAGCTGAAAGTAAAACAGAGTGGAGAAGGGTTCAATGATCAGTACGTTTTTGCATTTACGATGATAAAATCGGAATCAGGAGCGGCTGAAGGCATCTGCCTGATGAGGCATGTTGTTATGCAGGCCTTTCGGGGTAGTTTGGGGGAAGCAATTATTGAAACAGTCCATAAGTGGCTGCTACTTTACGTCATGCGTGACAGGGATAAAGGTGACTGTTGAGAGGATGCTTCATGGTACCGAGGGAAACTACCGACGGAGATGAGTAGCCGCAGGTAATGGAAGAACTGAAATTGACGAAATTAAACTACTATTTTTTACACATTTTACGGAATCCCGGTGCCGAAATGAACGATAGAAAAACGATTTATTCTACTATATTACATGTTGAAATGATTATGAAAGCTGCAAAAATAAGCAAAACTTGAACGCATCAAATTGTTCAGATGCTACCTATGATTTATTAATTAATTTTTCTAGCTATTAAATTGCTTCAGAATCCACTGCATGCTATTCCCAGCATTATTTTAGTTGCAAGCTTGAGCCCTTAATGAAGTTATTAAAATTGGAAAGAATGCATTGGTGTTTCAAACTACTTCCCTGCTTGAAACGTTTCAAAATGTTTCTCTCCAACCCAACGCCCAAAGCTCATCAATTTTCCCAAATCCCCGCGGTTCCCGTACACCTATTAGAACCGTCGCCACCTGCAAAACTCTTTAGCAATGACCGTTCGATTGCGTTTCACAATACCTTTTGCCTGCGCATGCATAATTGAACTGCAGCAAAAGCACACCTCTCATGTTCGGAAAAATGCTGCTCGTTTACTAATGGTCGCAGCACGGCGCAACATCAGCAGCAAGATGCGTCGGAAATGTCCACCCCCAGTTTTGGCTCCATTTTCCCCTCTCCAGTCACCACCCACTGACCTGCTCTGTAGCTGTAGCTTTCGGTGCGATGGTGACACCTTAAATAAACGATCATACTCATTCGTGCATTCCGTTTTCCGCCATTTGCTAATGAAAAGATGGCTTCAAATTTCCATTTCAGCATTTCCTTCCCTATCGAACACTCCACTTCTTCGCCACAGCAGCGTGAAAATATTCCCCTCCCCGCACCTTCCAAACCGACGGCAAACATTTCGGCACAAAAAGGCGGCCCATTCAGGGGGCGACCGATTGGCAAAGCCATGAAAATGCAATTGATTGCAGGAAGGAGCCGGGTGGCGGCAGCGGCAAGCGAAACAGTAGCAACAGTGCGCCACCAACACAAAAATGCGAAATGAAATGTTGGGCACCTGGGTGGCTTGCCAGCGAAAAGCAAACGACAGAAAGGGGGTGGCGTTTCGGCTAGTTTCGGTGCGCCACGCCATTCCGTCGTTAAAGCGTCCCGTGCGTGTGTTCGAGAGCCCCACCACCGGTTGTTGAATATGGAACGGATATAAAATAGGCATCGAAAACCTTTCGGGGTTTACGAGAGGCAAGGACGATGCATCTCCTCACCTTCCCGGCGGGTTACCCTTCACCCGCGTATCCTGTGGCGCGCCGAACGGCGAGAGCGCAATAAACAATCATAGCATTTGCGATAAAACATGCATCTATAATAATACGAAATATGAATAATTTATTACAATATAATCGATACGCTTGCACCCTGGTCCCCAGCGGCCCGAAAGTGAGGTTAAACCGTTTGTTTGAAACGAGCCTTTTGTGTTTTTACCGTGCGTTCGGTGGCCCTTTTTGGGACAGTGGCTTGATGACAGCGCACCCCGAAAAGGGTGTGATTCCCCACACACGGTTGGTCTTTTGTAGTTTTTCCACCATAAATCTGGTGGCGCTGCCGGTGTCACAACGCTGAAGCCGAATGAATAAATATGTTCGGCAAGCCCTTTTCTTCAACTGGCCAATTGCTCGCTGGTTTGGAATCGTTCCGGGTCGGGATGGGTAGGATCAAACTGTTGCGAGTCAATTGATTGAAAACAGACCAGGCGTAAACGATGCATATTTAAATCAATATTCAGGCAATTATCGAGCGACTGATCCGTTAATCGATTGCTCTTGCGTGAACAAACGACGCTGCAGGTGCGAGTGTATGGCGTGACGATGTTTGTTTTTTTCGCCGTGTTTTTGGATAGTTACAAGAAAATCATCTCAATAAAATCATCTTGTTAATGTTCTGCAACTTGCTAATTGATGTTACTTTAGCTGCATAATTCTGAATCTAATTGAACCATTCCAACCATTCCAACAAGCTGTAATCCTACATGCCCACTCGTTCCGTTAGCACAGGCCTGCCTACAACATCTACCACGACAATTAAAACCCATTAAAATAAACTTCTTGAATTAAAAACACCAGCGACAGCAACTGACTCCTTATCCTGCAGCATCCCCCTGTCCTCTCCCCGTGAAGCAACTCACCTTTGCTGAACAGCAGCACTGTTGGCAGGTACGTTGGCGGAGGTTTGTGATTGTTGTGGCTGTGGCTGCTGCTGTTGTTGTTGCTGCTGCTGTTGCTGTTGCGTCTGCTGCTGTTGCCCCGGCTGCGATTGCTGGGACTGGAGGGTTGTTCTAGCCACCCTGGGAGCGAACACGCCGTACCCGAACCCATAAATTTCGTCCTCCTCCTTATCGGACAAACAGCTCGAGGGCTACAATAGATGGAGATGGAAAGAAAACAAATGAATCGTAGGCTTACGAAAATGCGTGTCCCGCCTCCCATTATTCGCTCCCCTTACTGCACAATCGCAAGACAACATAAAGCTACTACAAAAAGAAAGAGAGCGAGAGAAAACAGCAAAGGAGAAATAAAATGCAGATATAAACATCCTCCAAGCAGTGGCGGCATGGCCGCAGGCGACCGTCCCAGCCAGTGCCACAGATAATCCGCCATGTACAGGGACGGGCAGGAGCATTTGCAATTTAATTATAACAATTAAAGCTGTCACTTTTGATTGTTTTTTCCTTTGCGATTTCTACCGCTCGTTTGCCCCCCAGCAAGACAATCATCTTGAGGGGGAAGCTCTTTTGCCCTTCGCAAGTAACACTCTAGCCAGGAAATCTTTTTAACACGAACAACATCTTCTTTTTGTCCCGTCGTTCGATTCACCTTGATGTAAATTGTGCGCTGCGTGTGCGTATGCGTTTGCATCGATTTTCGTGCTGCTATTTGCTTCCCTCCTGAAAATGGTTGTGGGATCCTTTGGCAAAGACCCCATCATTACGGCTCGAGCAAAGCTTGAAACAGGTCGAAAAACACAGCTGGCATCCAGTGTAACCAACTGGCTCTGCGCAGTTCCTTCCGGCAAAGCGTAAAGAGGCCCTTATTTGGAGACCACCTGAAACTGAAAACGTTCTGAGACCCCACACAGACCATCGAGAAGGACAAAACATAATGTAAAGCAACTTTTCGCGTTCTAACCACTGTGGTCAATGCCTTTTCCACACATCCAAACGAATTTACACGAACGAATTTCTTCCCAAAAAGGGCTCTCAGATTAAGTTTACTTCCAAAATCGGGCGAAGAAACAGCAAAAACCAACATCTCATCAGTTGAATTCGATTTGGGTGGTATACACGGCAATTAGAACGCAATTTACGACATGCTGCACATTTGCACGTCGGTTGCGCTGACAGCGACAATGGACGGGGCCACACCTGCGCCTGGGTAGGGGGGAGAAGGGAAGGGTAAAAGGGCCAAATTGTGCACCCGATTACCCGAAAGCAATCCAGGAGAGGGCAATTGCGATGGGAATGTTTTAATCAAACATCAGATCGATCTTGAAGAAGGCACAAAATGCAAAGAACAAGCCAAGACTATTTACGTGGAAGAACGTTTTTTGAAATATATTTGCCTTCTATTACACACTCTTTCAACACAGTAATTGAAAAAAGTTAAACATATGAAACAGGTTTTTTAAGATAAAAACAACTGCGATAAAAGAAGTAGTTAATCAGTTAACAATTTTAACCTTTATTCCATCTATTGAGTAAAACTCTTTAAACCCTTTCAAAACTGTCAATCACTTACCGAGTATTTGCCGGGCACGTAAATTGGCTGGCTGTGACTGTTGGGAAGCCCTCCGTGACAAGAATTTCCCCGATGGCCCCGTATGAGTCCACCACCTCCGGACGAACTGTGGGGACTTCGTTCCGACCAGGCGCGCTGTCGTGCTTCCTCGAGCGCCGACAGGACCTCGCCAAACGGAGCCAACAGCATTTCGCAGTACACCGATGCCAAACCCTCCAGGTGGCCTCTTGCACCGTCCTGTAGAGAGAGGGAAGGATAGAGGGATAAAAGAGAAGAAGAAACACACATTGTAGTACGAGCCAAATATAACAGAACAAAAAAAACACACACACACAAGCTGATCATAACTCAACGAAATAAAATTACACACAGAGTTGATGAAATAATAAGCAATCACGACGGGGCAGGGATGTTACTGGCAATACAGCATGATGTCTGCCACTGCTATACGGGGATGGAAACATCGCCACTAACAGAACCGAACAAAACAGCGTAAACGCCACTCGAATGCGTCTATTGTTTTATTTCTACTTAATTTCTTCATCTTCATCGCTTTTGTCCTTCGCCCAAACCGCGTACGGTGCAATACCGAGTCCCGGACAACCACGTTGATGACGATGACGCAGATTGCAAACATAATGCATCGTGAAATTTGAGCCACCATGCATTGGGGATTTTTTCTATGCCGCACATGAATGCAATCGAGCTGCTGAAATACTGCTCTGATGCATTTGTTTTTGCATTTTTTCCTTCGAGTGTGTGAATGCAACCCCTGCAACAATGCTAGCGTCGCATCAACAAGCTCATCAGTTTCGGGATTCAATTTTGCCGTAGTTCGGTGTGGTAGAATTTTTACCGTGCGCCGCGTGTGCAACGAAACGCAAAAACGGGATGCTGCCGGGACGGTCGAACGGACGGTCTAGCCCATCAGCAGGTACGGTGAGGTGGGGAGGGGGGAGGGAGGATGGGAGGAGGACCTCTTTCTTTGTGCACAGCATGGCAGAACCGGCTCTTTGACAGTTGAATGCAATCACGGCGGAGGAACCAATCGTGCGGAAGCGTCTCCTTCTGGCCTGCGCCGCCCCACAAACAAACGCATCGGGAGCACCGCCTCGACGACCTACTCGTACCGCCCACCGCCCACCTCCACCTTTGATGCGCTGTGAATGGTACTTGAAAGCCGTCGTAGGATGTAGAGCAACAAAGCGACATCATTAATTAAGTACCCAATTAAGCCCACCGCAGTCCCTCCTTTGCCCAGAACCCTTCGCCAAGCTGCAGTGTGGACCTTATGTGATCTGTGCACCATGGAGACCTGAATCCTGGAAAGTGAAAGGATTTTGCTTTGTTTGCTTCCTTGCTGCAGCAGTATGTACAGCACACAGGCACAAGAACAACGTACGTCTCAGGTGACAACTTTACCTCTTTTGCAATGGAAGACTCCAGGAGTTCGGGGGTAAAGAGGTCTAGGTCAATGGAAGAAACATTGGGCCAAGTAAAACCGCCCCAAAATGGGCCTGTTGGAGCGAGCTAATGAAGTGTAACGAACCGGAACCGAAATCCTGCACCGCACTCCGGCCCTACCAACGATTGATAAAGGTTGTCTTCGTTGTAACGCGAGCTGTGGAGTAGGTCGGTCGGTTGGAGCTAATTTTTTGAAGAGCTTGAAATTCGACACCAACGGTAACGTTTGGGTTACCGATGGCAAACAAACTCACTTGCAGGTTACAATACAAAAAACGAAAATCCGTCACAACACACACACATACTCCCATACATCTTCACATTCCCAAAGGAACTGGTGCAGGATGTCATGCCGTTTCTGTTGCGTGTTGTTTGCGTGCTGGCAGGTGGGTAATGGTCCTTAAGGCAAGGCAATCGCCAACGTCTCAATGTAAAAACGAACGAACAGCTCTAGAATGGGTTGCGTTAGTCTAAACACGCAACTAAATGTTTCAATTACAATTTCCATTTGCCCCTCACGGCATTAGCGGGAGTGTTAGTTGGTTCACATTTTTAATGTGTCGTGCATGAATCGTGCCATTTTCTTTAGAATTAATTAAATCATCAAAGAAACTTAATTTAAAGCAGAAACATACACCTGTCGGCAACCATAAACAGCACGAGAAAACAAGTGTAGCTTTTGTTGCACTGCACAATTAAAGTGATGCCATCACAACCTTCACGCTACTGCATCCTTACACCGTCACTAAGCCCCTACACGGGCGCAGTCTTGCTTTCAATGCCCGTGAAGCGTGAACACGTGGAGCCAAGCAGAGATGTGCCTGTCTCTACGGCACGCGATTGTCTTGCCCGCCCGTGTGAAACACACACGTGTGGAGACGTAAAGGATCAGGCAGGTACCGAAGAAATGTCGATTGAAGAAATCCCATTCGCTACACCACAATTCCACACCCTTTCACAAACAAAATGGTGCTTTATTTGTGTGCCGCGCTTAATCTCTTCCCGCAATGAAATGCGGCATCGGCGGGTGCGCCACGGGCTATAAAATAGCTAACCGGGAGGAGGAACAACAACAAAAAACTTGCACACATACACACCCGGTTTAGTGGAGCAGTCTACACACGCGGCGACTCTAAATGGGATGAAGTGTTCGCACACATGGCATAGCAAGGAGCCGAACAACATGCAGGGTGTGGCGTTTTTTGTAGTAGTTGCTTTTGTTTGTTTTACTTCTTGCAAACACACGCTTAATATCATTAGCAAAAAAACGCGGCATAAATGCTGCATGCCAACTACATGACCTCATGCACAGAGCCTCACACACAAACGCCTATATGCTTCCCTCATTTGCTAGCACTCATTTTCACGCAATGCGATTGAAACGCTTTGAGCGTAATAAAATTGTTTATGAAGGCAACAAACACCACAGTCGGAACGTTATTTCTGGAGGGCCCTCTTAAACGGACCGCCCCCCATTAATGTACACTTGTGGTTGAACATTCTTTCCATTTTATTAACTGGCAATTGCATGTGTAACTAGTGGTGATAAGGATAATGCGTTTGGCACACACTTACCTGCGGTTGGTTCTCTTTCTTGGGCCCGTTAAAGATTTTCAATTGTTTGGAAAATTTTAAGAATAAGTGAACACAGAAAAACAATATTGAAATTCATGTAAACTAGCAGTATTTCAGGTGATTCAATTAAGTGCAAAGATATACTTGGTTGTAACTGTAATGAAGCACCGTTTAGCTGAATTCGGCTGCTTGTTTCGGACAGTTTGGAAAGGAACGATAGGATTGACGTTGGGGTAATCTTTAAACTGCCGTTATAAAGCTTCATAAATCAATCAATTATTAGATAGAGTATAATTATCAATTCTCTTCAAATATAAACTCAACTTAAGCTTGAAGCTTGATTTTCAAACAATCTATGCCTCATCTCCCAAGATTCCCCATAAACGTTACGTTCAATAAACGATAAGTGTTCATACAAAGTCACAATGATATTTTCTTACAGCATTCGGTTGATGATTTTACAAGCGTAAATCATTAATTTTAAGACACAATCAATTAATTACTAAATCACCCATCAAAACCGAAAAAGTTTAAAATCTATCTATAATTCGATTGGCTTGAGTGCGTCAAAAAAGCTCATGCTTTCGCTTTCATACCATCCCATTGCAAAACCGAAAGGCATCCCAAAACGAGCATAAATTGAAAAGCAAATGGGACGAAAAAAGAAGAACACCAAACGGCACGCTTACATACACATACACACACACACTGACGCCATTTGTCGCCATTGCTCGAAACCCACCAACCACCAACCAGCGCCAACAAAACGGTAAGTAAAATCAATATCACAACCACAAATGGTGCGTTTGTCACCTTCAAACGGACGGTGTTGCTTGTCGCATACATTCGCCGAGTCTTCCCGGGCCCCCGCTTCCCGGGACCACCACCATTAGCAGGAACGGAAAAAGTTCCACCATTTCCAAGCAAAGTTGCCCGCAAAGCAAGGCCCAGCTACACCCGGCGCACCACCAATCGAAGAGCTTTTATTAACTCAAAGTCGGCTGTACAAACACACATCGACTGCGGTACCGTCGTCCACTGACGGAAAGCCCAGACCAGCAGACGCAGCCGTGTGAGTCCCGTCCCGCGGCTGCAATTGGCGAGACCACCGCCCGCCGCCCCACCCGCGAGCCTGCGTTGAATAATTCAGCTAGCTAAAATGCGCCGAAAGCAGTACGAAGTGGTGAACCCACCCCCGTGAAGGTGGGCGCGCTTCTTCGCTAGACTCCCGGTGCCATTTTATTTTTGCCTGTCGGCTTCATTTTCATTTTCGTTTTGATTCGAACAGCTCCCAACCCGAAAAAAAGGCGCACACAAAATCAGAGAAGCCTACACACCGGACAGGAAAGGTTGCTTTCCGGCTTGAAACGGCTTGAAAGAGGCTCCCGGGGAAAGGCGCACACTGCTTTCCTTGCCCTGACGGATACAGGGCAGTGGGCAGGCGCGGGAAATGTCAAATCGAAAAACGTGCCCGGCATTTCGTGGTTTAGGCGCCGGGAAAAGGCATCCGCTAGGCGTCTAATGGCACCGAGAGCGGATGAGACGGTGGCGAGGGGAAAATTGAGCGATATTTGCCTTGAGGCCGAGACGAGACACCCGAGCAGTGGTTGGGTTTTTGTAGCAAGTTGGTAGGGAGGCGGCGAGGGTGTGACACTAATTTGCATACGGTACGGATTTCAATTTCCCCAAACACCGGTGCAAATCGGGTCGGCGAGATGGGCGGTTTAGCAGGGACGACGTTCGTGGAATTCTGTCGGAGGACATTTGCGCCCGGCAGAGCGGGATGAAAGGACGAGTTCGATTTTCGTAGATTACTTTGTTTTGGTTTGTTGTTTTTCTCCTTCATATCTTTGGATGTTCTTCTACAGTTTTTCTTGCTTTCATTTCAGTTTGCATTAGTCATGGTTCTGTAGCACGGGTGTAACAACTCTTTGCAAGACCATCGCGAGTATCTTCAACAGGCACTTAGGCAACAGCTTTTATAAAATTGCAACCAATTCGCTCTTAACAAGATTCCGAATCTTAATTGAAAACATGAATATTTCTGTTACTTTTTGTGAAGGATAAAATTGATATTAAACCTTTTCCAAATAATGTCTATCACTTTCGATTAATGCTGATGCTCATGTTCCCAAAACCAACTCACTTCAAGGCTAGTAATAGGATACAAGAACTGCTGTGAAACTGTAACTATCCTTTTCGTAATTATGACACACGTTCCCTCGTGAGCTCTTTGTCATTTTCCATTCCGAGTCAGTCATATCTGGTATCTACCGGCAAGTCACTGTAAAATTGAACCATATCATCGTTGCAGTAGAAACGAGGTTAATTACCAATGCTCAAAGAAGTTCCTCTCATGTTCAACATATTCTGACCGTTCCGATGAAGAGTTTTCCTACGCCATGTAACACTACGGCTAACATGCTCCCTAATTCCGATGCCCTCCCCGAACCTTCACCTGTTACAAGGGAATACAAAAATGTCTTCATTTACCAAACCTCGATACATCCAATTCTTTGCTATCACTAGCATATACGGAGGTTGCAGAAGGACGCGGTGGTTCCATAATCCATTTGTCACTCGGCTGTAACCGACACAGAGTAACAGAGGGGTCGTGATGTAGATTGAACCTGACACGATAGCGCACTTGACTCCTTCTCCGGCTGCACCGTGGCCACGTACATGTTGGCACATCATCAGTGCCGGAATATTAAACGAATCAAAAAGCCATCCCAAACCGGTCGCACTGACGGACGAATCCGTGTCACCGAACCGCAACTTATCCTCATCCGCGTTTCGGTGTACGTCCCACGGAACGGCATCATGATGAAGTCTGCTCCGTTTCTGTATCCTTTTCCTCGTGTCCTGTCGCTCGACTCACCTCCCCGATTCTTATCTCGATGAGGGCTCGGATGCTTTCTGCTATCTACAGGACGGCGCGGCCAGACGCTACAGCCGGTCGGTCGCAATTCTGGATCCTTCCGCACGCGGGCAACCCGGTACACGCCCAGTCGCACATCCATTTCCTGTCAATTTATTATGCATAACGTGGCGCTCGCTACAGATTGTTTCAACTGGCATGCTCTCTCGCTCTCTCTCTCTCTCTCTCTCTCTCACTCTCTCACGCAAACACTTTCCAGCTACTCCTGACGATGTCCGGCGTGGTTTGCGACTCCTTACACGATACATCCCGCGGCCTCCTTATGCCGACGAATGGTTCATTTTCCGTACCGATCGTTCCGGAGCAGAGCGTGAGGCATGATTTTTACATGATTTTTTCAACACTCTCCGTCGCCCTTCACCGCACGACACTCCCAGGCCGGGTTTTTGGCAGCACGATGAGGTAAAGCCTCAACATACACACGCCCGCACACACCCAAGTACACTCATGCATTGATGATGAGCTTTGATTTTGCCCCGGAGTTTACAGTGCCTTGCCCGTCCTTGGGACGAGCCGCGAATCGGCACATATCCGGTTCCGGCTCGCCCCTTCCGCATCGGGGCGTAACGACCGATGCGCGCCAGTCGGTGCGTAAAGCGCGGCCACTCTACAATCCTCCCGCCCGAAAATCGAACACCAAAGCGCTCGTGTGCACTGGAAACTTTCTCCCATCCGGGCTTATGCCCGAGTGCTTTCGGTGTGAATCGGTGCGAAATAATTTCATCCCAACGCAACTCCCACTCGGGAGTTCAGCGGTGGTCAGGCTCAAATAATTCAGAACAGTGCACAGCGCCGCGGATTGGCGATGGTGCGACGGTTCTGGCAAATGAATCATAACCAAAGCCAACGGTGCTCGGTGTGCTCGCTGGCACGCGAAGCAAACAATCGTTGGCACGGAACAGACCCTTGCTGGTGCTTTCCCAACCGCCCGAGCCCGGCTATATTAACATTGGGCCGAATCCGTCCGGGAGCTGAGTGAATAATTAATTTACCGACGAAATGATAAATGTAGCCACGAGGCGCCGAATCACGGGAATTCGGAAGCAGTTTTGGTTTAATTCGCGCCGCAAGAAGCGTATGTTTACTGTTTTGCGACCAACCAGTGGTCCTTCCCTCCAGTTGTGGGCCAATCATCCAATCGTTCGCTATCCCTGGAGCGCAATTGTACACCGGGCACACGTACGGCTTAATTTAGGCTTCGTTCTGGTTGTAACAACCGGTAGCTCGGTAGCGTTGACGCAGCGATAGAAATAAATTCAATTTTCCCCTTGCCGAGACGTTAAGTCTTTGGTGCGAAGGTTAACCTGCTGCCAGTACATGTTTGTCGCAGCAGAACGAACCCAAAAGAAAAGGACAATTGATCGTTTTTCTGGCCCCACGGTAATCCGTATAATTCTATTTCAATAAATTTTACAACCAGTGTCTTTTGGTTTCGGATCTCGTGTGAGTCCTCGACGGGAGTGTTGCAGGATATTCAGTGTGCAGGATCCAAGGCTCAGTAAAGTACATTGAGCTTTATCCTACGGTCACAGGTCGAGTATGCTATCGAAGAGCTTAACATGTGAAGCTTGGATTACGCTGGCTTTTGCAGCTCTCCCAGGGCTTTTTCTTTACAGCTTGTACAACCAACCCTAACCAGAACTTTTGCTCCAACCCCAATACGAAAAGAACACTCTTGGTTTTAATTTATGAGCCACAATAAAACAGACAGCCATTTTTCGATTTAAAACCCAACTTTTCCACACCAACAGTTTTCCCTCCGGCATTCGTAGCTCGATCGCAATGGATGGGTTAATTATATGCCGCGCTATCCTGCCTTCACTTTCACCTGTTTCATTTTCCTACTCCCCAAACGAAACACATCGAATGTCAAAACGAAAAATCAATGCTGACACCATGCCCCACCGACGTTGAAAGCACTCTCGCCAACCAGCAGCTGTCAAGCAGGAATGGCGGACCAAGAGCGGGTTCCCATCTCATCACGCCACGCCAAACCAGCTCGCCAACCTGTCAAGCATATTGCCTAACTGGCAGAGCGTAAAAGTGTGCCCCACGGGTCTGCCTTTGATGGCCGTCGATTCACGCCAGACAGACCGGCTCGAGCAAACATCATGCCGAGTGTCTTTCTCTCTTTCTCTCTCTTTCTCTCTCCCTCTCGCACCCAGCCGTACAAAATGTGAATCGAATAAATTTATTCAAATTATGGTTTTGTTATGTAAATAAAATTGTTTTATTTCCCATTCCCCCCCCCCCGACGGCTACCAGTCCTGTCCCCTTTTCCAATGGGTGTTGAAACGGGTCGGAGGCTCGAATGGTCATTAGGCAGCCCCCGGAAGGGTTTTGTTTGCCCTCTTTGCTATTTTATGGATGGCATTACGTTCTGTAGTAGTGCGGTGTGCGGTGGGGTGATTCGCCACCGAAACACCCACTCTAACCACCCGCCCGGAAAACTCTATTCCGAGTAGGAGAAGTTGTTTTGCACTACCTAATTTTTATGTGCTTTTAATTCGTGCTCATGTGGATCCTTCTCCCCCACGCCTTTTGAAGAATTGTACTGCTTTCTACAGCACAGCAAGAGGGTGCGTGTGTTTGTGAGTAGTAAATGAAGTTTTTCCGGGACACAAACACACACACACAACTTTCGCGCGTCGCCGCCGGTTATGGCAAAAATGAGGCTACAGAGGCGAAAAGTTCTTGCACTGCACTGCGACCTCCTGTTGCGATTGGCGAAAAGGATACGTTATCACACGCATGGATGCACAAAACCACACCAAAGCGAAAGGGCCGCAGTGCTTTCTACAAAACCCGCCCACCCTTCCTCACCTCCTCCGTTCCCTATCCCAGCCGGACACCTTGGACTAAAGCATGGCCTGGGCAAAAGTCATAACGCCGAGACGGTGAAGAGGAAGCTGCCAGCGGGAAGCAGATTGTTGCTGGAAAATTAATAGCCCTCTGCATTCCCTTTATGAGCTGGTGCCACTGCTGCTAGTGAGGGAAATGGCGGCAGGGGAGAGGGTTTTTATAGTGAGTACGGATTTCCGGAAAGTGTCCGACTTGTTTTCCGGTTTGCTGCCGTCGGCTTTGCCGTCTCGTGTGAGGATACCCTTTCATTTACAAAATCCTTCTATCTGCAGAATAAGGTGGCGTTTGCTTTGCTGCTCTTCTTCATGCTGTTTTGTACATATTTTCTTGTTGCACTGAAGCCATTTTGGATCAGAGCAGTATGAGATACCACATCGAGAGCGAGAGTATATTAATGTCACTTTAATCATCTGCTTGTTTCTAGTTTGAAGGGTACATTTTAAACCACAAGTAATCTTACTGAAAGTGGACTGGTTAACTTCACGTAACTATCCTGGTGTGAGTTGATATCAAACACTTAAAAAGCACCCCAAAATTGCACAAAAAATTATACACTTATTAGTGAAAAAACATCTTTACATCTTCACCTTCGCTACATCTCCTCTTATTACGATTGCTTCGAAGCCATCTCCGACAGCACTGAACTGTTTCAAAACTGGTACGAACTGGTACCTTCAACCTTCAAAACTGGTACGAACTGGTACCTTCAACCTTACAACTACCACAACCCACAACTCCTCTGACAACCGTCGAGCAAATGGGTTACAAAATGGGCCCTTCACACGACACCCTACAATAGTGGAAAAAAGCACTCAACGCTGAAGTTTTGTTCCCACAATCGGAAAACGCCTCCATTCGAGGGGCAACAAAGTCATGTAGTTCATGGTCTAATTAAAGTGCTCCTCGGCGTGGTTCCAAGTTCCCGTGAGGTTCAACTCTACCGCGGTGAAATGAATCGTAAAACTCCCCGAGGTTGCCAGTTGTCAGCGTAAAGCCACGACAAAAGCTCATCCTCCCCGGAACCTTGTAATTGATACCTGTTTGCAGGAGCTCGCCGTTCCGTTTTCAATTTGCTCCGGCTGATGTGAGGGTCCATGCAGTTCACTTTTATGATTGGGCGGTCTTTTTCTATCGTTGTAGTCCACGCTTTCCCTTGCAGAAAGGTTTCATAACTAACGGGAGGGAGGAGGGGGGGTTGGAAACGCCACGTTTCAGGCAGCTGTGGCTCCATAAATTGTGCTAAATTAGATTTGAATGAATTTATGGACACTTGTCACGGCACTGTGACATTTACATGCAGGGCCTCTTTACAAGATATGCTTCTTTTGAAACCGTAACACTTTTTTAAATTGGTTACATTATTCATTGCGTAAATACAGGAAACAACAAATCGTGCAGTTTTTGTGCATGTATCATATCATATCTGGATAACAAACACTTGAAAAAATACAACGTTTTGGTAACGAATTTGAGGTTTCGACTATGTTAAATTGCATTAAAAAAAATTAAATCGCATTTTTAAGCAACATATACTACAAGTTGTCTTAGCCTCACATAACAAATAATTACAGAACCATAAAACCGTTCCACTGTGTTCCTGCTTGAATTATGTTCTTTTCCTTTCCTTGCGCAAGCCCATTTTGCTCTGACCCACCAAGAGCAGCGATGATTTAAATTCTCCTGTGCTCATTCATCACCACGAATGCACGGAACAGCATATTGCGGCACCTTTGCTAGACGTGAATATTCACATGCATTTTATCTAGCATCTTATCTGTCGCCGTTGGAAATTTGTCAAAACCATATTATACAGCGGCTCGTGAACGGAGCGGAAAACTATTTGCCCGAAAACATGTGTCTCCGTCTGTCCAACCTCCCCAACAAACGCCATTGTTGAACCGTACCGGAGAAATATCATTATCACCTTTACTTCCGGTGCATGTGCACCGTACCACCGGTCTTCCTCCAGCATCTGCAGCGGCTAAGCAGTGGAGCAAACAAAACTAAAGCTAAACTCGTGCTCTGGTCGTTGCGGTTCCCCATCCTCACGGGCTAAATCTACAACAGACAAAGAAGTTCCACCATGCACAGGCAACAAAAAACTTGGTCCCAAAGAATGTACTCCTCCTCCTTCGCCACCGCAAAGGCTCTGGAGATTGGCATACCGGCAAGACGGTAACGGTTACCGGCATTTTAATAGCAGTTTGCTCCGTCCACGGCAGACAGAAGCGAACGAACCGTACGGAGAAACAATTATTAAACAAACGAAACGTACGTCTGGTATGGAAAAATTCAATATTCATAACGTGTACCACACGTGCAAGAGATGTCCCAAAGCCTGGGGGAGGATGCTGAATATATAAGAAAATAAGGAATTTTTCCATACACACGCTCTAGCATCCCGCCGGATATACTTGCTGCCGTCCGACGTTTGCGTCCTTGGCACGAAGAAGATACAATATTGAACGAGGAACTCTCTGCTCTGGATCATCATTTCCAACAAATGACAGTGTCCTGGGCTCAATTCCAAACCATCTAGCAATTCGGCGGCAGTTCCCTTCCTTGCCACAGACGGAACCAAACGAAACAGAAAATTCTCAATTGATCGTATGATTTATGAACTTGAAGGCCTACGTGCCTTCGTGCCCGGGAGAGGCTGGCCGAGATATGCGCTGTGGCACTAGCGCCGTCCCAGAACAACGAAAATTCTCCTGTCAGCCATTAAGTGAAGCAATTGTGGCAGATATAACGTTAATGGTTTTATAGCTGCATCATGCACTCGATAATCTTTGTATGAATTCGCTATCAATTGTTGAGACGTCGCAGGAATTCCGGATATGCGTTAAATTATATTTGTTTTAGTAACAATCTTCAAAATGCCATGAAGTATCAAACAAATAAAAGGACTCGTCTTCACCCTTACAACCCTCTGCCTGCTTTGACTTTATCGAGAGGCACAGAAAAAGCAATAACTAAACTATATTTATTGGCCGGTCACATCTACTCGATTCCCCCTTAAAGGCTATTTAATGTCAGGAGCCTTCAGTCGCTCGAAATTCATTAAAATACAAACAACACCTCCATTTGCGTTTGCTTCACAATTTGACATTTATGTTCGTCGATCAATCCACCGACACCGCCAACAACGCTCCAGTGCCTATGGTGTCCAGGTGTTGAAAAACTTTCATCCTGAAGCCCGCGGTCTTCACACGCATGGAATTCAAATAAATTTCCTGCAAAATTAATTGAAAATAAACATACACATTCTCTCCACCCGGTGAACGTCTGTGTGGTAGCAAGTTGATGCGGCACGATTGAAAGGCTGCAGCACGCGACCGCCCAAAACGTTCAAGTGAGCTGTCCTGCTGATGGTGTCCATAACCTTTCGTTCCGTTCCGCAGCAACCACTCCCGGCACCACGGCCAAACTGACACAAGGAAAACAACCGGCATCAAATTGAAAACGCAAAAAAGAAAAAGGACAAACAAAAATCCACACCACCAGACCGGAGAAAGGTGGAAATCCGAGCAACCGTAACGTGTCGGCTCCTGGGGGTACAGGTTGCTGTCACGGAGAGGAAATGAGATCCGGTACCGTATGGTGCCGCCTCGCACAAAGACGCAGCGCCGGCGGGAAGGCCGGGCTGGGTTGTTTCTGGTTGAAATTGATTTGTTTTTAATTACTGTCAGCAACTCAGGGACAGGTTGCATACGGCGAGGCTGTCACCAGATGCGTACCCCCTGGCCCCGAACGGAACGCCGGCGAACATGAAACCTTTCGATGCGTATCCCGACCAGTACACCACCTGCTGAGGGGTACGATGATAACCGGTGTGCACCCTGCACTAACCTGTTTTACATTGACATGGAATTGCTCTCGAATCGCAAGTTTGACACGACACGGCCCGGCCATTGGGCGGAAACCATTTATAGCGACAGCTACACAAAAAACAAACTGCCCAACCGCACAGTGCACACGGGGTGAAGGATGCACCGGTGCCGCTGTTGTGTGTCGCGTGCAAATCGTTTTAAGTTACCTCCGGGATGTCCCCTACCCTTTCGCCGGAAGCAGTGGTTGAGCTACAGTGAAACGACATTGTTAAGCTGATGCGAAACCTGAACAAACGGTGCGTTTTGCACACGCCCCGTGATGGTACACGGATGACATTACACCAAGATGGCGACCGGCTGGAGACCTTCTGGAGCTTGTGGAGCAGTTGCATCAGGCTGCGAGGATTGCATTACCTGTTGGATAGAAGAATTGCGTGGGGCCAATGGAAGATGAGATGTCATTGTGCAATTCCAGTGCCACGTGCCAATGGGCGCGTGTCCACCGGAGACATGGCCACCGAAGCGAATCCATGTTTGCCCATCCACTGTAACGACACCCTGGATGTAGATTGTCATGCCTCGCAGGTTCGGTGCATTAGAAACTGCGATCTTTTAATCGCACGTTCGAAACTTTAAATGCCTTTGCGCTTCACATGACTTCTGGTACGTGTTTAAGGACTCTAAAAGCTAGTCCAACCCCTTTAACACCACACACACGCACGGTTTAAGTGTAAACAAAGCTACGCTAACCCAACACACACACACACACAAGGTTGATAAACGATTTGCGAACACCTAGGCCATTAAATCGACCCCAAGCTCCGATCACGAATCCACAAGGCTAAGGGAACGTTTTGGGTACGATGGTGTGCGGGGTTTGTTTGGTCCTGTGGTCACCAATCGACAACGGTTCGCTCCACCCCATGGTCGAACGCTATTTGCATTCTATTTCCAAAAACTATCCACTATCACACCTGCAGGGAGGCTTCGATCATCTGCTTCCGATAGCGCTCAACACTCTATAAAGTTCCCCAGTAATGGGACACAGAGCAGCAACCTTTCGGCATGTCGTCTATCTAATGTTTCCCGGGTGGAAAAGTAGAAAAAATCGAACACTACGGGATGGTCCGGTGGTCGTCCGACGCAGGACCGAATTTCGATCCCTTCTTTTTTGTTTGTTTGGTTACCATTTCAGAATAACGATTGAAATGTTCATCCGGTTCGTACCCAAATCGGTACTTACACGGTGAGCTACGTGCACGTTGGATTTTCGGTCCAAGTTGTTTCGCAGCGGACAGCGTCGATTCTCGTCACACACAGTGAAGCCTGAACTCTGTGTGAGTGTGTATGTGACAGGGGTGTAATTTGATTTTATCGAAGGTGTCACCGTCGGTGTGCGGGGAGTTGCCGTGACCTACGGATTGATGATGGCTATCATGCAAATTGCACGACCGGGACACTCACGAGCAGTTTGCAATCCAATCTACGAGGTTTTGACGCAGAGCACAGGTGGCAGATGTACCTGTATTCTGGTGAAGTTGCTAAAAGTCGTTGAATGCAGTAGCAGCAGCTAAGTGTTTTACATTTTCGAAACCAGTTTGTGCTACGTGCGTGCAATATCATTTACTTTGGAGTTTTGGACAGCAACACCACCGTACATTATTAGTTGAAGATTTTATCAAAACGATGGCATGGACTCGTTGATATCCAGCACTACACGATAGCTATGTTTATTTTTACCAACTTCTCCGCCCTCTTGCCAGGTAGGTTGTTATTCAAATATTTAAATCAATGTTTGATGTTTAACCATCCAGCAGAAGATTATATCATGGTCGTCCTTAACCAAACCCGTACTAGCGCGTCGAACAAAAATAGCACACGACAATACCGGTAAGAAGGTTGTTGTTTGAGCTCCAATTAACAGGTATCGAACAAATGAACCAGAAAACAAATAACTGCGGCTCCAAATACTTTCGGCGCACCAGATGTTCCGCTCTTGGCGAGAGAGATTTACCTTCACCA
This sequence comes from Anopheles epiroticus, assembly GCA_000349105.1. Classification (NCBI taxonomy): domain Eukaryota; kingdom Metazoa; phylum Arthropoda; class Insecta; order Diptera; family Culicidae; genus Anopheles; species Anopheles epiroticus. The sequence continues at coordinate 590,950 of KB671587.1, read as the reverse complement.
GACGCCGTCATGCCACATTTCATTTTCCAGCCTTACCCACCGACAAAATAATACACAATCGATGGTACCAGACAGCCCGTCCAACTACCGCTTCCCGTCTCCCATGACTCAATTCTTCTCAGGCCGTGGACGCAATAGACGTGCCCGCATCTTTTGGTCCGTACGGTTTGCCCGAAAGCAGCCGATAAAGGACATTAAATCGACATAATAATGTCAATAAAATGTCTAATAAATATCCACACGACACCAACCCGGGGCAACGTCAGTACCCGGGAGACGTCGGGCCCCGTCGAGTTCGCGTCACACTGCGACGGGGAAAATTTTCTCTACCATCGATCGAAACAACAACATTCCGTTCCACCACCCACCCAAAAAAGGCCGACAAGCGGAAGGAAGCTGTAGATAAACAAGGCTCCATTATTTCGGTTTTCTGCTAGCATGGCTTCTTCATGTTTAAGACCATTCTTCCGCTAGCTCTCTGTGTGTTTGTATGTGTACAGTACGTTTTAGCTTCAAAAGGCACAACGAAACCCGACATGTGATTGGCGAACCGACAGCTCGTGGCCCTTTTCGGTCCCCAGACACTTGCTCGGAATCTATTCAACATGAACGAAGGGCTGGCTTGCGATTGTGCTAGAGACAAAAATCTCACAAATCACAAACGCTTGAGTGCTAACGCGTCCCAAACACTCGCTCGTGATAGAAAAGACAACGGACATGCTTTCATTGAGGAAGTTTGACCGTACCTTTAAAAAAGGGTCTTTTGTGGCATTTTTAAAATAAGACCTCGGTTAACTATTAGGAGAAACTTTTTTTAGGAGAATGGTTTGAGGTGTATGTTTTTGGAAAGAATTTTTATTTCTACAAATGACCAAAACTAGCAATCTAAAAGGTGTAGATTACGGAATTGCTTACCGGAGCAAACGTTTTATTCCTCCAAACCAAAAATAGTAAAATTTAAATTTCTTTTAACAAAAATTTAAAGAAACCCTACAGTTTTTACATGGTGAAGCATCTTGCCTCTGTTTGATGTTTCCAATGAAAACATCGCTCCATCCATCACCCATGTACCTTTCTGAGCACAACTCATTGATATGTACGGCTCGAAGCATAATTCTATCAAATGGACGTAAAATTTTATGTATCTGGCACAGGTTTACGCACGCACGAACCGCCCCACACGGACGGGTTCATAATAATATCTCTCTGCTTACGTTCATAACTGGCACCTTCCGCGGGCTCCCTTCCGGCGGCCGGAAATGATTGCACAATAACTCCTCCTCCCACACCCGGTGGAGAATGTATGGCCGAACCGATTGGGGAGCACCGATTCCCAACATCAAACAATTTACGATCGAGCAGTCAACACAAACATGGCGCGAAGATAAATAGTACAATCTACACGCACAGCCAAAGATGGAAGCAGACATACCGGATGATCGAAACCCTCGCCATGGCCCGACTTCTTCACCGCTGGGTATTGACTGCATTTATCCTCAAGGCGAAGAGCTGGAGAAGCACACACACACACACAAACCCGACAGCCAATCTTCATCCGAACGTGATTCCCAAGATGGGAACGAAAGAACATCAATCGTGTGTAAGCCAGTGCGGGATCGACACCAGGACAATATCTCGCCGAGATACAGCCCGTTAAGGGGGATAAAAAATAATACACCCTGGCCAAGGCGCACAGTAATGGCAACCAATCCGATCAATGACCGTCGATAAGGTCTTATCGTTTACCTGTCAAAGACTTCCCTGCTCGACTACCCTGCTGTGGATAAGCGGCATCTTCCTTCCCACAGATTGTGCACTGGCAAAAATTGATTTATCTGCCAACGGTTGCGACGGTCGAGTTTCAGTAAACGCGCACAGAATCTTCTTATGCGCGCCCCGGCCGTCGCCTCGATTCCGAGGGAGCTTTGCCTTTTCACTCACTTGACGTTGATCATTATCGGCAGCGGGGAGTGATTTACTTCAATTTCATCTGCACTCGGGCGAAAAAGCGTATTAGAGTTTTGTTTTATGTTTTATCGTGGCACAATCTCGTGAACTCCCTGACTTGTCTCCCTCCATACCCTGTGCTCCTGTACGCGCTCTGTTGTTCAATACATTTACCGCTCCTTGCTGATTTATAGGCACCATCATCTCAACAGGTTTGCTCTTGACAACGCGCCTTCTCATCCCCTTTTCGACGGGATCTTTCCTTGCATTTATTCATTCTTTGTCGTGCGGAACTTCCACCCATCGTTGCAGCAGTAGCTCTGCTTTGCAGATGGCCAGCATTGGACATAAAACAAAAATAAACCCATCCCGAGAAGAAACCTAATCCATCGTACCGGCCAATCCATATCATAAGCCAGATGAAAGATGCTCGTCTCACAACGGGCCCTAATAAGCGACCGGCCAACAGCAACCTCCAGTGACGGACAGTGAAGATTATCCGACAGCTTGTTCAATTGTTTACACTTTTGATTCATTTTAAGCAACCATCTTCCTTCTCAAACCAGAGACTGGCGCACAATATCCCCCTGGTGCATTGAGCAAGTTATACGCAACCTTCACTAAAAACAACCAATCACAACATACAGAAGACTCGCTCGCTGGTTCATACCGGACCGCCGTCCCTCGTTCTCGACCGACCGGCAGCCACTTTCTGGAATGATTTGTGGTCTGGTCTAATGATTTGTTATGTTTGGATTAGGGCACACGCTTACAACATGTACGCCCGGGAGCTGCACACACGGAACACCGAGTTCCGACTCGAGAGCGACTGACCACAAACCAAGACGCTAGTTCAGCGGTAACACATTGCTACATCTTCTAACCTGCCTCGAGCGCACACTACAAGCTGACTCACATTCTTCCGTAAGTCAGTTTTTAATACCCCTTCACTGCACTTGTGTCTGCCCTGCTATCGCCCCAACTTTGCTGGAGCCAACACGCTGGATCTAGGATTTCGAAGTCGTTAAACGTCGTCGGCAATGGCACCAGCAACCAGTTTGTCTGCCATCTCAGCGGATAACATCTGTCAAATGCGTGCGTTCGTGCGTGAGTGCGTGCCAGCCGCTTCTTGGCATTGCGTCAGCACCATCGACAGATACGTTTCTTTTCTATTGATTTCGATCTTCCGCTGCTCCAGACCAGCGGAACTTTGTTTTGGCAATAAAAAGATTTATGTCTCACCGAGGCACGCTTAAGCCGGCTTATTGTCTGCTGAAAACCTGGTGATCTATGGGCTAGTGGGAACAATTAATAATGTTGGTTCGGGGTCGGCCACGAACCGGTAGCGATTAGTTTTTGATGCAGCGATTAAGCGCTTGCTGGGAGGGTGCCTGGCGTGGAAACCATATGCCATTTGTCAACGATAAATCCGATGCTGCCTTTTTTGTAGCATGTTGTTTACATCGTCTGTGGTCGTTGTTTTGCGCTGAGCTAACATAATTCAATTATTATGTTTTCACCATTAATTATAGAGGCGTTTTTTGGGGATCAAAGAAATTGAAGATATTTAATTGTTACTAGAAATTGATATATTAGAACATTCACATTCCTTTTGCGAGGAATTTACGTATTTTGATCTCAGCTCTCATCTTAGTTCGCGTTCTTAGAAAAGAAACGCATTCTTCTACTCCAGGCTAGGCTTTCTGAAGTGTCACTGTTACTCCCGTGTCTCAAGAAATTTGATGCTTGTCCTCTACAAAAACTTAACTACTAACTCCACTTTTCTCGTCATCATTCCCATTATAGACATCGATGGAAACGTTTCATTTTTTACGGCAGAAAATTGAAGCATAATCGCCACTTGAATCTTTAAACGGACTGCTTAATCTATTTGCTCATGCTACTGAACGACCCACAAAGCACAAAGCAAGGCTCTTACACCACAATCGAGAGGGATGGAGAAGGATAAAACGGCGCTGGAAAAGTGTCCAGAATTCAGGCATGCGACAAAATTCCACCATCAAAGAGCGTGGTCGACCTTTTACTCACCGTTTCAGCACAACAGTTTCGCCGAAAAACCATTCAGCATCACAAGCATTCCTGCGCTGGCTGAAAACGGGGCTCAAAACTTTACCCAGTCTCGTGCAGCACGCTTCCCGCTGTTTGCGTTCTTGGGACGGCAACATGCTCAACCACAACCTAGCATCACAACCATTTTCCTGTCTAATGTAGTCCTCGCTTCCCCTCCCCCCCCCCCCCCCCCTCTCGCTCTATTCAGCGCCGTAGCATGTTTGGCTACTCCAAAACAACCAGAGTATGTGGTCAGTGTCTGCAACGCGCCAGCAACTTCCGCAACTACCAGGTCGCTCTCTTGGAGCGTTTTTCTTATCAAGCCTCCCGACAACGATTGCTCAACGATTTTCCGGAGGCGGCATCCGACGACTGCCGGCACGACGGGAGGAACGAGCGCGCTTCCGCTGTGCTTCCTGTGAGCACATTATGACTGTTTCCTGTAATAACCGACGGCTTACATATTCCCGGACCGAACGTGTGTGTGTGTATGCGTGTGTAAGATCGGTAGCAGCTGGCATCACTACCCCATCCGTCACATATGCTTTACCGAGGCGGGCATACACACACACACACACAGACCCAGTACCAGAACGGTCGTTTGCGCCACCAATTTGCAGCTGAATGCAGCGGTGTCTACATTCAGGGGCTGTTTTTCCGCCGTCGTCAAGGATGTAGCGCCGTACCCTGGTACACGGTGCCGTATTTATTTACACTCGAGACAACAGTGAAAATGAGGTGCTTCTTGAAACCCCGTCTACCGTCCGTAGCCATACCACCAATCCCGCAACCGAACCTGAGTAACAAACCACCCAGACAACGGTATGGTCTTACCGCTTCGGCCCACTGTTGGCTCTGGCGGAAATGGTGGAAATTAATGTGTGCCTTCTCGTGAACTTTCGGACCATTTCGTACCGTTCCGCTTAACCACCAGCGTGTATACGCATATGGGTTGGAGACGGACCTGGTCCTAAACTTCTTCGTACGCGTGTGATGCCGGAGGCGTCACATCGCTAGCCGGCAGAAGGCATACACGAACCGTCGGGGGAACACACGGAGGTGCTGGGGCTTTTGTTTGAATTTCTTTCTTCTTCTCCAACCCTCCAGAAAACTCACAGGGCGATCATATGGTGAGGACATTTTTGTCATCCGCATCGTCTTTCTACATCGCGCTCACTTAGCAAACGAACGGAAAGTGGATGCGAAAGTTTTCACTTTTCACTGCACGGATTCTTACGCCTCGACTTTCTTTAATGATAAGAGAGCCTCCGGTGCCAGCAGTGGTTGTGTGCAACCGCCAAGAGGTGCTACCGGATAGAGTCATACCTTTGTAGTGTGTATCTTAGTGCGACATGTCACTGGCGTCTCTCTCTCTCTCCCTCTCTCATCCCTCTCTTCCTATTCCGGCGAGTTCCGGTGACGGTGGAAAACTCTTGCTGCAAAGGTTAGCCCCGCTCGATGTTGCAAAACTAGGTTTTCCACCGGCACACTACTGAAGCTTGTGCGCTTGGCTGTGTACGTACGTTTCGCAACGGTTCAGGTGGAAAATCGATTTTTCAGCCACTCTTCTTTTGGAAGTGAATAGGCGGGCGCATTAGAGGTGAGGTTGGCAAAGTTAGAATATGCAATGTTTATAAATCCCACCCGGCTTCCGGTCAATTCCTGCTCTGCTGCCCACCGTATCGCACCCGCCACTCTCCTTTTACCTTGCTTGCACACCCACACCGACAGCACACACAGGCACACTACCATGCCGGGATGCAAAGTGCCAGCATGGCCACAGAGTCGTGTGAGTGCATTCCATTTTCCATTGGGATTACTTTTCACTTCACCTTCAGCGCACCGCATCGCCTACCGCTTACGCCGCTTTACCTTTGGCGAGGAGTGCACTCTTCCTGCAACAAACTTTGCAACACACCGACACACGCACACAGCACAAATAACAAGCCGGATTGCGGATAATGTTATTTTCACGCTCCTCTTCCCACGAGCGGCAAGCAACTTCCGTCTGTTGCCCTTCCCATCAGGCACGCTCTCCGGCACGGCACGGATGCATTGTGCAAATGGTTACCAATCAACGGAAGCAGTTCAATTCCGTCTTCATGCACCACAAGGTCTGCCGCTCGGTACGGGGTCGAGCTTTGTGGTTCACTTCTTTTCGCCCCGTTTCGAGTATCGGGATAAGATCGGAGCAACGATTCACCGAGATATAGGAGCAGCGCGCACAGTGGGAAAACCCAAAAACCGTACACCAATTGATATATAGGTTTCGAAATGGGATGCATACGGGAAAAGCTGAAGAATCTATTAAGGGATCACCGATGGATTAAGGAATTAAGCAAATATAGATCACTGTACGGTTCTTTACTACGCTCACTATTCGTGTGCCATACTAGGAAGTGAACGGCACAAGACGAGGCCCGCACATGGCGAGGGTGAGTTTTAAGGAATTGATTTTCCATTTCACTACTGAAGTACTAATCTCCGGCAAAAGCCCATTCTTCTAATGGATTGCAGAAGCGGTCGTGCATGAACGGAGATATTTGCTACCCGTGCTAGCTCCACCCACTTCCGATACGATCGATACGGTACGCTAAGGGACGCTTCCTAATGGAAGCAGGAAGTATCGAGCACTCGGTACATTCCGGTACATATGGACCCCCCTACAGTCGGTACCTACCACCGCCACTCACAAGTAGTAAGTACATTAAGGTTTCCGCTTAACCTACATATGCATTTGCATACCTCCTTGTGACCCATTAGATGGCGTGTGCCATGTTACTTACTGCCAAGTGTACAAGTGCATCGGGCAATGTGTGCATAGTTACGGCTGATTTATATGAGGTCAGTGCTTAGCTTGATTTGTACGTCCTTTGCAAATATATTGTCAGGTGAAAAAGAGAATCCATACAGCGAAGCCGTATAGCAATTATTTCAAATGCTTTTGTTTTTGGCAATTTATTTCATGTCAAAGAGTTCTAATCTTCAAATGTATTACATTGATAAAAGATATATTTTTCATGATTCCACTGTGTTTTGCAGCAATTTTCATCAAATAATAAAATTCAGAGTGTCTAAAAGACGATTCCCCATTGAAATTGGTTTTCACTAGTGAAGAAACAGAAGTAAATATTAATCCTACTCTCACATTTCTATATCCTAGGCTTCTGAAAAAAATAACTTCACCCTGTAAGCCAGACTAAACGGTTCGAAACGGCGACGAGATACCAGCAACGCGCAACTGCTTCATCTCCACTAAACGACAATGGCTATAAATAACAACCTCAACGACCGCCCAACATGCGGGATGAGATTATTTCTACATCTCCTGTCAACTTTGCTGCACTCCGCAACCGACACCGACAGTACGTAAAATCATTTCCATTATTTCTCATTTAGTTTTTGCTGTCAGTGCGCTCGAAATATTCGCCACATTTCTTGGCGCGTAAGTTCTCAAGCTTTGTATAGTTGTCCTTTCCCCGTAGGGAAGGAGGAACCGTCATCAAAAAGCCGTCAAAGTGATCCCCGGAAGTAAACCACCCGGTCCGCACTAAAGCGTGAGATGGACTGAAAGTCGTATCCGTCGTCAGGTTTTAGCAACGCTTTCGCATAAACAAAATTCCACCGGTTCGGGACATAAAGTTGCTACCGGGCGTCAATGGTCCACACCATGCTCGAAGTGCTTTATCTTGTACGCGGCTGTGCGACGGTTTGTCGTTGCGAGCTTTTTTGCATTAGAATTTAGCATGAAATATTAGAAATGTGTGCGCGTAAATTGAGCCAGGGGAGAAAAACTTTCCCGTCCGTTTACCGACCGACCGTTCCGTGCAGTTTGGGTAAAGTGGCGTTACGGACGAACCATTTACCGTCCATCAACGCTGACGAACGCTGAAATCAACGCTGACCGAAAGATGTGCGCGAAAGTCCTTCCGGGAGTAGATTATGTCGTTGCAAATGGTTCGCGCACCGTTTGGGTGTCCGGTGCGTAGGGTCATAAAAATGCGCATACAAACCGGGAATGTGCAGTAGGTGATAAGAGACATCATGCTCTGGCATCAGATGCATGCTACCGCTGGGATGAGCAAAAAAACTTCGATCCATCGAGGACTTACCTGGAAACGAACAAAAGAGAACGGAGTATAAATAAATGAGTACATTTCATCGTTAGTGAAATTTGGAGCGTTTGTGACATGACACGTTATTCCAAAGGTTGTGGTTCTATTTTATAAAGTACCAAACACCACAGACGAGACCAACACATATCTCCCCGTTGGAAAAAACAACAGAAACTAAATTAACCATGAATTGTAAAAGTTTCTAAAAGAAGAATCATTTAAACCAAAGTCAATTAACCACTAACTGCTTTGTATCAACTAACTAAAAAAATGATTGGTAATAAAACTCAGTCATGCAACTCTATATATTTTGAATAAAAACAGATAAAAGTAAACAACATAGAACTTATTCCAACAATACGTTTAAATCATAAAACAATATTAATAAAATTTTTAATGAAATGATATTTCCTGTATCATGAGCGCGTTCCTAGCCATCGTGTTAAGCATCGTGTTTTGAAGCTCGCTCTCCTTCACCAGCAATAGTTTCCACCTCTATTCGTCTCCGGGGAAGCCTGCCATACACATACATTCGGGATGAATTGTAAGCTCGGGATCATTAAATAATAACACAATCTACCCGTGACCAAATATAAATCGTTCACAACAATGGAACAATTACCGATTGACGCTTGGCTCGGGCACTGGTCGGGTGGTGAAGAGGATCCCGGAAAAGGGCAAACCACAATATGCTGGAGGATGATTTAACGCCGCTATCCGATGCGCAGCGAAGCGGTAAGAATAAAACCGTTCCCGGGACGAAAGCAGCAGCAGCAGCGGCAGCAAAAAAACAGCAAGAGACAAGCGACAAGAACTTCTTTCCGTTTTCACTAAACGACAACGTCAAGAATCAAAACGCAATTCAACCGTAGCGTAATGACCGCACCACACCTTAAGCATCGTTTCGATGCGCTTCGACGCCTTGCGTCATCATATTTTGCTGTAACGGCCAAGGGCAAAATTGAATCACGCCCTTCTACGCTCCGTGCCATATCTCGGCCCGTACCATTTGACGCCCGGCAGATACTTTACGATCCATTCACGAAGCGCAGCAGCTACAGTGTGACCCGAGCGTAAAGATTCATCTTCGGTCGGAATCTGATTTCCACTCCGTCACCTGCGGACAGTAACGAACGGGCCGTAATTTCACTTTTCGCCAAAACCCAAGACGCGAAGAGTGAGAAAGTAAAAAAAAGTTGCACAAGCAGCAGATCGTTTCATCTTTTTCCAGTGCCTTTCGGGGGGGGGGGGGGCTTTTTTATTTATTCAAATTCACTTCCGAACCTGGTCGACGGTGGCGAATATTGTTTCCCGCTGAGTGATTCACTTTTTACGTTCACCCTCACGCCGGTAGCCGGTCCTTTTCGTGCCGCCTTCCTCTCTCTCTCTCTTTCCCACCCATTCCGTTTTGCCAGCGAGACGTTCATTACCATAATTATAACGACGCGCTTTTAATGCTGATTATGCACTTCATTCCACGGATTTTCCGGCAAAATCCCAAAACCTCTTGCCGCGGAATTCTTGCCGCACTGTAGTGTTTTATAATGGAACTGATTCCTTTCCGAGTGCTGTCGCTTTTTTGTTTCTGCTTCTCGCTGTTGTTACACTTTTGTTCCGTAAGAGGGAAAGGGCGTTTATCCTTTCTAACGTCCATTCGGGGCAAACTTCTTTTGCTACAGCATCCTTAGCACCATTACCGGCAAAACTTCTCCCGATGTCCTCTCTGCCAGAAAGAAGAGCCCTTTAGTCCTTTTGTTTGTGAGAACGTGCGATCTCTCGCTGGACAAAGGATTCATCCGCCCAGTTTATCCTAGATGATCCGCTTAACGCCCTGCCCGGCCCCGCCGAAGTCTCGGTGCTGTGTGTTTGCCTTAAAGACGCTTGAAGAAAGCTGCTGCAAATTCTATCGTTTTAAAGCACAACGAGTTTAAACACTTTTCGCTTCCTTCATAAAGCATTTCCCTCTAATTGGAAAACAAACGAAAGACCCAACTCTGACCCAACTCCCACACACATATGGCATTACATACCCGCCCAGGAGAACAATAATAAATTAAATAACACTAAATTAAATCCCGCCGAACCACAGGCTGCTAGTACGCATTAATCCTGTACTACCTGCACACACTGTTTCCCATGTGTGGTAGCCCAGTTTTATCCTTCACAAATTGCCTTGCTGACACACACACACACACGAGTTATACGGCAGCATCCTTTTCTACCGTTCGAATTTTGCCCTTTTCCAACAGGAATCCAAACCCGGAAAATGCCCAAAATATCTCTCCCTGTGGGAAGACGCATCGCACAACGTCCAAACTGTGTCCTTTCCCGCTGAAAGGGTCAACGCCAGCAACTAATTTACGGCCGCGTCCGATACAGCGAAGCTCTCTGGGATAAGATGGGTGTCTCCCATCAGGCATGGAAGGATGGCTAACTTTGCATTCGTCCCGAAAGACTCGACCGCCGGCTCTTAAACGAAGGGGACACTGTTTGGAAGGTAAATAAAGAACAATTTGGGTGAAAATTATTTTGAATAAATTTCACTTCCCTATGCACCGTCCTCCCGGTACTCCAAAGGACCGACGGACAAGGACAGGGATGTGTCGTGGAAACCCTTCCCACTTGATAGTATTAACCATTAACGTGCTCTTTACGGGTTGAATGAGTTAGCTGCTTAGATCAGCAAAAGTGCCAGAAGGAAACAATTTTTTTACCGGTATAAACCTGACCGTTTATCTACTCTCTGCTGTCTGGACAGGGATTTCACACATTTCGCCACACCTTTGTTCTTATTATAATCATAACTTGAAACGGCAGAACAAAGTGTGTTACATGCACAACTGGACCAGACACACGTGCTTTAGGCTGACCGGAACATTACCAATCTTATCGGTTTTACGAAAAATGGAAAATACCAACTCATTGTACCTCGTTTAATGTACTGGCTTTATCGACTCAGAGTCTCACAGTAACACAAACAGCCCAAGCGTTGCATTTTTGCCCTGAAGAAGCACACGTAGCTCCTTTGACTTTAGCAAACGTACTGATTTTATTGCGTGAAGTCGTGCAAAAGGCTGTGGAAGGCATCGGAACGAGAGGAAGCAAGCTTTTCCGTAATATCGATTTTTCAAATGCTTTGTTCCATGACCAGGAAGTTCCTACATTGAATCATACCCAAAATTTGCTAATCTATAGGCCCATTAGCTGCTCCAACCAGGGATGATGTTGTGCACGAGAAGTTTCGAAACAAAAAAGGGTTTGAGAAATGGGTGTAAAAGTTCCATCCTAGAAGTGAACAATAAACGGTGAAGGTTTAAAACATATCGATTGGCAAAGGTAAAGTGATTCTAACGATCCTTATATACCGTGAAGGAACCATGGGCTAGATTTATATTATGTTTTACTGCTCGTTTAAAGCAAAACATTCAACACAAACTGAAACAAAATCAACATGGTTCTAAATTTGAATCACATGATCGTGCCGTGATTAACCTTGCATTAGCTAATTTTCGCAACCGGAAAACATGATTGAAAACCACAATCAAACAACCCGGCCGGCGCACATCAACCTCACTGTAATCCTTCCAACTTTTTCTTCAACCCAAAGAAAGGCTTTTCGCGTGAACGAATTATCACGAAGGCCACTTGCTGCTGCTGCTTCAGCTTCCTGCCAACGTGCACTCCACTCCCGTGAACGATTTGTTTACATCTAACTTTACGTCGGATGCTGCCTTTGTTGTACACGAGAACGTGGAGCACACCAAACTTTGGTCCAAAGCGAACAGACCGAATCCCCAAACATGCCCAAACAAAATGCCTTCAGTGCGTCTGTTTCTGACCGGCACAAAAAAGGAAACCACATCAAAGCAATACCGTCTTTTCTATGTTTTTCCTTTCTTTTCCACTGCGAGAGGGGCTTCCTTTCGGTTAGAACCATAGGGGGGGATGAGTAGGGAAGGTGTGTTTTCCTTCCTATTCGGAAACCTTATCACGTTCAACTCACGTCTGAAGCAGATGGTTTTGGTGAGTTGAGTGAGTTCTGAAAAAGCAGTACAGAAAAGTCTAGAAAGTGTTGAGATTTTCTACATTTGAAAATTCTGTACACGCAATATAGTTTTATAAACATTCATCGAACCATTTCGCTTGAACTACAACAAAAATTGTACAAAGGCCCCGCTTTAACCCATTCCGGGCCTCCATGCCTTATCTTTCATCTGCACTGATGATCCTTTATTAGCCTCTCCATCAGTTTGCTGTGTTTCCCTCACCGATCCAAACACACACACACACACATTCAATGAAAAAACAAAACAACACTCGAAAAGTGTTCGCGCATCTGTTTCTCCCTGTTTACCCCCAAACCGGAACCTATAAATTTTTACCATCCATCGGCGCGCAATTTCATCAGCAAAATTGAAAAGCCCTTTGCTTGGGCGAACTTTTTGCACAAGCTCAAGCGTCAACCCTCCCGCGTTTAACGAACCTTTTGTCATCAAAATGTTCGGAAGCTTACGCGAAATGTACGGCGGCTCTTTTCGTCGGCACTAGTGTGGGCTGAGTGTGGGATTTAGCGGTGGTTTTGGGTGGGAAAGGATGAAATCGTCACTAAAGCAAGATTTTATCAATCGCGAATGGGCGCGTGCGATGATATTTCGCAGCAAACCTTCCTTGGAGGGTGGTGCCGAAAGCGGGACGGGTCCTCTTCTTGGGATCCCCATTATGATGAGAGGTTTCATTACCGTAAAAGCCAGCCGTCGGTGCTGGATTTCGGTGGCGTGATAGGCCATCTTGTCGTCGCCTATCTTAAAGGATGCTTCGTCTTGTGCGCGCCACGGCTTTGCGCGTCATCGTGTAAGCAGGGGCCAGGCAAGACAATGGTTGGTTTTCGGTTGTTCTATCTTGCTTAGGAGTTCTTTTGACCAGGCTGATTTTTGGTTTAATGCTGACGAATAGTTTGTCCCTCTTTGCTGCTGACAAATAGTGATTATGTTTCTAGACGTTGTGTGAGCCTTCGTGTTTCATTCTATCGGCTAAAATAAAGCGGGTTTCGATTCTTTTTGATCTTGTTTTATAACCTTGTTTTATCACTCTTGATAGCAAAACTAAAACAACTATTTGCTATCTATAATGTGGAATACAGATTGGGGAGAAAATGGGTTTTTTTCTTGGTGTTACAGACGTTAAAAAATTTAGTTAAAAAGTAAAACAAAAAAAATAAAATTAAAACATCGAAAAGGTTGTGAGTTTATTCATGTTTCAAATGGTTTTCTAAAGTTGAGAATATTTTTTTCTATTCGCCAAACCCATCATGAGCAAGAACAGTCCGAAACTGTACATTATTTGCCATTTTTTAATTCTTAATTAAGTCATTCATTTTCGACCTTACTGTTGCATCAAAGAGACGCCGTCAAATTCAAAGCTCAATAATCATTCACACAGTATTCATTTTGACACCGCATAATTATTCGGTGGCTTGACAAATTACTACCGCTGGACTGCCACGCTTGAGGATATCATTAACTGCTTTCGCGAGAAACTCATCAATTCTAAATCATCGTTAAAGGACGCAACGCTTCCGTACACCCATCTCTACAAACTAACAAACACACACTGCAAAGACGGCTGCTCACGGAGAAAAAGTGTGTCCAGTTTTGGTGCCTCTTCCGTTTTATAGCTCCGATTACTTTGACACTGCAAAATTACGACCGCAGCAAACGGTGGACCGATGGCATACGTTGGCACGATGGAAGAGAGCAATAACTGTGCCGGGCTGTAATCTCACTTTAATGTGGTGGGTGGTCGGCGGCGCAAGGCAGCATATTAGACCACCATCGCAGGGGCCACCATACCAGCCAACAGTATCGGCTGGACCACCCCAAACACCGGGCCCATCTCATCACCGTAATGGTCATTTCTCTTTCAGTCTTGTTTTTGTTTTTGTTATTCACCGGTAAACCCCATCACATATTCAAAACCCCACACGGCAAGTCAGACGGGCTGGTATGGTCCTTTTGCTGCTGTCCTGCCAATCCGCACAGCATAATCGGTTCACTCGGCTGTGATCGAGCGGTCAGCAACTACCCATCAAAACCGGTAAATAAACGGGACTGGTTCATTATTATTAACGTCATTATTACATATTTTGTTGGTTTTCTTTGCCTGCCACACGTCTTGCCAGAAGCCTTGCTTGCGTGCACTGGACAGCAGGCAAGCAGGATGATGGTAAGCGAGGGGGAGCGAAGGGAGCGGGGTTAATTTATTTCCGTGAGCGCATCCAAAAACTGCACCTGCAAGTTGCACGACCGAAAGCGATCGGGTAAGCTCGCCGGCACAGAAAGAAAACGCAAAAGGGAATCCTTTTCTGTCGGTAGGTTTTATTCCGAAGCAGTCACATTCTACGGATTTGATGTCACAATTGTCTGGTTGTGCATTTATATCCGCTGATCGTCTTCATCTTATTATTAAAGTCAATTGATATGCTTTCGCTGAGTGTTACGTTGCCGTTTAGGAACAATGCAACATATCTGCAAACATATATCTTATATCATTAATTGAAAGTTTAACTTGCACTTCACGTAAAATGAACATCAATCATACCCAATCATGTGCACGACGTGTCAATTGCAAGGCAACAAAGTATTTTGGAATACACCCTCTCAACCGTCCGTTCTGTGACGGGTGGTGTAATATTCAAAGTACATGTAAACCTCATCTCATAAGCTCTCCAAGTCCTGCTGGACGGATGATAGAAATAACGACTCCAGCAAGCTTTTCGCCAACCATGTTTACCTGCACCCGGTTGACCAGCATGACATGTCTTGGCTTTGTTTGCTTTTCATTTGTACGGACCGGTGGAAGCCGATTAGGTCATCGCTTTTTATTTCGTGCACTCTACATGTCCCTGCTGCTAGGAAGCACCTTCAGGGCGGCTGCAACTCAAAGCTTCGCAAGATCCAGCGACGTCTGCACCAAGTCGAGTACCCATGCTGCAAAAATCTAGAACGCTTCGGAGAGAAGCAGAAATCCATCTCGAGTGCATTCTTTTCAAAAGCTCTCACGCCACAGAACCGGGGACGACAAAATGACCGTGGCACCATTGGCAAAGGACATCCCATCATGGCAGGAATGATACCTTTTTCGCTCATGTTTTATTCAAAAATAGTCCTTCAGCATTCGTCGCCTCCTCCGGTAAGGGCCGTCTGCGCATCTTGCCCAATAGCCGAAGGTCGGTGTCCGTCGTGGACTCATCTTCTTCGCCCTCATTTTGTTACCGCTTTTCGGGTCATCACTAATTCCGACGTTGGGCGGTTATCGGTGGGGATGGGCTTTCCACTAGTCTAGATTTTCCCCGAAGAAAGAGACACCGGCAACATACCATGATCAAGCAGTCAAATAAGCTACGCTTTTGTTAAGTCACGGTCAGGAAATCCGAACGGCAGCGGGAGAACACTGTTTTTTACTTTTTAAAACACCCTCGCTGGTTGGGAAATTGTGACATGCATGGCGTAGTCCCTGCTTCTTCCACAAAAAGAAATCGAGCAAATTTGCTGCTGTATTATTCATTCCGTGCCATTGAGACAATCCTGTCGTCTCGGGTATCATCTTTCAGCCGCCCTGTAACAAACCGCACGCCTGGATCGCTTTTCCGCTGGCAGAATGCTGGTAAAACAAAGCGTGAACCGAGATTCCATTCTTCATCCTACAGACCAAACACAAGGTAGAGGGTGAGGCAAAAGACGAAAGGATGGGAGGAAAAGGCTCTCTTGAAGCCATCGAAAGATAAGCACAAATTTCAATTAATCAAAACAGTGCCGGTTCGATGCCGCAGAAATCCAAGGCGGAAGTGAACGGAAAAGATGAATGGACCATGACGGAGAACGACTACATCCGGTTCCAATCGCAGAGGTGGGAGGAGAGGAAAGACACTAAAAAACTCCACAAACACACACACGATCTACCTATACCGTTCTCGGTTCACCAGCACCAAAGGCTCGACCGTAAAAAGAAAGAATAATAGTCACGACGGCGGGATTGGTGCGAAAACAAGTTGCACTCTTCTTCGATTTTATGCAAATCTCAACACTCTTCATTGCTCTTTAGGTTTTGGGTCTCGCAACATCGTAGCTCCTGCTCCTTTTGAAGCTGGTGTTTGTAGGTGATGCCGAAGGCAAATAAAACACTGTGGTCGTTTTTGGTTGATGCTAACGAAATCTGGCAAAGAGAAGTTCCATAGAAGTGTGGAAATTGAATTCGAACTATTTCCTCTTAACAGAGGATTGCTTTAAGAAGAATCACTGACATTTTTATGAACAAAATGAAAAGTCGTTCGAAACATGCATCCTGGAGCAAACATCTTTAGCTTTGGCTTGAAAATCAGCTGTCATGGGCGGGAAACACTTCAACTGATCTCAGCTAAAAGTGATTCTTTCACTTGATATCTATACAAAACAACCAGTAAAGGATCTAATAAGGAAACCTCCATTTATAAAAACAACCCC
>KB671587.1:380290-570700 GCA_000349105.1 Anopheles epiroticus | reverse complement strand
CCCCCCCCCCAAGAACCGGAATAGATAACAACGAAAAGAGAACTACTCGTCGTGGAATGTGCCAGAATGAATAAGTAAAAAGAATGGTTTTTCATCTCTCGGACGATGGTGCCACACGCGATAGGGCGGCAGGATGGAAAGTGTACAGAAAAGGGAAAATTCTTACGAACTGCCAGCAGCCAACAGGGCTTCAGAAACAAAAGGGAAGCGTACCGGTAGAGATAAGCGACTTTAGCAGGAAAAATACGGAGGGAAAGGTATGGCAGATTTTTTTCGTTTTTTTTTTCCTGAAAGCTGCAAAAGGTAAAACAAAAATTATAAAACTCCCCAAAGACAAACTTTTTCCACTGCACGTGGCGCGCTCTGATGCGCAAAGGATCGGAGTGGAAACACCCAACTTAAAGACGTGCTGCTTTACAGCATTTGGTCCACTTTCCCGGCCCGTCCGGTACAGCGCTTCGAGTCGTAAGAAATGAAATGTAAATTTCCCTTTTCGCTCGTTATGAAATATGCAACTGCTCCATCGTAAGAACTCCCGCCGGGGACTGCCATAATGTCTGCAGTGATGCTTCACTTCCCGGTCTGTCTGAAGGAGCGGCACCACTTGCGGGACGAGTTCGCTAAAAAGCTGACAACACCGAACCAGGGCAGCGATTGAACGTCAATCAATCACACTACCTACATTCTGTGCTTTGACGATGGTTCTTCTCATTGTTCGTTGGGATGTTGGCGGTGGTGACCATTTTTTGCACCACCACAACCGCGCCAGTAAGTCAGGGAAAGCAGCCTGCAGGTCAATTATAGTGGCAGTGTTGCACAATTTGCATTGCAATTACTATCCAATTCATCCGTCCATACTTTATTACGGATCTGTTTTCTTAGACGCTACCGAGAACCTTACGGCGCAGGGCATTATTATTGGTAGATGCGTGTACCTAGGTTTTAGATTCATTAAATTGGATCATTCTCGTTGCTCCCTCTGCTCGATTCCTTCATTAGACATTCCAATTAATGACTTCGATCCGTGCAGCGGATCTTGAGACGATAAGAATATTCCAACTATCGGATGAAGTACTGCGAATCGAAGCAAAATAATTACTCTTATCTTCCACTGGAAATGCGTTTCTGAGCTCCGGGAATGCGCCCCTAATGGATTACCATTCATTTCCGGCTGCTCTTCATTCTTCCAAACCCACTCCACCAATTACGCCCGATGCTTTATTATCGCCAACGTGCGAAACGAAACGCATCTTATCATCAACCACCCACACCAAGCCTTTCCACGCCAAAAGGGGAATGCGGTAGGCAACAAGGTGAGTTCATAAATGGAATGGTTTCTCAGGCGCTGCCACTACTAATACGAGGGGTTTTGCAACAGGGTCCAACGGCTTAAAACTCTCTCGGCGCCACGCACAGTGCACCGTGAAATGCTTGCCAGTAAACTCAAGGAAGTGCACGATAAAAACATCGTCAAGATAAGGACCTGCTGCTCCCTTGACAGTTTGCCTTTCTTGCTCCCTCTTTCTCTAAAGTACGATCCCAACAATAACACACATTACCCCACTCCCAACTGTACCCAAGCGACGGTAAAGCGAGTACGCAAAGAAGAGAATAATACCTCTTCGAGATTAGTGAAAGCATTTCGTAACCCTTCCGGCTGTTCCGGAGAACATTAAAGAGTGCGGGGTGGGCTTATAAAAACCCGACACCGGCAGTGAAAAGTGGTGTTCTTTTTTATAATTTAAATTGTAATTAATAAAATTAATGATCCCCCCCTCCCCCCACCCGGTGTGGGGTGCGAAGTAAACGGCAACGATGGGGTTACGTTTACATTTCCCGGCGAAGGAGATATATCATTGCCAACGGAGTCAACCTTTCCAGTACACGGCTATGTTTCCTTGCGGAAGGAATTGATATAGGGAAACATTCTCAACGCAGCAGTATGGAGAAAGTGGAGTTTGCTTTAGTGAAAGGAACTTATTTTTTGCGAACAACTTATGAAATACTTTTCAACAGAAAATTAGAATGCTTTGTTAGACTTAGAGACACTTGGCTGATAAAAAAAGCAATTGAAGTTTTTGCTCTAACAACGATACTTCACGTACTTCAGGTTTTTTTTTCAATTCGGACATGTCGCATGGATTCGCTTAACTAATGGTTCATAAGTTAAAAGTACCCAGAGCTCAACAACACACCATATTAGTTTGCTGAAAAAAATTAAATAACAATTTCTGATTTACGTAACCAGGACGTTCTCTTTTCACATAATAGCTATCCCAAAAAGGATTTTCTATGAAAACAGAAACAAATAAACAATTCACAACCACACGGTAGACTATGTTTGACAGTTGCGAACAAATAGAAAGGCAACTAAAACAAATCCAATTCCCTACCAATCAACGATAATCACTGGCTCGGGCGGGGCTGCAAGTCTGAGAGCTCCCGCTGCGTGTTGAAAGATCGTTCCGATCGACTAACCTCCACGTGTAAGCCAATCCTGCCATGTGGTGTGCTTGCTATTTACAATTTATATGCGGATCTACACGACTCGTAACCAGGGAAGGTTTCGCCCAATGAAGCCCCCATGCCGCGCCAGTCCAAAAGCCGAACCGAGAGACATAAATAAAGGGACTTGTTTCGATTGCGATTTTTGGAACAACACAGTCCGCTGCTGGAAAACACTCCACACAAGCGCATTGTGTGAGTGTGTGTGTGAGTGTTTGTATGTGGATGATGTTAGATTTGCAATAACTCAAAAACATTGCAAACCCATTTGGGTAACCACGCTGCACCGTTTGTCGTTGGGATCTAGCGAAGCTTTAAAACAACCAGCTACAACAAGCTTCCTTTCTTCAAGTGGTTTAATTCTCCCTGCTGCAGTTACACTCGCAATCGGCCTACACCCGGAGCCACTAAGCACCGATGCCCTTTTTCTTCTCCATGTTTTTGACACACACACACACACAAACACACACATGGAAACGTCGTGACTACGGCGAGTGGAATTGCATTAGTGTCATTATGCACTCGGCGACCCGCATCTGCAAGCGTTTCCAATTCATTTCTTTGCAGCGCGCACCCGCTCGGGCGACCCATTTCGGGGCAGTAATGCTGTCAAACATAACGCATGGGATCGTTTAATGCACCGTGTCCCTTTTGCGGAGCAGCCTGCCATTTGCTTGAGCATTGGCCCTTCCCTCCTGTGGAATAATCCGTTCCGCAAGTGCCCGAGCCATTCTCATCCGCAGCCCGAGATAAATGTCTTGCGAAATCGTTGCTTTGACGTAAGCTTAATTCGCCCTTTCAAATTTATTGCTAATTACCTCCGGCCGGGCAACCAGAGGTTGCTCCTTTGCAGCTTCTTCTTCGCCACAATCACGTGTGCTGTCGGCGCCACACGCACACCTCGACTGTGCCGAGCCTTGGCGGTGAAGCTGTTACAGATGGCCCCGCTGATGAGCGGCTTAATGGGCGGCTTAAGCGTAACTCGTCACGGACAGTCGGATTATTGCAGCCGGAGCAATCCTGCTGGCATGGGCGGCCCGGCAACCGGGTCGCTGCAGAAGGAGAGGACCAGGTCGGCACATCAGCGTTTTGAAGTTTCTGTGCCATCTTTAAGCACGAATCGATGGAGCGCGAAGCTTATCAGGGAGCAGCAGCAGCAGCAGCAAGGTAGCGAAGAATGCGGCACAAAAGCTAAACTATAAGGCCCTAGCTGGACAGCAGCGGGGTGAGCTGGAACCGTTGAGAAGCACGGTAAGCATAAACAAGAAGCTTGTCCAATGGATCGACAGGCCAGCCCAAAGGGAAGGAGGAAAAGCAATCGATCTGTTCCGCAAAGGCGAAACGAGAGAAGAAAAAAACACCAACGGGAACGAGCGCGCGATGTGCTACTTTTCTCATCTTTTCCCACCACTAGCTACTTCGGCAGCAATTCTTCGATTTATTTTGCCCTCCCTCTGTCTCTCCCGCACCTTTCACCCTGCCGCCAGCGATCGTGGGTACGTGCATCCAATGGCTTATTTAAAGTTGAGCTGTAATTTACGGAATCGATTCCGGAGGAGCGGTTCAATTACGATATTAAATTGATTATTCGAGAAAACGGATGGACGTTTTTCGGACACACTGCTGATGAGGCGAGTAGAAGAGAGAGAGAGAGAAGAGAAGGAGAGGGAGTGGCAAGGGGAACCAGTGGGGTGAAAGAGTGTGTAACGGATGAATGAATGAAGATTGCCAGCAGCTCCGGAAGGGCCGCGACTGCTGTCGATACAGCTTCGAAGCGATGCTGCTGACGCCACGGAAACAGGTTCCCGGTCGCCCTGGCAGATAGTGCCGGACCGCGGTCATGGTACCAGTGCTATGTGTGGATGTGTGTGTGTGTGTGTTTTCGATCTCAAGCATGTGTTGCGAGTGCTGGCCGGGTGTGGATTAGAAGAACGAACAACTTCATTAAGAGCGCGGTCATCAGCGGCAATGAAATTGAAAATGAGCAAAACGGCAACGAAACAGAATGAAGGGAAAAAACACTCAAGCGATTCGATCCTCCTCGCGAAACATCTCTACTACCCCTATGCTCTTAACCCTGATCGCCAAAGAGCAAAGGCACCGAGAGGCCAATGAACTGCCGACCGTAACGAAGAAGTATCGTTTTATGATCTCTCTTGGGCTGTCTTTTTTTTATCAGTGCCGTGTTTTTGCCGCTTGATCAACGCGATATCGATTGAAAGATCGCGATGAGATGCCATTCTACTGAAGCGAAGAGTTCAGTTGGGAGTGTGCTCTGAAACATACTTTTACATACTTGCATAATAGTTTTATCATATTTGAGTTAACAAAATACGGCCCCTGCTCTATCCATTAGAATGACGCATTCCTGCGTCATGGAAAGATAGTCCGAATTTGGGTTCGATCTACGTCGAGCGATGGTAGGAGGCCTTCCACTTACCTCTCGACCACCTTGGGCCTATGCTACAATACACACTAAAATCAAATAAATGGCAAACAATACATAAACGGCCAATAATCTTTCCTCCTTCCTCCCCTGAAAAACGACCCACAGAATTGATAAATGAATATGCTAGCATTATCATAGCACCCATTTGTACGGTCACATCCGCTTTGTTTTGATCCAACGTTGAGCATTTCCCTGCCACAACCCGTGCAAGGATTTGTGTGAAATATTAGCCAATCATAACGGTTAGTTCTTATCGTGCCAACGAAGCATCCTTTTCCCCCTTTATCGCATTGGTAAGCCGGAAGCCCCCGAAACACTACGGTATACACTTAATCGAATCAACCTGAATACCTCGTTCAACCCGTCAATGGGTTACGCAGATTTAAGATCCAAGAGCTTTATCCGCGATACATATCTTCGAAACTGAGCTACTAACGTTTCAGGCGGTGTACGCACGTCAATATTCATATTATCTTTTCCCGTTTGAAGCTTAGGACGGGAAGATAGCAGCAAAACACACACACACACAACCCAAAATTGATCGACCGAACTGCTGTAACGAATATTCAACCAAGGAAATCCACCTCCATGTACCTGGTCGCCATCCCTTCCGTAAATCCACTCACCACGGGGCGGGCGGGTTGAGCGTAAAGAAAAGTAACATTCTAACAAGTTCATTTTTTATCCTCACTCCGACCCAACTCCCCAGGACAGGCTGCTTTTCCCGATCTTCCCAGTCACCGGAATCGAGCGCAGTAACATATAAAACATCGACTCGTTTACGTTAACTCTAGCATGGTATTCGATTTTCCCTTCCCAGCACCTCATCCGCGTTTCACGCTGAACGCATGTTTTATATTCTGTACGCAATTTTCAATTCCTGTCTCGTTTTGCCATCCACCTGAATAAATGGTTTTCCCATTCCTGATTCCCATTGTCGGATTGCTTCCGTTTGCGAAATTGAAGCTTTCGTGTTTCTTTTTTTTTTTTTTTGGTTAAAATACATTTTAGTAGATCTTTTTTGAGATTTTTTCTTCTATTTCACTGGATCACAGCAAGGGTTACCTTCAGTCGATCGATTTCCATTCGGCACGACGATGCTCATTGAGGCAAAACATAAATATCCCCCAAAATGTGTTTCATTCGTTCGGGAAGCTCCGGGATGGTTTTGAGGATGCTTCAGTAAATTTAGCTTAAAATCCGTTTTTCACCGAACCAATGTGAAGCGAGTGACATTTTTCTACCTATTTTACCTTTCGTTGGCTTTGCCAAATTGACTCGACAACGACACATTGTCGTCCCGAGTCAGCTGCAGCGGCGCCATGATGGATGGATTGTTATTTTTCGCGCCACAAAAGTATGCAAATCCCTACTTAAGGTGTAAGCGATAGGAAAGCGGACCCTGAAGAAGCAACCCGTCCGCGGCTGGCCGCATCCGATTTTGATTCTTTTTCTGGTGAGTGGCATCAGCCATCATAATAATGTACGCTCGCCACCTCCCACCCCGTGAGGTCCCGTGGTGTTATAAATGGCGAATAGGAAAGGCTGGTATGTCGCCTTCCGAAGCGAGTCGTTCGAGGCGTCCTGCGATAAGCGGCCTAATAGCGGCAAGCATCCTTTTTTGTTCTTGTAACATTTTCCACAAACAAGAAGCAAAACAAAATGAGACCAGACCTTTGTGGCGATGAAAAATTGACGATTTACTCGGTACGGTGCCGCATACTCGCGTCGCGTTCGCTTGCCGCACGGCTGCTACTTTAAAGGTGAAAAACAAATTTAGGCAAACAAATGTATCATTCTACGCTTTTTGCTTTTGTTGTTCCCCCTCACCTTGTGCCGCTAACAAGGAGCAACCAACCTTTGAATAATGTGTACCGTACCATTAAGACACCACGAGCCGATGGTTCGGCAGTCCTTAGTGAGTCCATAAATTCGCGCGTGACTTACCTGCAAGAAAGGAAAAAAGAGAAAGAGAAAAATGTAACTAAAGTACATCAAACACGTTCAACCTTCACACAGCATACACACACGATCGTTGGCAGGCGGTCGTACCTCTGGCACTCTGGCGCAGTTATTGCTTCCATTTCAACCTCCCAAAGAATGTGTACCAACATTTCGTTTTTTTTTTTTTTGGTAGGATACAAAAGTAGCAGAAACACATACAGCAAACCCCTAACGGGCGCGTTAAAACCAGCCGCGAGACTTTGCGCGGCAATTATTCAAATGTTCAAACCCGTCTGCCGGCTAGAGAAATTTATTCATAATTCCAGCTCGCCCTTCGCCACACAAGACGCAACGCTATGTGCGCAACATGAGTGTAAACAACGTGACGATGACGACGACGGCGACGGTGACGACTACTCTGTGTGTGTGTGTGTGTGTGTGTGTGTGCCGGCAAAACTTTTCCCCCGGGAGGGCAAAGACATGGAAGGAAGTTTTGCACATCAAACAGGAAACTGCAACCTTGCTACTGGTGCGCGGAGGGTTGTTTTTTTTTTTTTGAGGAACAAATTCCTCCCCAAAAATGCTCTTGGGAAAGGAAGGCATGGTCGCTTCATGTGTCTTTCCACTGTGTTCACATGTTTGCGCTCCTGTAAACACAGCTTGCTTTACGGCAGTTCTCTCCCTCGGTGCTGCTGGGAGGAACTTATTACCATAGGAAACTAATAATTCCGTCACTGACACTGCTCGCGGAGGGAAGTCGCTCAATAACAGTCAAATTTTATTAAAAACGAACATTCCTCTACGCTATGCCGGGTGTTTCGCGAGTGTGCACTAAAAGGTACATACATTTCACATCCATCTTGTTCCTGGTCGTTGTTTACGGGAAAGCATTTACAGAACGGTTTGGAAATGATTATTATGATTATTGCCGCAACTATCAATTTATTTCTCCGTACGGCGTAACACTGGCCTCGGTTAAACTATTAACAATAGGTTAAATATGACAAAGTGAGGAATTGAAAGCTTAACCGGGGGTTTTCTTCCCATCCATTTTTCTTCATCCTATGCTTCCCGGTTTCACACACACACACATACATGTACCCTCCATCGCTTCCAAGTGAATTCCCCACCGATTCGTGACAAGCTCACCAGATTCCCAAATTGAAGAGTGACTGAAGCAATTCATAAATATTTATAAATATTATTGACTTGTGACAAGCGCTGGAACGTCCCGATAAACACACACACACGCAGATATCGGTCACGTTTCGTACACTCCACTACACTGCCGAGGGATAAAAGGCAGCCAGTTGTAGCCGACACTGCCACAAGCGATGGCATGGCAGTCAGAAATGTCAAGTAGTTTTCACTTCCACCACGGGACCTGGGACTGGAGGACGACATCTAAGCCCACGATCAACACGCACCGTACACACTGTTAGCACGGGTGTGGCAACCCTTACAGCCCACTCCGTTCCCAGCTGCAGCCAGCATCCTTCACCCTACATGAGACTCAACTCGAAACCCGCTTGATTGACAGGATCATTCTTTGTACGCGCGCGAGTGTTGAAAATGTGTGACATGATTTTTAAGAAGGGATTTCTTCGATTCCCTTCGCACCGAACCGGCGACAACGAACGCGACCGTTGCCTGGCAGGGCAGGTGGGAAAGCAAAGCCAACTTTCCCCTCTTCCCACTGATCGGTAATGGGTTTTTCGTTGCCTGTTGTGATTGTCGGCGGAGCGTTCAGTACGCAGGTCGGAAACCCACCGTCCCGAAAAACACCCCGCGGACGAGGGTGGAAAATTTGTGAGCAAAGCAAACCCAACAGAACGGGCCCGGCTGGAGTGAATGCCTAAATGACTGAATTTAATAAGCCCGATAATGGTGATGGCGTGAATGGTGAAGGCGTTGCTGTTGGGATGGAAGATTGGTAGGGACTTAGTACACGCTAATAAACTTGTGGTTTGTGTTTTGCTCCATCATCTACACCAGGAGGGCGGCCTGTGTGTTGACAATACACTGCCCTCATATCCTTTCCATTCCACACAACGAACGACGAGTCGTCGATAGGAAAACGATGCCAGGCAAATCGGTTCCAATCACCGCCCAAACACTTGTTTGCAACGTTTGCTTTCCTCTAAGCCGGAAAATAATCGCTTCATCCATTCGACGACGGCAATACAGAGACGACCGTTCCGATCAACACTCTTTTGGAGGCAATAATTCCCCTTCTTTACATTGCCCCCCACCCCCCCCCACCAAGTCAAGTCAAACAAACAGTTACAACAAATGGCCTAATAAATCCTACACATATTTATCTAATCATTTCTAGCGCAGGCACCCCGAAACCCTGCACACGAGCGGCATGCGAAACGCGCTAGTCAAGATGGAATGTTGTCAAACCTTCCTTCTCGCAATAACGCAATTACCAACTTTCCCTCCGGACGCACGCTCGCTGTCGTTTTCCCTCTTTTGCTTTTACTAAGAAGCGGAAACATTCTTTCCGCAGTGCTTATTTCTTTAAATAAAAACCCTGTCATGTCGTGAAACGGACGGCCGCATTTGCCGAAAAATCCTTCTCCCCACACACACACACACATACATACACAAATGCACCCTTGTCCTGCTCCCTTTCGTTTGATTCCAGCGCAGCCAGACATTCCCTTTTTCGGGCCGACAAACAAAAGCAACCGACAACCCGGGTGGGACGGGGGAGAAAACCCGTACAAGATGGGCCCAAAATGGGAAGCAGTCGGCAAGGAAGGAATTCCCCTCGAGGTAAACAGCAGTTTCACAATGAAGCGTAAGCGCACACACAGACCCCACCCACCACCCAACGGGTTCACCTCAATCAGACCAATGTGCTCTGTCCCTGTTACAGGTTTCCTGCTTCCAACGGGGTGTTTGATTTCCTTCTTTTCTTACCCTCGTCAGTGAACCGTTGCTGGCAAAGGTGGAAAAATCTTTGCTACAGACACACCAAAAAAAACGTACGCCAACGATGCCGGGAGTGGGTGCGAGATAGGGCAAATGACGCCCTCGGCTGCGACACCGAGAAAATAAAGCGAAACCGAGGAAAAGCTCTAGAGAAAGTTTTCTTTTATCCACCCTCAGAAAGGCTTTGCGGCGATGGCACTGGCGATGGCGACGGTGAAATCATTTTCCTCATTACCCTTAGGAGGTTCTGCTCCCTCTCTATCTCTCTCTGCTTCTCCCGCTCGCTCGCTTCAACTCTTACCTACTGCACAGGCAGTAAGTATTCTCTCACAATAATAGAATCACCCAAACGAATCACTTTCGCTCGAATCGATTGTTGCTCAACATGGCGCCAGGGGCCTTCGTGTTGTCGCGTGCTGACATCAGGACACACAGGCACGCAGAGTGAAGAGAATGCGATGTGATTAATGGGCTGTAAACGATCCTTGAGCATAATGCGCTCGAGGACACCTTCACTGCAGCACTTGCTCAGGGTGGAAAATCACAGACTAAATTTTCCAAAAACATACGGAAGGAAAATATTATCTTTTAATAAACATCCCCAGCCACGCTGTCGCAAGCCGTTGTCTACGGCCCGTGGGAAAATACACTGCTGTGCTCAAGTGTGTGTGTGTGTGTATGTGTGTGTGTGTGTGTGTGTGTGTTAGGCGTACTTGCAGCAATACCATTTGCTACATAAACATGCAGCGGCAAACATGTTGGCCCTGCTAGCGAACATAAGGTAATTGAAAAGAAATATTCCTACCAAACAGGCTGAAGAATGAAAAGTAGTAGCTGAGGGCGCGCTGAAGACTGAAGCGTACTTAAGAAGGATTTATGTTTGCCGATCTGGATGTGCAAAACATTACGAAAATGTCATTACCTACTGAAAACGTTGATATGATTTACATTTGAAGCTGTACGGGTTTTGGATTGTTTTGCATTCAAATTGATGAAATTTAACGATAACATTTACTCCATAACGAATATTAAAGGATTTTTTTTATATTTCAGGGTTTAAAATTTATGTTTGAAAACTTTAAATTCATTTATTAATTTTCCCTACAATCTATTCAATAAAATTTAAAAATAATGTAAAGACAAAAATTCATTTACACCAATTATTCTGGACAAAATTGTCTTGATTGTTTGTTGATTGTTAAAATGAGCTTTAATCTCATCAAACGCGTTGGTTACAATAAACACGTCAAGCTCCTTCCCATTACCCTCCCGCACACAAACTCGTCAAACGTAATTGCGATTAACGCTTTTCTCAATTGAATTTTCCCATTGCGTTTGTCACATTAACTCGACTCCCATTTCTTCTGTCCAACAATAATTAATCCTATTTCACAGTGTTCGCTTTGATTTTCTTCACCATTTCCTGCCCTGCAACCCGCATGGCGAACAAAATGAAAACCCTCCCTTCGTGTGGCCCCGGTGCTTCCGAAGCTGCAAAGCAGTTACGACAAATAAAAGCCCAAAAACCACCCGCTACACACACATACGGCCACACGACGGGAGGGATTGTTGCCGTATTACCTTTGCAACTCACAAAAGCCTTCCTTTTCCGTTCCATTTCCAATTGTCGCACGATTGTCGCTTGATTGTCGCTGAATCGAAGGTAAATCGTGATCCGGCCCAGAAGGCGACATTTTGCTGTGCCTTTTCCTTCTCTGTTGCTTTCTTTCCAGCCCAGATCGCAACAGAGTAACACACAAGTAACACCTTACGGAATGTCTCGAACGGCAATAAATCGCCACGCCATGAAAATGGGCGAACAATGGCCGAAAAACCCACAAATTCATTACATGCTGGCGACCTGCCCCGACGTACCGACTTCGCCTCGTAGGGCCGTGTTGCGCGCGCCTGACCGTAGTTATAGTCTTGGCCGTACACACACAGAATGGCACGCACCCAATGGTAATAATCGTAAAACCAACCGGCACAGAACGCTGTTGGACGGTAACAGCACAGCCGAGCCGAGCGCGTTTACACACTACTGTCCATCCTGTCCCAAAACAAACCAATTCACGCAGGACGCTTTTTTCGCACCTTCAACCCCAGCCCGGCCGGCTACGCTCCCGTGAACCACGGACCATTTCCTGCGGCAATAAAAAGTGTAGCAATTCGCACCTTCCACAGCAATTCACGGGCTACAAAGAGTATAAGCGGGTCCGCCTGTCCACCCCACAGTCTCCCTCGATCGTTCGCAAGATCGACTTTTCTCACATATTCGTGTGGAAAATTGCTCTTGCCATTAAAATTGACGCACCCGCACCCTTGGGCCAGTGCAGTCCCAATCGCTGCCGCCCTCTCGAAAGATCGTTCCGGCCTTGACACGTGGACCGTTACCCACGGATTGGTTTAGGTTCGGGTGCAATTTATCATAATTCCCGTGCGAACCTATCCAAGCCCGATATTGCTGTTCGTAAAACAAACCACCAGGAGGGGAGCTCCGAACAACACAAGAGGACACCCATTTGCACCCACACCCACTCCCTTCCCTTGCGGCACAATGATCCCTTAGTTTTGGGCGGAAAACTATTGCCGCTTTCCTGGGTAGGGGAAATTAAGGTAATTTATTGGCTGCACACCAACCAGCCTGCAGTGTATTGAGCATCACCAGTCTGCCACCACCACGTAAACACCCACCGGCGGGGGAACACATGTTGCACGAGCATGCGACTATCCATTGTAGTCGGAGCAAGGGAAATTTATTGTCTTTTTTGGACAATAATTGTTCATCGTCGTTTGAGCGCATAGCGGAATAGATTTCCACGACTGGGGAAAAACCTACGGGGAAGAGTGACGCCCTACAAACAGAATAACAGCAAATATTTGCTACTTGTTTAAGGAATTGTGCAGAAACATGATCAAATATAACTATGTCCATCACCAAACTCCATCGCGCAGAGTTGCCTTACAGAGCATGAAAAATCCGCTTGGGACAAAAACTAACTTTTGTGAAACAAACAAAAAGTGGATGCAACAAATCAGTACTCGACACAATCTTTCACCCAACGTCAGAAAAGTAGTAAAATAACTTGCAGTCTCTCCAGGCGCCCGGCAAGTTCCACTCCCCGAGGGAATCAACTTTTCGATGCAGCTTCCCATTACGGCCAATTAAGCGCAAAGCTACGAACGGCTGACGGATGGCTGACAGTCAGCCGGGGCCAGGGCTCGATACCATTCTCAGAAAACAGCAAGAAGGCAAAGAAAACCTCCGCTTCGCACCAAAAGACAGGCAACTCCGAAAAGAAAAGTTCAGCCCAATCCGAACAAAAGGCAAGAGAAGTCGGTCACGTTTCCGGACGGGGTGCGCGATCGCGGTGCATCTTCCATAACGGGCGCG
The DNA here is from genome assembly GCA_000349105.1 of Anopheles epiroticus. Lineage (NCBI taxonomy): Eukaryota > Metazoa > Arthropoda > Insecta > Diptera > Culicidae > Anopheles > Anopheles epiroticus. Next base: position 557,468 of record KB671587.1, on the reverse strand, counting down.
CGAGAGACGTAGCGCAGGGTCTCGTTAGTGAACCAGCAGCTTACTGAACTGCGCTAACAGCCGCACCCCGACTACTGAGACGGCTGCACTGAGCGTGAGGAAAAGAAAAATGCTTTTTTCCCATACTTTGCTTTCCTTTTCTTTGCCAACGCTTGCCGGCTACAACGCGGACAGGAAGTTAGCTTTTTCCGTCCATCCCAATCGCGCGTTTCTTTTTTGTGTAAGGTGTAGTAATCGAATTTCTCTCGAGCGAGTGATGCAATTGCGAGGGCGAAAAGAACCTTCCCCTGACTCTGGTTCCCATCTGTCAGCAGCCAGGACAAGGATTGTCACGAAGGAAAATATATACGCTGTAAAAACGTATTTACATTACCAATTTCACTAACAGGGTTTTGTCGCATTTCGAGATATTCTCTTTAAAAATCACGAGATTTTGCAATTTTAACGGTCTTGATTTGTAAACATTTGATTTGATAACAGGCTGGAGTGAAGAATTATTCAAATATTATAAACAACATTATTTAACTTCTTCAAGTGGTACACCGAGAACTGAAGTATAAATCATCATGAACGGAGCAGGAACTTTTGCTTAAGCTTGTTTTAAAGACCGAACCGCTAAGGAATACCACGTCAATGGATTGGAAGAAGCAGTAAAAAACACAATCTCCCAGACAAATCACATTAAACCCGCCCGCCAGACAGGGCCAGTCAGCTGGTAACTGTTCCCGGTCACGGAAATCTTCAAATCTTGCAGCGCCAATTTTGGCTAATTAATGAGACTAAATTTAATCACCGTAAGTAATCTTTGCCATCGCCGACCGTGTTTCGTTACTTAAAATAAACGAACGCGTAAGTAGGACAGCGGAAAAGGTAAACATGCCAGCCGAAGGATAAACGGTTTACGGGCTTTTCACCGGGCGACCGTTGACAGTCGAGTAAAATATTTCACCTTACGAAAGCGAAAGAAACCCCCGACGTGTAACGCCTCGTAACAGTTCGTGTGTGTGTGTGTGTGTGAGTGTGTCTAGCTGAACGAGGCACCTTTAAGCTCGGCTATCGATTACACCATCAGCCCAGAGGGTAGCATGGAGTACAGGTCGCTTGCCCGGGTTTCTTGCAACCATTCGTTCTAGGTTAATCTAACCGGCTCGGTGCCTATCGATGAAAAGCACTTTCCCTTTTTTTGTGTGGCCCGGCGCGAGTCCCGGAAACCGTAATGTAATGCTTGCATTCCCCTGGTCCTGGAAGAACGGGGAAGTATACACCGACGACGACAGTTCACGCCATAAGGTGTGCCACGTTCGTCCAGCTATCCGGAATGGAGCAGAACTGAAATACGACCAGCGACAACGCGCGACGACCGGATATAGCGACGAAACAGAAAAATAGAGGAAAACTCTTGACAGGACACTAAAGGAGAGGCCAAACTCGCGCCGCTACAATTTATTGCCTCACGTACATGTTTGGGTTCTTTTTTTTCTGCCGTTCGCTCTTAAAGTCTGTAGACCTAAAAAGTACGACTAGTTCCCTGCACCCAGCACGGTTCTATTTTCCTGTTTACTTTACCGAGGCATCCTGAGGAATCGGGCCCACTCGGCACGGTACCGTAATCGATAGGAATTACCGGTAATAAATTACCACATCCAGGACCGTGACAGCGAGCAGCGACGACGTACCGTGGCAAATGTCGCATCGGACACTCGATCCGCTACTCTCGTTCCCCAGCCAGAGCGGGATGTCCTGTGGAGTGGCTTGCAATCATTTTTATGATCAAAACGGTTACTGTCTGCCCCTCGCTTCCTTTCCTCACTTTAGTCTCAACCTATCAGAAATCAGTTAGATTAACGCCAGAGGAGTGGAGGAGCACAGTTTGCTGGCCGCTGCTTTCTTTCCCAATCAACTTTGCCGTCAAAAAAAACCCCTTTGCCTGGTTTGCCACTCCGGGTTAATGTCGTCGTTTTCGAATCATTAGAAATTATGTTTATTGTAATGGTTATAGCACGAAAGCGCGGTTCATGCAGCGGCCCAGTGACACGAGCTGGGTGGTATGACCGAAAGATTAGCCCCCCAACAGTGCCGAAGCGCATGCTGGAAATGGTATGATATTAAATATTAGATATTCGGTAGATCAAAATGTAAAGCCATCATCAACCCATTGGCCTCATCGACTGCAAAGGTGGCCCAACTAACCCGTCAAGTCATGACCCTTCATGTGATGACTTCTAATGAAAGATATCACTGTCGGGTTAGAGTGGTGCTTGCCGGTTGCGAGTGCCTGATATTTGAAAATATTTCACTTTATGATGATTGCTATAAAATTGGCACCTTGTTATTTTACCGTTCAGTACAGATGCCCATAATGTTGTAAATTTGCCATGTTTAAGATTCTCTTGTGTATAAGTACACTTTTTCATACAGATTGATAACAGTGGTACTGTCTAAAATGTGTACGAAACGACTATCTTTATGTGAGAAGAGAAATTACTTTTATAAATTGAACCTTGTAACTTCATTGTTATCAATATTCTCAATCATTATGCTCTCGTCTTATTGCTTCCACAAATTAATCAACAACAGAACCATACCGAAGCTTCATTTTTTAATTCAATCTAGAAATAAATAATAGTGAAAAAGAATAACAACTTATCGTACGTACATCGTTCCGGGTCAGTTGAACAACTTAACCCTATTTCCCTATGTTAATGCTTGCCACACACACACACACACACACACACACACACAAAATTCCCAAAGGCTGCGGTTTCTTCAAAGCGCAACGTGTGCAACTCCTGTTTCTCCCACGGCAAGTTAAAATGTGCGTTCCATCCGGAGTGGGTTGCGAAAAAAAAACAAAACCGACGAACTTTAACTCACTCCAAATAAAAACGCAAGAGGCCGCTTGCGACGCAACCACACCAGTGCGCAGCGAGCCTCAAGTGCGCCAGCGAATAGAACGCGAACCGGAATCCATCGGCGAGCAACACAACGGGTTGAAGTGTCATTATGATGGATTCATAAATTATGTAAATGCATTTGGATTCCCCTCCTTACTCCACTGTTCGGGTTTCTTACATGTGTTTTAGTTTGTTTTTTGCTCCCAGGTTTTTTGCCATCCGTATGCTGTCGGCCGATTGATGATGATTTGCTGGTCCTCCGGCTGGAACCGGTAGATTCTTCCGACCAAAGAGAAGGTGCGAGAATTTCTATTAAAGCTACCGCCGCGAACCCAAGCACGGGAACCAGCGAGCGTGAAAAATGGGAAAATGATTGCTCCATTTTACAGCAATTAAACGCAGCACTCACCCCTGCACACACGCACACGCACCGGCGGGCAGGGAAGTCGGGAAAAATGGTTTTGTTCTTTTCGCACTATATTTCATTTTTCCTGTTTTTTTGTCCGAGTGTCATTTTTTTGTTTTGTTTGACTCGGAAAGAGTTGCGTCCGCGCTGAGGCGTAGCGTGACATCAGTGCCGACAAATATCGTTACACTGGCTGGCTTAAAGCCGGAAGTCTGTTACACGTATGGTGATGGGTAATGGATCAATTAAAGTAATCCTTCTCCACACTACGATTGGCGATAGGAGGCACAAACGACCACCACCACCACCACCACCACTCTCATCTACCCCAACAAATGACCAGCTCCCGTCTGAACAACTGCAGTGAAGTAGGTAGAAGTGGAATTCAACGATCAATTAATTTACCGGTCACCGGTCGTCAATTCCACGGATCGATATTGCTGCGAGAAGGGAGGTTCGCGCACGCTTTTATGTTGCTTCTGCCGCTGCCATTATGCTGCCCAGCTGCCTCCACTCCCTTCCACCCTCTCGGCACGAACGAAATTGGGCCAATTACACGTTTATTATTATCATTCTGCCACCGACATTACAGCTGAACGGGCGACCGTCGGTCGTGGCCACTGCATAAACATTGATCCGCGGTTCATAAACCCAGCGGCTCTGTGCTGTTCTTCGTTTTTTTTTTGCGCTTCATTCTGGTGGTTTTTACAACGCAACGGGACAGAAAGAAGCAACCAAAACGCACGCACGCACTGCATCGTCATGTTCGAATCGTTCATCTCCATTTCCCATCGCCGCTGGACACATATCCGAACTATTTATTGGCCTGCCAAACGATGCACATCCTGCGGGTGATATTTGCCAGTGGGTGAGTGGGTGTCTGTTTGGGTCTGTTTGTTTATGTTATATTTACTTTTTACGACCAATCATTACATCCGATATTTCCATACCGATGCATGTTAAACACGGGCGAATCCAACACCCCTTTTGATGTTACGTGGTGCAGCAAGCAAAGCCACGAAATTAGTTTTTCAGTGCATGCCGTGCATTGATGCAGATGCCTTTTTTCATTTATTTTAGATTAACTTCCGATGCTCACTGTCTGCACGCTCACGGGGCGCTGGGAATTCCATGCAAACTTTGACGCGACTTTGGATGATGCTGTGCGGAAAGTCATCAATCAAACTAATTACGGCTATTCATTTATTTAATCATACCTCTATTTATTTGCCACACGCTGTATCAACACGCACTGCCGCGCTGTTGACAGCCATTATCAATAAGGTGTGTATGAAGCTTGAAAAAAAATGTAAGCATCAACGTTGACGTGCGTGCAGTTTGCATGTAAATTTTATTAACTATACTCGGTACAGTCAATGGTTGCCACTGAAAGCAATTAAAAAATGTACACATAATTTCAAATGCAGCTCACGTAATTCGTTAGGTAAATAGTGTATGTCATTTTAGAGTAGTTATCCGTGCTCAAAGAAATCTCATGATGTTGAGTTTACGGGACAAAAACGATTCTCTTATTTGCAATCTGATTACAATGCCTATACTATGTGAAAAACTCAAAGTTCACTTGGCGGGAGCCAATTTTTTACTCTCCCATAAGCATCTGCAGAATATTGCTCTACAGAAATTGATGTTCTGTTAATATTCTACTAAATACCAGATTTGAAAAACTCCTAACGAGAGAAACCTTCATATTCGAGATTTTTGTTGAAGTAAGTACGTAAGAACGTAGCAACTATTCTTTACACTTCCAGAATCGGTTAATTTTAAACAACGTGTCAATCTCTCGTTAAAGTCTCCGTAGGAAGAGAGATAGTGTGATTGTGAGCAGTTGTATCAAAACCTTCCCACCTCATCACGAAGAACCACTCACAGCCAGTACATCAAAAGACTGAAACAGTGTGCCCACGGCACAAGAGGCGTGTGTAACCACGCACTCTAACAAGAGGTGTGCATATCCGTCACGGGCCATCATCTCGAGAAGCCGCGAGTTCCCACCATCAGTCGATTGTTGAGACACCTCGCGGTGGACTCTCCTCTCCCCTCTCCCTTCCCACAGCTCATCACGTCCTGTGAAACAGTTGTCTTTTGCAAAAAAAAAAACTCCTGCTTTCCTTTTTCGCTTCGCCAACCGCTGGTTGAATATCCTTTTACGAATGCATTCCCCGCCGCCACCCAGCGACGACCGCAGCGCGACAATCTGGAGAGACACTTGAAAATGACAGACTATGGGCGCCGCACACCCATTTGTCCCCATAGACTGCGGTTAGTTATTCATTAAAGTTAATGATAAATGTTGCCCGTCGTGCGAACCACCATCCCGACTTCCTTTCCCCCTTTCGTCCGGTCTATGCTCACGGTTCCTTCAACGCCGACTGGATACCGATGTCACCGATACCCGGGCATGCACATCATCCTCCTTCGAGATTCGCCTCAATGGGCCCGAGGAACCTCTCCACTTCGCACTTCAAACGGCACAGGAACGTGCTAAAACTCACACCGTCCTGTCAGATGGCGACGACGGCTAGCGTGGCCCGGGCCGGCTAGTCTGGCTGGCCCCTTTGCCGCAAGAGTATCACGTTACTGTCACCCATCATTGGCCGGGATTTCGCGCCATTTTCTTTTCCCCTCGTTGCGGTGCGTTTTATTTTGCTGCACTTTTTCCTTCCCGAGGGGGCGGGAAAGGGGTAGCACACGCCGGGAAACTCGTCTGTCTGCCTGTCAGTCTGGAGCGGCCCGGGGACAGTTGCATTTGCCACCCCGTTTAGGCCGGTGCAGCACGGGTGGCTTCGAGCCGCACCTTTCAAGCCAGACTGTGCACGTTGCTGTTGACGCAACGACACAAAGCGCCCAAGATGTTTGCGAACAACTGGCGTGCGGATGTGGCGTTCTTCGGGCGTTCCCCACTCAAAGCCGTGCAAGTCCATTGCTGTGCGACGACTGCACCGCATTTAGCGCGGCGCGTTTTCTGTTTCCTTTCTTCTTCACGCGCGACCGTGTGTGTGTGTGTCCGTATGTAAGCCCCAGAACGGTGTCTGGGGCTTCTAATGTAATTATTTAATTAACATTTTTAATGGGACATTCTGGCTTCGCCACACCTTGTGCGGGGCGTTTCTTTGCTGCTGTGCCACTCGTTCATCCAATGACCCGTACGTTGTTCGCATTCAGAAAAAAGAAACGCAGGAGAAGCATACCTTATACTCACAAAGAGCTGTGTTTTGTTTAATTTTTAAACAAACATCCGTAAGCGCAGCTCCTTTTCACGAGGTCAAACGTTCGCAAGCTGAACAAGCAATATTGTGGTGCTTATTAAAAATTCAATCACTGTCGCTGTTGGGTCCCCCTTCGCTTGCTCCAAATGACATGCAAAATATATTGAAAAGAAAAAACCACCAGACGTTTGCATTTTTAAGTACCTTTAAAGTATTGAGCGAAAATAAAACTACAAACTCTTGAAAAAAGCACACAATGTTGCTCAATATTCGTACTAAATAAAGCATCATCACCCCAAAGCAGATCAAACTTCACATTTTGGTAACAGATGATCAACATTTTCCAGAACTGTTGCTCGAAAGTCTCACCGAACACTTATTTTGCTTATTTTTCAATTTCCCACAAAATACGAAACACCGTCCCTCGATGGCTTCTAGAACTGTTTATCGATACGGACGGACACATTAACACACAAACACACCCGTACACCATGTGCTATTGCATCTGCGAGCAAAAGTTTGGGCAGAATTAAAAAACTTCCACTTCTTCAACCCGAAAGTTACTCCACCAAAAGTTCACTATCACCGCCTGAGTAAACTTTACCCATTACTGCTTTCTTGTAAAGTCAGGAGTGCTTCAATATCGGGAAAACAGAACAAGTCACTAAACCACAAACCACCGCCCAGCGTGGTAAAGTAAGTAAACCGAAACGTGCGGGAAAATACTGGACTACTGTCTAATTGTTCAGAGGTTTCTCCGGGTTCGAAGAAATAAATGAAACCCAAACACTGCGTTAGAGAGAAAATTGACAAAAAGTTTTGACCTTTTGTCCAGCAGAAGCGCACAGGAGAAAGGGATACATTATCGTAAGGTTGACCCTTAGGTATCGTTGGGAATTAAAACGTATTTTTTCCAAACGCCAACCACCTATTATCTGTATACTTTTCCGGACCCGGAGGACAAACGATCCGACCGGTGGATGAAGCAACTACGCGATAACAATCAGTGTAAAGAAACTGGGGAAAAGGGCACACCTAAGACAAGACGTTTCCAATGAATCAGATTCCGAAATTAAGGACCAGCTAGCAAAACAAACAGGGTGGCACAAAAAAGCAGCAATCGAGAAGCCCAAGAAAAAAGGGATCAATTCAAGCGACGTGACTGAAACCTACGGATCAAACAGAATCTGCCGGCAGCGACGGGACCAGAAGCCAGCTACCAGAATTCAGTGCAGCCTTGGCCCGAAACCCGAACGACGACGGACGATAAAAGACCCCGAAGGATGAGTTAATGAGATCATCGGCGGAGGACGTCTTGCTCAGTGGTTCGGATTCTTCCTAAGATGTCAACTCGCTTACATCAAACACGTAGGATTTGCTGACTTTTTGCTCAGTTGCCCTTTTTCCTTACGTGTCTGTGTGTAGTCAGCATACTCCAGAACGAGAAACAATCGATAAAGAAATCGCCAAACGAAGACACCAATGAATTGAAAAGAGAAACTTGGTACAAGAACGATCAAAACCGGTCCAATTCGATTCTCAAAAACTGTACTGTCTTGCTCCCTTTCTGTAGAGCAGATCCAGTGATTGAATGAGGGAAAAGTAAAACAGCATCATTTACGATACTTATGACCCAGTGCAAGACGCATCGCCAGTGTCCATTATCCAGGGCAAGATTGTTTTATTTTCAACATTTTTTCTGCCCTTCTATAAAAATTAGATTGAAAGCCCCTTTTTCGGGAAACTCCAAGTCAGCAAACTTTCAAAGAAAGGCAGAAAGGTTTCAAAGTAACACAGCGACCTGGACGTCGTCCAAGACATTCCTCCCAAAAGAACAGTACAAGACGGTGTCGCTTCAGTGCACCTTAATTAAAGATCCGCCGAAAAAGGGTATGGTGACGAGTTTTCCAGCTCCTACCAGCCCAGTTCCACCGAAAAAGAGGAGCTAAAATCCACAAAAACCGAACAAAAAAAGGGTCACACAGCGTGCGTCTGCATTTTTTACCGCCCGGTGCGCAGCAGGTTCCCGTGATAAGCGTCCCATCACGATAACTTCAACAACCCAAAGAGAGAACCCAATTTCACCCCTTGCGCCACTGTGTCCTCCGGCTCCGGTGGGGTGCTTATCAGTAGCACATTAAAATTTGGGACCAACAAGTTCCAACCGGCTCGCCATGATCCAATCTTCGCGTGCCACCCTGTTTGGCGGTATTCCGTCTTTCGATAGCTTTTTTTTTTTGTTATTAAACGCCACCTTTTCCACTGTCTTCTTTGCCGAAGTCAACCAGCCCAACACCGGTCGAGATCAATTAGCTGAATGTGACATTTCAATTTCGTCGCATCGACTCTCCTCCGTCGACTGGTGGTCTGCATCCTGCGTCCGTGCGCCCAAACCAGGCACCATAAGCGACGAGTGCATTCCTCCGGCTGGCCGTTTATTACTGCCGCCGGTGGCTGTCGATGTGTGGTATTTTCTCATTAACTCGACCACCCTGGACTGCCGTGAGCGTGATGGTGAAGCTTTCTTTGATTCCAAGACGCCCGAGATGCCCGAATGTCGCCAGGATGGATAATGGACTTCTGCAGATGCTTGCGTCGTTACCTCTCTGCCTCTCTCTCTCTTCAGTTGCTACGCTTGCTTACGGTAGGGTGAAAAATGGTCCCAAACGATAAGCGTTTCCTTTGGACTAATTAAAGCAAACGCGACCGCGGAAGATAGCACACGCTCCCAACGGGACCGGGCGACATGTAACCCAAAACGCAAGATTTCCACCGAGACGGCAGAATTGAGACACAACATTTCTTCATGCTGCCGTGTCGAAGTCGAATTGGAGAAGATTAGAACGTTTCCTTTAGCTTGCATGATTTATCAATGCCCACGGGATGATGTCACTTAAGCTAATATTATGCCCCGATGGACGAACGGCCTCTAGGTGCTGCGGTTGTCCCTCCACAACTTTTGATTATTGATAGCCATAGGTTTCCACTGTTGGCCCAGCTGAGCCCCGAAGGAATGGAATGAAGATTTTCAGTCGAATAAATTAATGAAGTGATAACAGACGAAAGAGGGACGTGCTATTATTACCATCTTATCGTGAAACATATTAAACGAATCATTTCCTAGAGTATATTCAATACATGGCCAAAGAAGAGCGCAGAAGAGATTCACAATACTGAATATAATCTTCTTACGCTTCCTAACGAGCTGCCATTCATCTTCTTCGCTCGGGGCAATCTTATCCAATTCCAACTGTGTCTTTAAAACGCTTCTCGCACTGTGTTTTGCCAGCTCAACAAACAAACGCAAACCCACCCCTACTATCAACTCTTTCGACGACAGCTGTTCCGATGCTTCAGCACAAACACTTTAAAGCCGGTATACATCACACAATAAACTACCTCCCCATACCCCCACGGGGCGGGTTGCCAGAGCAATTATGCGGTTCCGTGGTGACATTCGGTTGCATCGGAGTAGCCGGGCGCCATATCGTAACCATCCTACGCACGCTTTCCCTCCATTCAACCATTTTAGATGCCCCGATAAATCGATAATTTATGATGAAATAATCGTCCATTTTCGTTAGCACCAACCAGCTCTCTATTGTGCTGTCAAAAACAAACCAACACATGAACGTACGCTCGCGTGTACTTGGCACTGTTTCGAAAAGGAATCACCCCATTTCCATTAAGTGGGTGTGTAGTCGAACAGTCATCAATGGTGCGCGCGGCTAATGCGCCGTTTGGGACCACTGCGCTCGGGCGAAGGGAAATGGAAAAGCAACTCGCTTGCTACTCCCCACGGTCCCCAACATGGGTGGACCCTGTGTAAAGGTGTTCGCACGGAAAAGCACCAAAACTCAACGCTAACGACCTGCCGCATCAGTGTGCTCTCATTTTCCTATGCATTTTCCAATCGCTGAAAGCAAGGGAGTGGAGCAGAGATTTCCATTTACCGAGCGCACACTTTAGCTAAACCCGTTAATGTATCATTTCGGCAGGAAATCACAGCGAGAACGATGTGACACACAGCACTTTTCAACGCTTTTCATTGGTCCGCCATTTTCCAGGTGAAAAGGTACAGCATAAAGGGAAAATGCAACACATGATGCACATAAGGGGGAATGCTTTTGGTGGAGGTGTTTTTTTTTTGTCATTGCTTCCCTAATTTCAACCCATTTCCCATTACCGGCGATGTCACCGGGCAGAGTACTTCGGATTGCACTGAAGCTACCGAGCATCCAAGCGCTGAGCAGTGGCGAGCGTAATTGAGTGCTCGCCTTATGCTAATGGTATAAACGCCCCTCAGATTCCACGTTGGATGTACGCCCCTTGCCTCGAAGTCATTCCAAACGAAATACTTTTTTTTGTCTAAAAGATGTGTTAAAAGAGATTTGGAATAATGAGAAAATTGATAAATTGCAAGAACTAAAAGGGGTTCGGTCAAAACTTGCTATTCATTTTATTCTTACAACACTAACAACACATGTTTCTCAATAAACGAATGCTAATGAAGTAAGGTAATATTCCCTAGCTCACACACTCACCTTCTACAACAAACAACTCACTGCGCTAGTCAAGAGCAAACAAGCGTTGTGTTAACAAGTGTTCCAATGCAAATAATATCATTGAGAAGTAATTGCTTTGTTCATATCGCATATGTTCAACACTCCGTAAACTATCAATAATAATCCTCTCGTCAATTCATGCTTGCGAAAGTAGTGCCCAAACGGCCGGCACGTGCTTTTGGATAATTTCATAATCGCCCACAAACCATTACTCTCTAGCAGAATAAGAAAAAAAACCCCCACACAACACACGACAAACAAACCCAAAAGCCACACAAACTTCCACAGCGCACCCCGTAGCTCAGTAAGTTCATTTCTTATTCATAAGCCTCCTGTTGCTTCGTATGCGAACACTATACACGGCATTGTTTTCTTGCGCACCACCACCAGAAGAAGAAAATACAGAGCTTTCCCTGTCCGGTTGCTTTTTTGCTTCTGCAAACGGTTTGCCTGCTGCTATCGACAGGACGTGCCTAACACCGACGGGCCGGAGATTTATCGAACAGGTAGGTTCGGCACAGAACTTTTCCCTACTCAACCAAGGCCAGCTGTTGTGTAGTCCGGGTTTCCGGAACATTACCTCAAACCATCACACATGCACCGATCCTTGCTCTAGGCTTTGATCTGAAAATGCTCACTCATTCCGGCATGAGTCTTCATAAAGCTGTTGGCCATATTTGTGATGGTCATTGCCGTCATCATCATCACGATCATCGTCAGCAGCAGAAGTAGTGGAAGTTGAATCGCCCATCAACACTGTGACACTGCATTTTTCTTCCTGCAACGGAACACGCTTTTCCCTCTCGCCAACCAGCATCCGGGGCACAATTTTCCCAGGAAGTGGAGTGAGCAGAGTCCGCATCATAAATATTTCGGCGAGCCCCCCAACTCGTACTACATATTTACCGAGGGTAAATTTGTACGGCTTGAAGGCCCCTTAACCTTACGCGACTTACTGGACGGTTCGCAATACTGGTCGAAAGCAAATTATTTCCCAACGTTCGCCCAGTGTCCGAAAGGCGGGATAGGTGCTTCTTTCACCGAAAAACTTCTCTTCATCGAGGAATGTTCTCAGCTCGCAAGCCCGGTCTCACAATGATGACACATTGATCGTTAATTTAATGACAGCAAGTGCATCATATGTGCCCGGCAGTTAGTGCCCGGTGATATACATTCGCACAATCGTCTATTCATTCGGACCTCTGCCCGCGGGCCTAATTGCGGACACGCATCTGCAGTTTATTAATGGGAGAATTATGCAGCGCGAAGAGACAGCTTCTCCCTGGCAAATGGCGTCAATTCTCCAGGCGAACAGCATGATATGTTGCCTCCCGTGGCCCGATGCCGCGTCATAGTGCAGCTATTTGGACGCAAGCTGCCCGGAAACATGCTGGGTTGTGGATTAAAGCGGATAGATTTGTACACTGCCCACACGTGTATCTGCCGCACGGCGACATGCCTTGCGTGGGTGTGTATGATAAATGATCATCCGGGATTATAACAAACGCAACTACAATGCTATTCAATTTACTTGCCGCACCGGTTGACCGATTGCCTGAGAAAATGGACAACGTACGGTGAAATGGCTCTTGTTGGGATAGTGTGATGTCGTAGTTATGATAAACTATAAATACTTTGGATCAATATCAAAGAGAAATTTCATTCCAAAGGTCACGGCTGTCACGTTTCGGCTTCAATTACAGTCTCGGTAGGTTAAGCTCGATAAGACAATCTTTAATTAGGCACTTATTCCCGAGAATTTATGGCACAAAATCTAAAAAACGAGACGCAATCTTAATCGTTTAGCCTTTTACTGCGACCATTCCATCCCTATTAGGTGAATGGCTTGCATTACGGTTTAGCTGAAGCATCTCGTCCTTCATACCGTGCCATACCGTTTGACCTTCTTCACCCACTTTATTTTCCTTTTTTCTTCGGGTATGCTTTCACGCACCACTGCCACGGTTTGCTTTGATTTCCCTTCAAACGATCGGCTTAGCATTGTTAAGCGTGTTTTCCGACAACGCATAAAGAGGCTCATCGTTTTGAGGCTTTTTTTTGGCACGAGTTCCAACCCCGGTTCCGTATCCTTTCGGCAGGATATGGGCACTATGTTGCGTGATTTTCTGCGTACGTATTACTCCCGTGGAAAGGTTCCCTTTTGGTTTTTACTCCTACTTTTGGTGCGTTTTCCCCGTATAAGCCTCGCACTTTTGCTGTGATCCTTTCAAGACGCTCCACCACCTCCTGTAACGAAACTCGCCCCATCCCACGACACTACACTAAACCACCGGCAGTCAAAATAAAAACGTTCGAACCTCCATAAAACAAGAAAGCCGTAGCATCAAGCGGCCAGAAAGTTCAACGCTCGATGGTTCTACCGCAGGCAACCGCACAATGCCTTCCATAGTCTTTTGTAGTTTGTTTTTGGTGTGTCTGTGTGTGTGTGTGCTGGCCTTCGGTACACAAACAACTTGAAAAAATCTTTCAGATCCCTTGTTTTTACCTCCCCTAGCCAGTGGAAAATCCTATCCAACAAAAAAAAATCAATCGATAGCCTGACCGGAATCGAAGGGAAAATCCGTCATTGATCCATCGTGCAAAAGGACCTTGCCGACTGAAACACAAACGAACGTGCGTACTAGGGGCTGCAGGGTTCAGCGAATGCTGTAAACGCATCATCCCCTCCGACAGCAAGAGCAAACTGAAACACAAAATAAACGCACTAAAATAGCGCAAATCCTTCAGAAAAGATTATCTTTGCAGCTGATGCTGTTCAAGAATTCCTCCCGGGCTCACCAAACATCTATTTCGGTGTGACATTTCTGTAATAAGTCCACCAAAGCTTCCAATAATAAGCGCAATAAAACTGATTGTCCAAATCACACTCCACACTCACGGCAAAAAATACAATTTATTGTACCGCTTTTCGCATGCACTCATGCGAAAGGATGAGAGTATCAGTGCTGTAAATCTGGGTGGCGAAAATGCGTGACACCGTCGGGTCCTGAAGGTGCCAAACTCAAGCAGCCACCATAAATTAAGACATTCCCAGGCAGCATCTGCGTACACTCCCTTTCGCGCTGTCGCTCCTTCGGAAACCATTCTCTTTCCCTTTTCGATATTGTGCCAACGCCAGCTCGCACATATACAAACACATATGGTAAAAATGGTCCAAAAGTCGTTCCTTCTCCCGCGTTTCAGCTCTCCCGCGAGCTGGAACGAGGGCACAGCGCTGGTGGGGCACACCGAAAACACCACAAAACTGACAAGTAATTTGTCTATTTCGGATAATTAACAATGAGCCGAAACTGAAACGTAAGACGTACACGCCACACTCATCGCCTGGCTCCTCCCGCGCTACATGCCACCGGCTTGGCCATTAATTAGTTTCCTAGTTGGATTGTCTTTTGCCGGATTCCCACCAGCCGAGGCAAGGGCGCTCGAGATAGAAAGATAGAGAGAGAGAGAAAGTGTGTGTGTGTGCGATCGTTTTTACGACCGAAACTAACTCACCACCGCACGAAACGAAGCAAGTTTCGTCCTCCCCCCGGCAACAGAGGGTTGGGTGTGTTGCTTCAGGGGGTGCTTGGGGGCTTGGGCTTGGGCTTGGGGTGTTTTGTCGACTTTTCTGACCTTTCTTTGCTATTCCATCCACCTGACACACGCGGCCACCAACCCGTGTTCTCGCTCGCTCTCTTCGTGCAGTGGAAATCGTTGTAAAAACGTGTTCCAGTTTACCAACTCCTCGGGATGTAGATAGCAACTGTGCTCCTTCTTCACCCCACCGTACCGCTTTTTACTTTGTTTGATTGATTGTGGCCAAGTGTGGGCCACCAAGATATCCGACCGTTTTCTCGGTGCGGTGCCACATTCCCGGACAGACGCGACAGAAAGGGCACACACAACGCATTCTTACCGGAGTTTGCTCTACAGAACCCGTTTCCACAATGCTGGAGAGCCCTCCGACAAAGGGCAAATCCCGGGACCGGACTAAAATGGGGGGGGGGGGCGCCCCTTACTAAACACCAGGGCAGCGATTTATTTCCACCGGGAGCTTGCCCGCCGGAACGAACAAGTGATAAAATAACAGCTTAAATCAATTAACGAAAATTAATGCAGATGAGAAATACCATCGCCAGCGCGTCTTCGTCACCGTACCACACGAGGACACAGTTGGCTGTGTTTTTTTGTTGTTTTTCCTTCCTTGCAGCGTTCGTTCGCATTTCGTGCCCTGTGCCGGCGCTGCCACACAGCTTACGCTCAAGATGTAGGGTCCCGTGCACCAAGGTTTTTGACGACGTGCATTCCATTCATTTCAATCTTCGCTATGGGCCACGGCACAGTTTGTCTTCCCTTTTCCCACCGAGTGGTGAACACTTCGGGGTGGGCGATGTGAAACAAATCAAAATATTTGCGGCAAAAGAATTTAAATTTCGAAAGTTTTGTTGTACAGTACGCTGCGCTGCGGGAGAAGGGGGAGAAGCGTTTTGTTTTAATCTCGATGCAGCCAACGTCTTGTGATTCGAATGGGAAGCCCAAATGTACAACTCCGCACACAGCTGTAAACCCTACGCAGCCTTTGGCTCTGGTTCGCCCGCCTTGTGCGAAGAACCTGGGGATGGAATGTTTTAACCCAACTTCGTCGCGCTCCCGCCCTTATGCCGGAATGGAATTTCAAAAAGCCTTCAAACATGCGCGAACAACCGATTATCGCCGAATGCAGTGCACTCATGTTTGCGCACTCATTCAAGGCAAAGGTTGTGTTTGGGGACAAGGAGGGCAGGGAAAGGGGGGAGGGGGGGTGCAACATGTTAAACTGCCCCGCATTCCATCACTGCAACCAAAACTACGGATAGCAACAGTTGAAGAATAGAAAGCAACTGCAACGAAACCTTTCCTCCTTTACTGCAGCGTTTACTGAAAGTTTGATTTTATCATAACGATTTTTATCAAAATTTCCCTCAATTACGTTAAATGTTGTGCCCCACCAATTTGGGAGACACATTACCACTTCCTTGAATTAAATAAAATTGCTCACATTTCGCATCATTCTAATGTTCGTGGCAGTTCAACACACAATCTAAACAGACGATTAAGCAATTTCGTGCTGCCGAACACAACAATCCTTCCTGCCTGCCTGCCTCACTCGCCCACGCGCCGGCACTAATGGCGGGTTAGTGAACTAAGAGCCAAGCTGTTTCCGAGGCTCGATAACCCCACGGGCGGATAACAGCGCCACATCGACGACATTACATAAGTCATTTCGGAAATGGTTGCGAGGCGGAGCAGCAGCGAGGTAAATGGAGAACCGATTACCATCCAATTCTGTCTAATTAAAGACGCTAAGGTTCCTTCCTCCTCTTCTTCTCTCTCTCTCTCTCTCTCTCTCTCGGTTTTGCCCTCGAACACCAATTAGCATCACCAAACTGCCACGGGTCTTTGCCTTCGGTGGTGTGCCTTCAAACCCATTTTCAACACCATCCAGCATCCTCCAAAAACATCCACCGTCCGTGTAATGTTTCCGGATGCACAGAGACGGAGAGAGAGAGAGAGAGAGATGTGTTCCCCGGGAAAGCGAAGGGGAAGAGACCGACGAACCGTTTGGGTGTGCTTAATTGTGTACCACCGGTTGCCATCGACAGCCGTTAGTTTGTGCGCGCCGGGAGGCGAAAAAGCGATGGCAAGTACCATTACCAACCGAAACGAGACATTACCGCACCGAGTCCGCGAGATTTAAAACAGCCCGGCCCGGGGACTTCAAACACCAGCAAGGACGCCCTTTCCCTCCTCCATCTCTCCCCTCCCTTCTATCCATACCCATTTGCTCTGGTTCGATGGCAATAAAATAATGGAACATTATGCTGCACAATGGTAATTAACAATAAATTTAACTGGCTAATTAAGCACACACTGAGAGAACGCAGCATTGATTATTATAACTAAGGCAAAAGCGCGTGGCCACAGTGTGCTGCATTTACGACGTATTTTTACCTCTCGCGATGACAAACCTGCCGTTGCGACAAACCTACCATTGCATGCTGGTAAGGCGGGAAAGATTGATGAGGTAGTATTATCCCCGTTGAGCAACAAAAAAACCAAAAGCGAAAAGAAAACAGGGGAAGGTGCCACCACCGCAGATGCACTGCATAACATGCAGCTTAAGACAGCGCGGACTAATAACATCGCTGCGCAGCTCATATGCATATCTACACGGCGGTTACGGCAGCTTCTCTCTGTCGCCCATGGAATGTGCCGGTTGTCGTAATTAGCAGCCGTTTTTGGTGGCAGCATTAAACATCGATCAAGTGAATCGCCGTTAGGAGGGTGGAGAAGGATCACCAGACGACATTCCGTCCTTACCAACACATATGTCTCTTTTTCTTTTTTAAACTTTTCTTCGATTTAGAAAACAGCTTGTAAAAATGGGTTTGAAAATAGTAATGAAATAGTAGCTTTTGCAGTTATTATTCTCTACTTTCCTGACTTAAAAGCGACTCCACTGGTTATTTATGGCTTACAAGTACCATCTTGTAGAATAGTCCTCACACTATGAGGGAATTAAGTTGATGGGAATTGAACCCCAGTCCTGTTGTGTGACAACTGGCGTCGCAGATAGTTTTACCACAGGTCCGTCCATTTGAGCTTCATATTAATTTGAAATATAACTTACACCAACACAGTTTGTGCAAGATTCAATAAAAAAAACAAATAAATTTTGGAGCACTCATTATAATCAGTTCTGAAAATACCAAATTTCCCTTTAAACAATTCCATCATTTCCTTCTTTTCAATTAATGAAACGATCCATCGCTTTGCACCATCCTTCTTTCACCATTTATAATACGTTTGTCACATTTCACTGTTTCCCTTTTTTTAGCATTTCCTTTCATTTTAATAAATAGCTGTCAGGTTAGGTCGTCATATCGATTCGCGCCACTTACGTTCCACTCTTTCCTTCCTTTCCCTGCCGGAATAAAACACGGAGACTGTCATGATAAATTGAAATTACTCCCGAGGCCAAAAGTGGTCCCCCACCCCCCGTGACTGTCAGCCTGTTTACCCTTGGCGCACTACAATGGTCCCACCGGCTTCGTCTTGAAAGCAGCCGCACGGCGAAAGCACCCACAAACACACAGCTCCATCAGCGTGCCAGCCAGCCAGTGTGCCTCAAAGTGATAATTATGATTAATCGTTCCACAAATCCCACGACGCCTCTTTAGCACTGATTCCTGCCCTTCACTGTTTTACCCCGTCCCGCCACGCCATCGCAATCGCACCCAGTGCAAATCTGTCAGAAGTTACTTCTTAGAACCTCCGCATTTCTTTTTTATTCATTCATTTAATCATGTGTCATGTGTTATCTCCACCCGAAGGAAGACCCGGGGAAGCACGCCGTCCCGATCCCTGTGCCCTTTACGAACGAACGACCGATGGCGATGACGGATGTCAAGAGTGTGCGAGCTGACGCGAGATGGCTGGGGTGGGCGCATCAACGCATAACATTTCTCCTCTATTTTCCAGCTCATAAATCGCCCGTTTCGGTGCGTTTACACAATATCGCTTTAAGCAACATCGCGGACGGAAAATCGTGGAAAAGCTTGCCGAAAAGGAGAAGCGAGATTAAATCTCGAAATAACAATCTCCGGTGCAGAATTCTGCCTAAAACAATTTGGCAAAAGCGATAGCTTGGCATTTGATTAAATTGACTCTTCCGTATCGTACACTCTGTTATCTTGGTACACCGGACAGTGACGAGGTTGGACCGTTTGGGCTTTCCGGTCGTTGCCTCTGCAAACTGCAACGCATGAGCATCAGCCCTGATGGGAATAAAATACCCATTAGCAAACATTGCGATACCTAATTTAATTAATTATTGCAACCATCAATTCCGCATCATTCACCCGAAGATAAAAGCGCCAACAAAAGGCAAAGCTGGTTAATAATCACTGCAGCGTGAAAATCACTCTCCAAACACACGGTCACAGAACAAGCCCTTAATTCGACCACATAAAAGCAGATACTGTACAAATGAGACGACCGCCAAGAATGGTTCGGGCCCGCTTTAGAATGGCTACTACAAGGCTTTACCACACCGGCTACAAATTCGTTACAACAAAGCTTTCTGGTAATGCGATCAGAAAACGTCCTATTTCTCCAACACGTGCGTATTACACACATCAGGGCTTGCGTCGAGGACGGTGATGGTGCAACGGGCCAGCGAGTTCCGTCTTTCGCTCATTCCACTCATTCAACTACGCTGGCCGTGCGTACGATAGGTGCGTGAGGCACACACATGGCCAAAAGCCGATTAGCCGACACAACAGCACAGACAGCTGTGACACACCGGCGACAAATGCGACGGATCGCACGAACACTGACATCGATAGCCTTCTTCTGTGCATTCAGCAAAGAAGTACGGCCACGTGGACGCAGAAGCATGCGTCCCTTGTCCGAAATGGATGGGCCAACGGATGACTCTCTAATTTTTGGGCAGGTATAGGCGTCCTCTCCCTCTCTCTCTCTCTCGCTCAGTCTGTGTCGCACACAATCCCACCAACACGAGGCAATAAAGTGCAATATGTCCTTCAAACTGCAACACAAATGTGTACCACTCTAGTCCCACACAACTGCACATCCGTCCAACGAGAAGGA
The DNA here is from genome assembly GCA_000349105.1 of Anopheles epiroticus. Classification (NCBI taxonomy): domain Eukaryota; kingdom Metazoa; phylum Arthropoda; class Insecta; order Diptera; family Culicidae; genus Anopheles; species Anopheles epiroticus. The sequence goes on along the minus strand of KB671587.1, from coordinate 537,721 downwards.
AAAGCACATTTAGCTTCCTGAGGGACGGAAAAAAGATAGAAGCTCAACAAAAATGATGGAAATTTCACACCCCTACCCGCCGCGGGTGATATTAAACCATCTGCCCAACCATTTCCGAAAGGCTAGAAAGGAGAAGGCGAACGGAAGGGACGGAGCAGCACAAATGCACAACACTTTGTGCTACAATTTATGGTCGTAGTTTTGTTCATTATCCAGTGATTTCCGAGTTCCCGCCTGCAGCTGGCGGCTAGCGAGGACAATGTTGTGCCGGACCTGGTGTAAGCGTGTAGGCTGCAAAGCGGTTGACCGTGAAAAATCAAGCAAGCGAATGAACACCAGGGCTAGAAGGCGATAGTGAATAACGAGTGAGAAAAACAAAAAGTACCACAAATTTATTGTTTGAAATATATGGGAATAAAAGGTTAATGGGCCTCCTAATGAAACAATCGGAGCATTGAGCATAAATTCTATCATCGTAAACAATTCTAAATAAATTATTATTGTTTACTTATATTAACTAAGAACATGTTTTGACACTAAACATAAATCATTCCTTATCCTTTACCTGTCTTCTAGCCGGCTAAAGACTGCCAATCCCGTGCTCCAATGATGATGACGGCCGTAAATAATGCAATTAGATATCTTCAAACCAAACTTTCTCGCCCAAGCGCGAACACGCTAACTGCCATAGCGTTGATTTACTCTGCAATAATTTGATTAGCTTCGGGAAAAACCTCATAAAATTTATTCGCACATCTCACCGGCACTGAGCTTAAGCAAACGAGACGTGGGGCACAAAAGGCTAGTTCGTAAAGTGAAGTTTTTTTCCCTCTGCTTACCTTTAAAATCCTAACCAGGCCGGATGCTGTTTCTGCTAACATTGCTCGGAGAAAAACACAAGGCATCCCAAAAAAAAGCGTATCCAAGAAGCTACTGCTCCAGCAAACGCAAAATGAAACAGAGGTAGAAAGAAGCCAAGCGCTCCAAAATTGAATCCAATTAAGTAAATTATTTAATGCCGATGTGTACTGGTGCCGCTGGACGTGGCACGGCAGCACGATGACAGGCAATGCTTGCAAGGAACGGGGGAGTGAACTTTTTCGGGTTTTGCAACCTAAAGAGTGGGAGAGCGAGCGAGCATTCTACAACGAAAAAAGCTAAACGAACTTCAAATACGGTAGCTCAAAACAGAACTACCAACAAAACCGACCTCCAACATCCAACATAAACTCGACTTTACGAGCAATTATAAAAGTAAGCAAACAAGCCCACTACTTCGGTAAGCAGGATTAATGAAGTGAGTTTGTGTACCATCCACTCTCCCAACCCTGCTTTTACTTCTTGCCTGACCGGCACCTTGTTTTTTTTAGTTTAATTCGTCCCAAAAGGCTTCTCGACCTGCCGGAAAACAAATCATTTAATTAGCGATGCGACTAGCGGATAGTCCGAATGAAGGTTCCCTGGTAAAAAAATGTTCATTCTACTCACACACACACACAGACAAACATGCCACGCTCGCTCTAATTGCTCGATGGTACGGCCATTCCCAAATCACGCCACGCCGAATCGAATATCATCCTACGCGAAATTGATTTCTATTTAACGATAAAACAATCTTTCCACACCAAATAGACACAACGGTGGCCGGTGGCAGGGACGCGGCCGATGGAGTGTGGGTGGTTTGCGTTTGATTAAAATTTAATTGCACCGATTTGATGATTTTATTGGTGGTTCAAGCGCCGGAGCGTCACGCCAAGGGCGGGCGGGAAAAACAGATGAAATTGATTGAAATATTTATCCACCCCGCCCAGCCGGGCGGACGGGATCAGTGGAGCCCGGGACTCCGGTTTCACTTCAAACCGAATCCACACTCAGCCCCTCATCGGACTCGAAAAACGATGGTGTGCGGTCAAAGTTCAAAGTGAAACGCTTTATTCAAGAGCAAAATCATCCTCCTCTGTCCTGTCGCCACGCAGTCCCACCAACACAAGAGGGAAGAAAAGCACCCCGGCTGACTGGAAAAGCTCTTTCATCTCTTGACACAAGCGAGATGATTATGCTGGCTGGCTACCGTCGTCGGCTACCGGCTTATAGCTGTCTGGTGTCCCTTCAGTGTGCCGCTGTATCTTGCGAGGATGCTTCTTTTCCAGTTCGCTCGATGTTCGAAACACGGCTAATCAGAACACAGCGAACAGTCTGTGCTGGTTGAACATCCGGCGGGGGCGAGAGGACGAAGAGAATCAAATTATTTCCGCACTGGATCGGCCAGCGGGAAGAACTGGCGAACGGTGGGAAAAACAAACGAACGAATCGGTTCGTCCTTAACGCAGCACTGCCGCGGGTCTCAGGGATACAAAAAGGAAGGCTTTGACAGGTTCAAAACAGAAAGGAGAAAAGAGTGAGAGGTGAAACAGTGGTTGGCAAGGAAAAGCTGCAACCCGAAAATTCAGAAGACCGCTGCGAAAGATTATTGCCCCTTACCAGCTGCCCAACTTCCACCTTCGGTTTTGGGCTGTAACCACCACACCGACAGGTAAATGGAACAGATATGAGAAGGACCTGTTGTCGTGGTCGGTATCGGTAGCATCCATCCCGAGAAAAAACAGCCCCTGCCACACAGGACGGACGGACCGGGGGGAAAGCAATCAGATCAAAAAGTTGACGAGCGCCATCATCCATTACCGTGGGAACGGTTTCGGCAAAGATAAATGAGAGCAAGTTTTCTTACGACACGCGGCCCGCAACCAGACAAAGCCCCCAGGCTTCATGTTTGGTGTCCCCTTTTTTGTGTCTCGCCAACGACAAAGCATGCAGCTTACGACTGCAAAAAAAAAAAACGCCCCACAAACACGGGTCCCCGCCGGAAGGTGGTATTCAAATTAACATATCGATTTCCTCCCACGGAAAAAAGAGGAATCCCAGCCCTGTCTGACGTTCCGATCCCGCACCCAAAGGACTCTCTCGGTTCGTTCAAAGCCACCCTGTTGCTTGACCTTTTTTGTTGTTGTTGAAACGCTGCCCAAAGTTACATCACGCCGGAGCATAAGCATCCTGTGCTCCGTGTATTCTGAAGCTCCGTAAACTTTTATCCCAATTTCGATATGCTCATCCGTGTGGCGCTCCAGCGCCATCGCCCTCCGCCGTACGCACCAGCTGTTTCTAGGGACAACGTAACGTACTTCAAACCATATTTTTTGGGTATTTTGTTATTAAAATCCTCGTCCCACGGGCTCCCGGGGACGGGAATCTGTCCCCGGCCCTTCCTTTGGACGTAATTATTAATTTCAACGACAACGTGCACCATCGTTGGGTGGAAGCAAAAAACCTGAAGAAAGGAAACACTGTCTCTGGTGGCGCCAGGGCGTAGATTTGCAGCCCGCCGATCCAAAAATCGATCCGGAAGAAGTGGTCCCGCAAATCCCGCGCCAGCAAAAGGGAACACGCTGACATTGCGATAACCTTACGCGATGCGTAGTTTTTTGCAACCGTTTCGCGCAGAAAGGGTCGCATGGGTCGAGGGCAAGCATATGCACAGCAACTGATAAGCATGCGAAATTGATGCTCACTCGGTAGAAGTGGGTTGCCGGTTCGCAGTCGTTTGCGGTGCACAATAAATAGTGTCAGTGAGTAACGCGCACGACCGTGCCCAGCTGTGACCGAGTTTATTAGATTAAGGTTCAACTGGTGATACGATTTGCCGTTCTAGATGGGGTAGAACGTGTTAGGAAAAGATCGAGGACATTGAAATGGAGCAAAGATGTGATTAAAACGCATGCTCTCAATAAAGGAGAACCAAAAGAGGATCCAAATTGTTATCCACCGACCTATAGAACCTTCTCCACATTAAAAATTAAAGAGCAAAACTAACTCTAATTTAAAGTTCCACTGTCAGTAACTATAAAATACCCAACTGGTGCACATAATACTAAGGAAACATTCTCAATCAACTAATGAACTACCTACCACACATGTACCGGAATTGCCTTGGTCCATCCGTACCCGTTGCGTTGGTCGCTATCGATTTGCAATAACAATTTCAAACTCGCTCCCGCACTCGGCACACCTGGGACGGACTAATGGCTCCACTTGTGTAAAATATCTTCAATCGCCGTCCATTACCAACGGGGCAAATGGACCACATTCGTACTGGGAGAGTACCTCACCGCAAGTAGGAAACCCGAGTACGATTATTAACGAAAATGGTATCAGTTTCTTGGCCCTGCCCGATCTTTATCTCCGACTTTCTTTACCTCACACAGTGCTTTGTTTTTGTACGTTTCCGACCTGTTACGGTGCATGCAGAGAGAGGTAAAGGAAGGCTCAGAAACCGCCTTTGACCTCACTGCTAAAGGGCCGGACATTGCCAAAAGCCACCCAGATCATGCAGAGCAGCTCAGTTGCGACAGCACGCGGAAACTGGAAAGGATGTCGGTAGGCGGAGCGGAAAGAGACAGACCCGTCGTACTTCCATCACGAATGCCCTCCAGCGGACTGGGCGCGGAATGGTGGAAAAACCGGAAAACCAAATATAAAAGTCACAGACCCCGGCAGGAGTCGCAAAAGTTGCAGTCTTCGTTGATTTATTTTTATGATTCTCTGCTTCCCCCAAACCCCCGAATTTCGTTTGCGAATGCTGTCGCTTTTTTCCCTTCGGCAAACTTCATGTTAGTTTACGTTTACGCGCATACTACCGGCCTCCTGGTTCGGCCACAGAAGATGCGCTACATCGTGGTCTTCCCTTCCGAACGTACTACGTAGCAGCAAACCCTTTTGCACGAGACGGCCTTACGTTTTACTTTTACAGGTCGGTGTTTTTGTTGTTGCTCCACTTTTTTTTGTCGTTCTTGGTTTGGCGTTTTGCCCGCAGGTGCCAACCGACTATTCGACAGCACCGGCAGGCCACCGTATGTCTCGGGTCAGCGTGCCGTTTTACTTGGCTTTTATCCCCTCTGAGTACACACGGCGACCCCGGTCTTGCACTCCCTGCCCAAACCACAGAAAAGGGTATCTGTCTGGAAAAAGGTCTTGCAAAAGCCCCCCAGTTACCGGCACGGTATGTGTGGAAGTCACATCGAGCAGCATGAAAAAGCCACAAAACGAGCTCAGAACGTCTTCCAAAAAACCTCAACCGAACTCAACTCCAATCGTAAATTACGTTTTATTGCATTTTAGTACAACTCACGCTCTTGCCAGTACACAAGACGGTAAGCGTTTGAATTTCTTAAGATACACGCTCTATGCCAGACGGCGCTGATGCGAGATGGAAAGGTTCTCCACTCCCCACCCCACTTTCGTCCAGCTTTCGAGGTCAAAGAGCTACGGAATCTTTGCCCAAATTGGCAAACGAAATTCCGCACATCCGCTTTTCCCTGTTTTTCCAAACAGTACAGCCACAAACACACTATCGGAGCTGTTCTTGGATTTCTTTTGTCGAAACCGAAACCATCATCTGCGCCCGGCCATTCGGTACATTAGCAATGAAAATTACCTTTCCGACCAAAGCCAAACCACCGTGGAACGGATGTTGCTGTGGGGTGCTGGAGCTAGCGTTACAAATGCTCTGCAAACTCCCACTCATCAAAGCTTTTATGTTGCTGCCCGTGAAGCACATCAAGCCGGCATGCCAGCACGAAGGTCCCACGTACTAATTTGGCCGGTTTCGCACACATGAAACTGTTGACAACGATGCGAACACAAAACGGAATAATCATATCCCAAGGAATCCTACCGCCGGTGGGTGGAAGGGCACGATGGTGAGGGCGTGATGCGGATTATGCTAATGCATCTCTGGTGCTCCAGACGCCGGCCACAGCCAACGAAGGATAACGTGCGCGCTGCTGTGTAAAGACGATGGTAATGACGTAATAAAAAACTTATTCCAAACCCATTTACGAGTAGTGCAACTTTGCCCATAAATAGGATCATGTTTGCTCTCTGCTACACCTTGCATGCATGGAATGGGCCAAGTGTATCCATAATTTTGCCCACTCCCTTCTAACCTTTCCTTCCCACTCGAAGCGTTACACACGTTTGTGGTGAACGAATTTGCTATTTTTTTCCCATCCAGAGACTCATAAAATTTTAGATACATGAAAAACCCGGTTCGATGCCCGTTTTTGCGTGAGTTTTATACAATCATACAAGCAAACAGTGCTTGGCTTCGTGCCCACCAGGGTCAGTCAGGCTCGGCTGAGAGAAAACTTTACCCACAAAACAATCCCACCCGGCGCTACACGGACGGGTAAGGGCAGATAGTGTTCCATGACATAGGAAGCGTTTGGTTCATTGAAAAATCGTGTGCAACAAAACGCCGGGCACAAAAAGGAAAGTTATTCGTGTGCAATTAAAACACGAACTCAGTCCGAAAACAATTATTCCACCGGCGACTGTCTTTATTACTGCCAACACACAAACACTTTTTGTTTGTCTTGAACTTTATTGTGTAGAGTACATGTGAGATAGAATTGTTTGGACAAACATTATTAAAAATTATTCGTTGGGATGAACAGTATTCTTTTCTTCAACCAAAATCATTCTAATTACGTGTTGCAATGGTTCACACTAAACATTAAATGAAGGTAATTCCTATGAACTCTTTGAAAGATGCCTCTCAACTAGTAGAATGAATTTCATGACTCATTTTTCCATACAAACAATCCTGAAAATGTGTGCTGAGTTTTAAAAGATGTATTAGATGAAGATAATGATGAAAAAATTCATTTAGTTTTCCAGCTCCATATAAAACAGATGAGTAGCAATAGACCTGCTTCATCAAAAGTTTTTCTTTAATTGACGGGAGCAAGAAATTGAATAAAATAAGCATTACACTCCATTTTGTCAGCTTCCTTTACAGAACAAAGTACTTGACACGTGGAGTTTTCCGAAAAATATATTTTCTCGTGAAAGCGGATTGTAACCCTTCACGCAAAAAACACGGTTCAAGAAAATCTGCAAAACATTGAAAAAGAACTTTAGCAGCACTCAACTCCAAACAAACCAACAGCAGCGACGGTGGAAAAGTGGAAAAATTCGTTACGTTCGTTTGAAATTAGAAAAGTTTTCCCCATCTAGAGTTTCGTAATCGAGTAGAATTACAGTTCCCATAGCACAAACGGGGTGCATAACCTACAAGACTTTTCGCTCCTTAAGTGGAATGAAAATGATGTTTAACTTCTGGAAACTTCAAGTGCAAGATCCCTTTGTCGTAGCGCACCGCTTATCTAACTCTAGTCGTCCGTAATGATGGCCAGCGCTCTGGGGGAGCGCATCCAAAACAGTTGGAAAGGATGCACTTACCGGTGTCGAGTAGGGATGGGCCGTCAGGCAAACGCCGTCCGCCTTCAGCTGCTCCTGCAGCAGCGCCTCCAGCTCGCTCAGCATCAGCGGCGAGCTTTCCCGCTCCAGACTGTCGCTGTTGTCCGAAAGCAACGATTTCGGATCGTTCAGCTGAAAATAGACGCTGGCCGCGCCTTTCTCGCGCAGCAGCCGCACACTCTTGAGCAGCTTGCTCCGGTGGGCCGGATTCTGGACACCGATCGCGTCCAGGTCCGGATCGCCGACCTGCTTGCAGATCTCCAGATCGTCATATCCATTGTCGAGGAAGCTTTCTGCGTACTGGCCCAGCCCGAGGGCGCGCAACCACTCGCACACGATGTTGCTCACCGCCATCCTGCGGCCAGTACCTTCCTGTACCTTTGCTAGTGTGTGTGTGTATGTGACGATTTGCTCCTTCCGCTGACGGGTTGGGAAACTCTTCACCAAGCTCCCTTGCTCCCACGCTACCACCGGCACACTGAATGACCACACACTTCCTCCCTCAAACCAAGGGGGGTTGGAGGGTATTTGCGATGCAAAATGACTGGCCTCCTTTTTGCGTATCGTGCTATGAGCTTTCCCTTCGTTCCACCCTACGCACCAGCTCCTCGTCACACTGCCATACGCAACAACAACGGTGCACGTACACACCCTCCCACACACACACGCACAGGTACACCGCACCGCACTTAATAAACACCCACACAACGCCACCTATCCGCACACACACACACCACCGCGACACGCGCACACTTTCACGCACGGCACTTACGCCAAAAGCTTCACTTTCGTGCTTTCCTTCTCTGCTCCTGCAACAGCTAATGGTTGGTACAAAATAAAATTAAAAAAAAAACGCAGAGGATATTTTAACAACCAAGCAAAACGAAGGTAAACACAAACGTTTAATTAAAGTTGTCCTTTCCCACTGCGGAGACGCACGCAGACCTGCGACCCATTTCATTGTGCCGGTTTCGTCCCGTTTCCTTTTCATCTTCACTCAATTTACCTTCCTCGGTCTTGTGTGTGTTCTTTTTTTTCACGTTTTGTTCCGGCTGCCTGTTTTTTTTTTGCTCTGTCCTTTGTTTAATGATCTTTTTCGATTATTTTTACCTTTTTACTCGTCTCTTTTGCCTGTTTTCATGTACGTCCTACCCTTTTTCCGTGTGTCGCTTCGGCACGGAACAGGAAAAAGCTCCACGCCTCTGCCTTTTTGACAATTTGGCTCTCTTGGTCATTCGGTCGGAGCTGTTGCTGCTGCTGCTGCTGCTGATGGTGTTGATTTTGCGCTGTTTTCGTCCCTTTTTTAATACTCTTGTCCCGGAACTTCCAGACGACCATTACCTGCTCCACACTTCGTACTGCACGAAGCGCTGGACAAGGACTCCTCTCCTACCAACGTGCCAAGCGCGTTTACGATGCTTTCCCACTGTACTTTACACACCTTAGTTGCACCGATCGTTCCACGCTTTCGGTCGTCGCATTCCACGGGGCAATGTCGCTTACTTAGTGGCCTTTCATTTATGGTCGGTCTCCCACAACTCGTGCAGCCGGAATGCTTTCCACTCAACCTCATGACGCGCGGCATCATGAATAACGATGACACACACACACACAGAACTGGTGCAATTACCTTCGGAAAAGCGGCGGACCGGTACGAAAGGAATCTGTTCTGTGGAGCGGAGAAACCTCCTTCTGTGTGTCCTCTTTCTTCCCAGTTCTGTGTGTGTGTGTTTTTTACGATAAAAAAGCCTTCAACGGCGGGTTTGAGTCGTTGGGCAAACGGCAAGCCGCCGATCGTTTCGTTCAGTTTTGTCGCTTCCCGAAGCACCAACCGAAGGCCCGGCCGGGCAGAATCTGCCAGCGACAGATCACTTGAAACCTGAAACGAACACGAGAGAAAGAGAAACAGAAAGGTTAGAGAGTGGAAGCAAACAAAGTTAACCATTTGGAATCGTGACGAGTTGGTTAATGATGATGATAAAGATTATTATTACGGTGCACTGCGTTCGATCGAGCGAGCGCGCGCGCCTCCTCACACACGCCACACGCTGGGCCACCCCTTCCGCGAGACTCGCGAGGCAGCGCAAGATTAAGGCGAACCAGAGGTAAGAACAGCATCACAGAGAAGTAACAAAAAACAACATGTTCAAGGAAAAAATACAGTACCCATCCGAAGACGAATTCCTTCCCGGGGGAAACGAGACTCTCGGGTATGTACGAAAAGTGGAAAACTGAAACGTAACTTCCTACCGTGGGATGCGACGATCCGTTCTTTAAGTTAAACGACGAGCGCAGTGGCAAGCTCTCGACCGATGCTTAACCACTCATCTTCTCGCGTTCCATTGCTCGCGGACGTACTGCTTTTCCTATCAACCACCCTCCCACGAGTCTCCCCAACAGCACAACGACGCCAGAGCCCAGCATAATTTTTCTGCTGTGGCTCTTAAAAATTCGAGAAAGATTTATGATGGGCCACGAGAAGAAGTTCACACACACACACACACATACAAACACGAAGCTCAAACCCAGCACATGGGCCCACCACTTTGCGCCTGGTGACCTCTCGAGATACAGCAGACAGCCCCGAGCTCCTCCACCTTGGTGGATTGAAAAATTTTCGTTGACAGATTAAGATTTATGAATGTGGCAATTAAAAGGAAACGTGAAGATGCCGCACATAAGCCACCAAAACACCAACCGAGGCCAGCCTCAGTGAAAGGTGTGATACTTCGTGCCGAGACACATTTCTCCTAGCTTGCGGATAGACTCTCGACGAAAGGTTCAACGAGAACGGGAAGGTGTGTCACGACCGACAGAGGACGATCTTGACGAGAGGCCACATTAATGGAAACCACTGTCGTTCGCGTAGATGAAGATGACTTATGGAGACAAACGGTGCGTGAAAAGTGGATGCTGAAAGGTGATCGTTAGAACGATTCCCCGAACGTCGTCACCGCCGCCACGCACCGCATTGTTTGACAGCGGAAACTTTTGGTAGACACTGGGGTGAACACGCGCCGTTGAAATTAATGCTCATCCACTCGCTCAGGTACGGTAGGCAAACAGAAACACTTCAGCAACTGTGGTACAAGTAGGTTTTGCTGTAGGTTTTACTCTAACCAAGCCTCTTTGGTGCCGGTAACGATGGGTTTACATGCTGAAGATAGTTATGCAAAATCCGTAAATCCGTCCTTACCCTTGGCTTTGAGACGTGAAACAAATTTCCACAAGCCGTGTCGTTTCAGGGCAACAAAGATTGTTTATTTTGTGCAGGAAAATCCCTACATCCTAACATTCCAGCAGGTTTCGCTTCCTTTGTGTATTACAAAGTAAGAAATGCAAAACGTGCCATTCCATAACACACACACAACTATGCACAACTTGCTTCCGAGGACGGCGTGTGCATTCGAGGACAAACAAATGTACATCAACATCACAACCACCACCAGCACCGCCATTGTCGTGTTCCGAGCCCCAGAAGAAAGCGCAAGGCACGATGAATGAATTGTGGAATGAATGTGAAATTCCCGAGCCGTCACCTTGTCTGGCTGAAGGTCAGACCTCGAATACGAAACGGAAAGGGGGAAGCAAACGTGGTAAGAACCCAGCCTGCACAGGGATGGTGAAAAGGACATCGTGCGTCGGTCGCAAAGTAATGAAAGGGTAAGAATAGGTGCCCCTAGCGCCCTTCCAGCGACGAGACACCGCTCCGACCCGAGTTCGGAAAACTAGAAGACCTCCGTCCCTAAGCTGACAGGTGGAACTGGGTATTTTTTTTTTGCGCAAAAATCGCTTTTGTCTTGCATTCTCCGCAGATATTGGCAGTACGACCGTATGGACATGGTTCTGTATTTTCTTCGCCTGTACCAAGTCGGTACGAAAGGTTTCAGTTTCCGTCGGTGCGTTCAAATCATCCCTTGGGGCTTGAGCCATATTTCTTATCCTTCATCTTGGGCGCAATTTTCGGTTGGAATAAATTTTTCCTCTCCAAAAAACCTTGAGTTCTAGGTGAGGTGGTCGGGTCATGTACGATACAACAAGTCATTCACCTGCGTAACTTGGTTTGCTCCGAGCGCTACCCGATACGACCGTCCGAAAAAAACAGGGCCACCGTCTGCAGGAGGGTTTTGCATGCCAACAGACAGCCTTCCCTGGGAGGCTACCCATGATTTGGTGCTGTTGAAATTGCTCCATTTTGGCGCACTTTCATCGTCTGGCTGCCGTTGGCTGCGGTTGATGTACTATTAGCATATTCAAGGAGTGCCCTGTCCTGCTGTTTGGGTAAGCTTGGCTAAACTTTGACAGCAATCGACAAGGAAAGTTTATGCTAATACTGTTTGCATGAGGCACAATGTCACATCGGAAGATGGATGCAAATCCTAACGTCAAAGCAATGGGTAGGATCTTTCGAAGTAAATGCGAAACAAATCGTGGTCAGCTCGAGTAGCCTGCCAAGGCTTTCCACTCGGCGTTAGCCATCCTTCGGCAACCAGAATCCCACGGCATCAGGTTGAAAAGGTGAAATGGGTTAGAAATTAGAATAAGTTTAAAGGAATTCCAATTTCACCGGGAGCATCATTTTCTCTCGCCAGCGGCTCCTCTGTAAGCTCTGGTTATGCTGATAGTGTTGAAACATGCTGAAATGCTTACCCGCTAAGGATTGCAAAGACCGGATCTGTGACGCTATTTCTCAAGGATCCATTGTGCGAAGGAAAGGTATTTGCATATCCTAGGGCCATTTCTTGCCCGGTTTAAGGCATTATGCTACGGCTAAATTTATTCATTTGCTAGCACAATCTCGGGCCTTAACTCGGGAATGGAATGGGTATGGACGGTTTCGTTTAAATCTTTTCCGGTAGCTCGGATGCAAAACATTTATCTCTGCTGGTGAGCAACAGGCACGACAGTTTTGGTTAACTTAAACCTGTTTCATGCTAATAGTTGGAGGAAATATTCTGACAAATTGACGCAAACCTGCTAACTTGACACAAATATTCTCGAATGAATAATAGAGCGTTTTACATTCTTCAACAATATTTTCATCACTATAAACCCCAATTTGCAGCAAGATTTTAATGCAGTGTTTACAGTGTATTTCTGACTTGAGCCTACCTTTGCAGGATCTGACTCTAAATATTTTCCTGTGAAGCATGTCAAGCTGCTCTTATTCAACGCTCCAAATAGTCTGCGTTCGTCTAACTCGATTATCTCAAACGACACTTCCGTCCTTTCCCGGGCCGCGTTGTGAAGCATAATACGCTTCACAAAACCTCCAGAGCAGTAAAACTAAACCTAAAACACAAAAAAAAACTTACTCTCCAAACTCTATGCTACACTTTTCTCAGCGCTTGTCACAGGTTCTCCGCTCCCGGTGCGGCTCTGTGTTTTGAATATTAAATATTTACAACAACAAGTTCGCCAGCCAGCATGGCGGTAGTGTGTCGAGCAGAGCTGGTATAACTTCTCACCGCTGGACGCACCATTTTCATTAGCGTCTGCGGACTACTACAGCGCAGTTTGAGTTTGAGAAAATGTCCCAGTCTCCCACCGGCACTTGCTAATTGGGTCCTTCGCTTGGGAAAGTTTTTTTTGTCCCTTCCTCTCCTCTTCTTTGCACATGCATCGGGGGTCGTTCATCAAAACGATGTCGGGAGAAGTTCTGGAGCTGAACGACGATAGCGAGGAGGATAGACATTTGCACATCATTTGCATATCCTCCGAGCGCATCGGGAGTGATGAAAGCGTTAAAGTGTTTCTGCAGCCCTACAGTCAAGCAGAATGGTCCATCGTTTATGCATACTGCAGTTATATGCTACAGTTTTTTTTAACCCGTTTCACTATGCTGTACCTAACAAAACCTAACGTCGAGCGGCCACACACGGGAATTTCATTTGTCCAAATAAGTGGTCGATTTCATTTTCGGGTTAAAACATTCCCTTTTTATTCGCAGAATGCATCCATTACACAAAACCAACTTTGGGTTGATTGAAAAACACAAATTTAATAGTGCTTTCCGGTGAAATGTTGCGGTTCTCCTGTGTGGCATGCCATTAGACTTTTTTGTGGTGCTTCCAATCTATGCTTCCACAAACATCCAGAGCACGTGAACGCATGCCGCGGGGGAAAAACAAATTTGATTTGTTCGTACGTAGAGGGTTTCATTATTTTGTTCCTTCTGGTCAACATGAATTTAGCTGCGGTTTAGAGGATCCATCCAGCCAATGATCCACCAAACCAGAGCGAGGACTAAATGAGCTAGATCTTGTCTGGAGCCCGCAAAGCGCACGATTCCACGCGATTGAAGGATAAAACAAATAGATAATTTGCTTGCTAGATAAAGGCCCACAATAAACAACTGTAACCATTAATAACCACACGTTATTCATTTGCACACACGCGCACATTGTGGCGTGTGTGTTCCCATTTTGCATCAGCGAAGCGGCATAACACCAACACCTGGCACAGCCAACGAAACGTCAAAATCAGATAAAACGAAGGGAGACCGCGTTTAGCGGCCTACAAATGTTTCTGTTAGCTTTGTGTAATTTAAATTGGGTGGTAATGTAAGCGCTCTCCATGAAAAGGGGAATGGGCGACTTAGCTGAGTTTTCAAACATTTTCATTGCCCAGGCTTTCCACCCGCGAGGGGTGGTCCAATACAGCTGCCCACCTTCCGTTCCTTCACTGGCATACTTCACCGAATTATTATCCAAACTGTTCAAAAATTGCTTTTGATAGCATCGATTACCGAAAAGCCCACGCTACGGTTGCGCCCGGTGTACAATTACACGCTCCAGCGAAATCAGACTCCCCGTGCCGTACTCCCCGGAGAAAGCAGGAAAAAAAATCCTACCTTTCTAACCAATTGGAGGAAAGGAAAACAGAAAAAAAAGAATATCTGTCACTAGCATACGGTCCAGACGCACCCGCACACCAAACAACAAGCGCGTTACCAGCATTGATCAAACAGCGACCCCGCTCACATAATCAATATTTGACACCGACCACGTCAGGCGCCGAAACCGACACAACCGTAACGTGAGCGAGCGCTGAAGAAGGTCTGGTGAGACCGTTCCAAATCAATCGAATGCTAACGTCGTTCAATGTGTTGGAATTGTGGAAATGGTTTAAAGCCGCATCTTCCGCAAGGTCCTACACACGCTGATATGTCCGAAATTTGCAACACACACACACACACACACACACACACACACACACTCACACTCCCTTTGCAGATTCTTCTTGATCTGACCTTGCCGGAAGACGGCGATATGGGAGCAAATCGATTTCACAAACCAACGATCCAGCGCCTCCCGAAGGTAACCACCAACCCTGCCGTCCCAACTACAAACAGGATTACTCGAGCAACAAAAAAGCGGCCAAGCTGAAACGTTCTGACGCACCACACAGCGGGGCATCGTGATGCTTACGAACGTTTCAAACCCGTTGGTGGCCAAAGTACGTAACCTCAAAATCGACATGGAATGGTACCGCAGACGAACTGAGCGCGACAGCAAGCAAGAAAAGAACGCGCCACACGAAAACACTCTGACTTTTGCTTCGACGTCTTATCGACCCCGCCTGCCCGAAGGGGTGTCTCACTGTTTCCCAAACCCTGCAGCTCCCCGTCAGCTTCGTACGCCCAAAATTCCCCAAAACTTTCTCATCGGAAACCGAACCGTACCAACTGCGGATAGAATTACTTCAATCATATTTCATAGCCCTATGCAGCGGGGTAGACGTGAGTGTTGGCGAGACAAGCTTTGGAGGAGTGGGGCGAAGAATTAAAAGAAAACTGGTGATGGCTGACCCAATGCTACATACTTTTTTCTCCCGCTTCCTCCATTCCTGCTAAGCAAAAGGTGCGACAAGACGAAACGACACTTAGAACGAGATTTGATACTTTTTTTGTGTAACCGTCTCTGTCTCTATAGTCCATACCCGCGACCCATCCATCTTGATGGTGCGATCGCGCACGCTTGCTTCCCATTTTTGTGCGCTTCCCCATCGTTTAACAGTTCACGTCGGGCGACCAACGATTTGTCTCGCGCTTTTATGATCTTCCCACCGGAAATCTAACCCAGCCCCGCTGGGTTTGCTTTCGGATTCGGGTTACCCTAGACCGGTACGTGAGCTACCTTGTATCGCTTCAAATCGCACCCCTTAATTTTTGTCATCTTTCAGCTCCGAAAACAAAACGGTTTCTGACTCTTGCGTGGATATCTCCTCCTAATGGATACCTAAAACCTTCTGCCGGCGGCTTCGAGGCAGAAGCCCACACACACGGCCAACGAATTGCGTCGGTCGTGGAAGCCTGAACTACCTCTGCCGGAAAACCTGTCAATGCACGGGACGTCAGTGGCTCGAGAGTTAATGCGTCCCTCGCTGCAGAGGAAGCGGTGTGCGTTCTTCCGAAGACGCCAGGAGCAGAAATAAAAAAGAAGGCACAACCTGTCGTCACAAATGCTGCCCTCATCAAACTTTTTGGTCACAAGGGGTACAAAGGTGAACATAAATGATAACTACGACGACGACGATCGTGCTGAGTAATCGGATAGGGGTGATGGAAGCCACTGTCCCTTTGCCTCACTCAAAACCTCAAATAATAACTGATGGTTCCGCACAAGGGTAGGCATTTGCTGGCGAGTGCAGGGATGACACCATGCTTCCTAGCAAGGTGCAAATGCTCGAATGAAGAGATTACGAAGATAGCTTTCCGTTCCGAGGACGAAAAATCATCCCCTTAAAACGCCATCATGAAGTACGTCATCATGAAGAACACGACCACCATAGCGCTCGGCCGTTTCTTGCTCATCGTAAAAACAACCCCTCTCGGGGTGTTTTTTGTATGCAATGCGCGCGCCACATAAACCGTTGACTCGTTTCGTTTCCCTCCTTAGAACAGAGCATCATTTACCATGATGGAAGGGCAAAACAAAAGGTTTGGCTGTGCAGTAGAACGAATAATCTAATCAGAAATGTGGAATTATTTGTCCCACCGGGATTGACACAGACCGGTGACGGATTTTTTGAGCAAGCAGAATTATTACAATTGCAGTGCCACCAGCTGTTCGATTTGACGGAGAGATAGATAGACACAGGGAGATGAACCTCATTCTCGCACGTTAAAAGATAGCTTGTGCTGGAAAGGAAACATCAGAAAGGGCGATGTACTTGCAGCTCCTGCTGTTTCACGTTGACAGGTTATGTCATTTTCGTCCCGCTGGCAATATGAAAACTGGCGTACTAAAGGGGCGTTTTTGGGAGGTAATAAAAATTGTGTTATTTTAAATGAAATAAACATTATGCGTCGGCATGTCGAAAAATGGCAGAGCAACGTGTGCCAACTCTACTTGATGTTTTACAGGTCATGCTGGGATTAGAAATAGCACTATCTCGATTATTTTTGTAGGCTTTGCGAACTTTTCAATTTGCAGAGAATGTGCAAAAAACCTAACATAATATGATAGTAAAGATCACATGTGAAACTCCCAAACCCCATTCATTAAGGAATGCTACAATTCCCATCAGATAAACATGCAAAATAGTATATCAACCCTCTCAATCAACTCTAACAATATTACGCGAACCATTGCAAGGAGGAAATGCCTTATACAGGAAGATATTAAGTTTGTAAGTAATTTTAATAAGAGACGAATATTAGACTGTGGGCTAAAGCCCAAGACTAATCGATAAAATAAAGATTAATATTGCCGCAACAAACAGAGTAAAACTTTCCCACCCATAGTCTGTGTAAAAAAGGAAGAAAATACACTAAGCATTAAATAACCACAAAGACTAGTTCACCCGCAACACTCAGCGAAAAAGGATACGCTTGGAATGTACAGCCATCTTTTTGTGGCGCTGTATCAAGCAAAAATATTCCTCATAGGTAACGATGCCAAACCTATGTCTAATTTTATCAATGGCTCCAGCCTTGCTGTCACCAACATCATAGTGACCCCCCCCCCCCCACAAAAAAAACAATTGAGTATTTCAATTACGACAATCGAACTTCTCTGGCAAAACAAAACAACAGCAATAGCAAAAAGGGCACCGACCCAAAGCACCACATTGCAATGGGAAGGCAAAAGGAGCGCTGATGCTCGGTTTGGGCTATAAATTTTCACGAATTAAACTTCACCCCACACACCCATATTGCGAAAACGGAATCGGATCCTCCGAAAGGATCTCACCCGGACGGTAAAGCTGTGGACCGTACACCTAAACACCCGAAATGGCACAACAAATAGTCACGGGTACGACACAGACACACGTACTACTCGGTGTACGCACACGGTGAGAATATTTAATTGGCAGGATAGAATTTCGTTTACGGGATCGTTTACGGGATAAATTCGTGACCACCGGTGCTGGCGCGGACCAGTTTTGTACCAGCTCTTGAAGACGGCCGTTTCACCCGATCACACCAACACACTAACACACATAAACACTTCAGCCAGACACACAGGTTCCAAAAACTCGGACGACGAAAGCCTCAGTGCCCCGGTGGCTGCGAAAGGATAACGGAAGCGCACGGAAGAGAAATAGGGATGTTTAATTAGGTGCTATTGGAGTTCGGTTCCGCCCCGGTTCCTTTACCAGGGATGCTTTCGTTCCTTTTTACCTTTCCGTTTCTCTCACACCGCAGCAGCTATCCGCAGTTCTTGCTGCGCTGGAAGCCCTGGAGATCCTATGTTCTGCTTACACACGAACCACCACCATCAGCCGGATTTAACACCGATGGAAAGTGAGAAAGATAAATAATGCCTTTTTCCTGCTCTGTTCCCTTACCCTTCCCAGTTGCAGAATCCTCACGTGCGAGAGTATCTCTTTCTCTCGGAGTATTGAAATCTTTTCGGAAACTTTCGAAAAGCTTGCCTTTTCCTATGGCGGAGGAACAATGAAAAAGATTTCTTACCGGTGTGTGCAGGTGTAAGGCACGCCCGGAGAGAATTGAAATTAGCGTTCACAACAGGAACGAAAACCCGCACAAATTTTCGACTACCAATTGAAGGTGGTGTGTTTTTGTTTTGTTTTCTCTTTCCAGACATAGACATGCGCTATATAGCCGGAGAAACAGCGTGTCAGGTGTCTTTATAATGAAAATACTTTCATTCCTCTTTTCTTTGCATATGCTCTTTCCTCTTTTCTTTGCTTGTACATTGTTTAAATTTTATATAACTAGGGCGATTAACAAAACGCTCCATTCTAATTTGCCCCAAAAAAAATTTCAAACATAAAACATAGAGACAGTTGTCTCAACTCCAAACCACGCCACATATGTACGGTACACCATGTTCTTCCATCACTTGCAAAAGTTCGTCAAATGACCTTGTAAAACGAACGGGTAGCGAAATAACCGACAATGAAACAGCCCAAAAACCGAGGAACCTTTATCTCATAGCTGCGATGAATCTACGGGCAGGGGGTTGCATTTATTGTGTTGCATTTATTGAAACTATTTCTCTGGCAGGAGTTTTCAAAGCAATGTGGCTTCTAACGTTGGTTTTTCCTAATCTCCACCGGTGGGACCTAACATACTGCAAGTCATCAATCCACTGATGATATTGGACTGCTGAACAACGGTAGCTTGAATGTTGACTAGCTGGAAGCAGATAAGAAGGCGGTTCTCGCTAGCGGCGGCTTCATCCGTTGCCAGCAGAAACACCACGGCAATCTTTTCGGCCGTCGCTTTGAACACCTCGGTGTAAAAATTTGCGAGCTGTGAAAGAAAACGCCAGAACAAACCATTATAATCTTGCTGAAGCTACGGTTGAACTAATGCTACAATCGCTAGTACATTGTACTTACCGCTGAGACGCAGGCGTTCAGGTTAGTGGGCGATGAGGTGATTGATTCGCATACGTTAACCTGCGTCAAGAAATCTTCGTAGTCGTAAACCATTAAATGCAGAATGTCTCCCAGCGTTGTCTTCAAGTATTCGAGGCGCTCGTACTCCTTATCTACGCATAGCCAACCTGCATCGAAGCTCTGGTCCAACATACTCTGCACCAGATCCTTGTACTTGTGGTAACAGTAACGACCATACTTGTCATTAGCGAGCAGCGTATCTATCAGCAGTTTGACGAGTGGATTAGAATTTATATCGACATTGCTGAGCTGAGTTATCAGATTTGACGCTGATGTAGTGATCTTGTCAAAGGCCGCCTGCATAACGGACGTTTGAGTTGATAGTGCAGGGACGGTTAACAAATCACTCAAAGTGTTTGCGGCTGTGATAAGATCGGCATGTTTGGCAGCAGTCCTAATATTCGTCAACGATGAGATGTCAGCTGCTGTCTTAGCATTTGTGTTGTCTCCAGCAAAATCCAATGCTACGGCGTTTTCAATCTCGGTGGTAATCTTCTCGATATCGTCAGTGAGTTTCTTGGCTTCCGCTGGTACGTCCGTCGTTAGGTCGTTCTTCAAACCGACCAAATAGCTATCCGCTTCTTTTATATTCTCGATCGTGATCGTCAGGACGTACTTGTTCAATGGCAGATAAGCTTGCAGGGTTCTCGCCGCTCTCAACATATCGTATACACGGCGCATGGGCAGGAACTTACGCAAAATGTCCGTACTGACTGTTGCTGAACCTGCACTGTTTAAGGCATTTTCAACACCTGTCATAACCATGGTAACCGCAGTGTTCAAACTGGATAATTCAAAATAGATGCGAACAGATGCATCATATATCTGGTCAGCGATGGCTTTGTAATTTATCGAATACAGTGCAGTTGTAACTACACTCTTGGACACTAAATAACTTCCCGCTAACTCTATTGCCGTTAATAAATCCCTAAAAGCGTTGTCAATATTTCCTTGAGAATCTCCCACCAACTTGTCGTAGCCATCAAGAATGGGCTGCGTATATTGAACAATCTTGGTGATGATGATCTCAATCTGAGCCTTCGTGACTTCAAGGTTAGTATACCCAGAGGCAATCGCGGGAACAGTGAGAGCGTTGATTTGGTTATTTATGGTTGATGCAGCAGTTTTCACTAGCGTTATACGATCACTTCCTGCAATTGTGTTGGTCAGACCAAACTCTGGCTTTGGCTCCGCATATAGTCCCTGGGAAAAGCAAGGGGAACATTTACCTTTGGTAGAATGTGCTTGAACCACCAGAACTTACCTGAAGTAAGCAGACGATACCGAACGCTAACACAAGCCGATTTATTTCGTAGATGTTATCTGCCTGGCAGAAGGCACAAAAACTGATGCCACCCTCAGCAGTTATTGGATTTATATACGAAATTTAGGTGTTTTTTCATTGCCATTCCCTCCTGAGATTGCTGGTAAGCTTCAGAATTCGATTGAACGCAGCTGAATCAATCGTTACTGTTTAAGCTTCGTTCTAGGAATTAATCTGGCATCCGAGTAGAGGAAAGTTTCGACGTGTGGAGCGCTGAAAAAGTATCTCATACCTGCTGTACAAATTTGCCAAGATGTCATACTGACTCCACGCAAGCAGAGCTTCATACCGACGGTTTGCAGCCTAAAATCTTGTCTAGATATGTCAGTGAAAAAATTTCAGCACAAAATACTATAAACCAGAAAAATAGGCTCTGAATGTGAGCGAGAATGTAAAGCAACAGTCTGGACAACCATGCTTGATGCATGGCGACGTGACTGTAAAATACGACCTGCTAAGTCGTTTATAGGTTTTATGTAAAACGATGATTCCTGTTGCTTTTGGATATTTATTCCACAAAACATGACATTATATACATGGATTATATACATGGCATAAACATTCTTTAAAATGGAAGCCAAATCGTTTTGTTTTTAGATGTCTCTAAGTAATGACATCTTGAAGTAATGCTGCCCTTTTAAAAGAAAATTTGAATACTCTTCGTGTAGAAAATGCACGTACCTAGGCCAGATGACGCAATTTTTGCCACCAGACAATATAATATCCGCCAGTTGATATTTTTTGTTTTTTTGGTTTCTACCTCTGACTTCTTCCACGTTATAGAAGCCACGCTGTAAATAGTAAACCCCAATTTAACTTCATAATTTAACTTCATAAATAGTTGCAGTACTACGTGGGGCTTTCTCGAAAACATTTTACTGCAGTAAAAGGCGTGTACCATACGCCTGCCTGGAATGATGATGTACACGAAACCTTTGTCTCCTTTAACGAAAAAATGAATGTAAAGAATGAATGATCCAAATTGTCATCTAAATCGCTTTACTCACCAAATATGTTTTACTGTTACACTGTTTCATTGAGCTTGGATACATTACATTAAAACTTGCAACATATTAAGACTCGGTTTTGAAAAGGACACAATTTTCTTACCTGTTTTTTAGCTTAAACGCTAAAACTACAATTTAATTAAACTATCAAACGATAAAAAAACTTTTATTATACTCTCTCGCCGCTCTTCCTAACAAACCAAATACTGCCACAAGAAAGAAAACTCCAACCTCCACGCCATCGCTTGCTAGCTCGTTCGAGTATCCAGCTCGATCACTCTCATCTCATGATCTCGTTCTCTCTCTTTCTCTCTCTATCTCTTCGTTCCAGTTTTCCATCATACCTCACGGTTCAGATGCTTAGCCGCCTGTACGATTTTGGCCGCTTATATCAGCGTCACATTAGCCTCTGTCGTAGCTGCCTAGGTCGCTACGCAGTGCATAACATAAAATAGACTAGTGTATAGTTTTCCGAACTGAGAAAAATAATCATAGAAAATGTTATCGCTTTAGCATAAAAATATGTTACAGCATCATAGGCTTTCACGGAACCATCACTGTTACCACCAATAATAATTAGGATGCGATGAGGTGCTCAGGACAACCAAACTTTTGCTAAAAAATGTGTTTGTAACTTGAATGAATCATTCGCCCTCTTCATCGTGATCAATAATGGTTCGATAAAAATGAAACGCCATTAAACACAAACAACGTCAAATTAATTTAAAGCTCCAAACCAGTCAACGAGATTCGCTAAACCGAAAACACCGCCCTCCCCCCTCCCCTTTCCCCCAAGGATTCCGTGCAAAAAAACAGCATTCGTGTTGCTGAAGTTAAGTTGCCGTGGCGAGTGCCGGACGCAAAGCCAAAATACAATCTGATGCCGATCATTAAAGTGCAATAAGCATCAGCATATCGATTTAAAGCCAGTGGTTTGTTTTACGTTTCCTTCCCCGCAGAGATGGGACGTAGATAGGGGGAATTGACCCCCAGGCGGACAGGCAGACGAAACGGAAAGGCAAGTGAAAGCCTAGGGACATAAATTTTGCTATACGATCACATTAAAGACACATAAAACCATCCATCCGAACGACTAATATGACGATGACGACCACGCCGATGGCTACGGGTGGCTTAAAAAGTGGGGATTCGACGTCGAATCCGATATGACCGAACGCATTCGGTGACCGCGATTTGTGCGGACAGGCTCCGTGCTCCGTCCGGTTTCAAATTCTTCGTCGAAAGACATCCTCCTACATCCCCCAGTCTTATACGGACGCGGGCGCAATCGCATCAATCCCCGATCCCTGGTGGGAACTGCAGGTGGTCTGACAGCCCATGGTTTGCTGTATGTGTGAATTTGTGTGTGTGTGTGTGTGTGTGAGAGAGAGAGAGAGTATTTGTGTCGGTAAACAAGAAGAGTTCCCAACAGACATCATTTTTTCAACGTAACCTCCTCCTGCGCAACCAATATGCGCGAACGATTGCGATCTTTTCGACAAGCAAACGGCGTTTTCAGCCAAGATGAGCAGCGCTTCGTTCGGAATCTCAAAAAGGAAACACACAATATTAATGCCTCTATGTTTCCGACACTGCCGTCCTGAAGTCGGAGCGACGGTTCTGACCGGCCGTTTGCTCCAAAGCGAATGAACGATATCAATCTCATCCCAGTCAGTGTCAAACCTATCCTGCGCCTATCTAGAGCCGCACATCGGCGAACTCGCTTCTTCGGTCCGATTATTGTCGTCATCGACTTTCTTCTTCCTGTTAACCTGGGACACGGTTAGGAAAGTTACGAGACCACCCGTCACCCAGCCGTGTGCTCTGGAATGTCGACATTCCGAAGTCCCCAGTGAAGCAGCGCAGGGCAAAAAGTCCACAAAAAAGCGGGGTAAAAAGTCCACAGAAGAAAAGAGACCAACGCAAGCACTGACAGCAGCACCAGTAGCTTCATCATCATCAGCATCATCGTCATGAGCAAGCTTCACGGATATCACGGTTTCTCTACTTCTCCAGCCACTCGGAGGTTCCTCCCTTAAACCGTTCCCTTTTGTTTTGATTAATGAGATTAAAAATGAAATAAAGCTCGCGCAAGGGTCATGCTCACCTATCGTACCCCTTAACACATAGAAGAAAGCAACTCTTCGTCTTACAATATCAAGCTTGAACTCTTCTTAAAGTTCACAAGAACTTCCGCAACAACGGCCCAAGCTTACATAGCATACAGACCCGCAGGATATCGATAATTTATTACACGGTTTGAGACTTAATAGACTTAATGAAAACTTTGCTAAAATTACAACACACAGAAAATCAATTGAATATGCTACACAAAAACAAAATTGCCAAACTTACCTTTATTTTCCATTCTGCTTCCAGCCCAAAAAAAAACCGTCAAGGGACGCCGTTCAGCGACGGCAGCATTATCAGCTCCATCAGCACAACAGCAGAGCACGTTTCCTCTTTCTCCGTTGAGCGGGGTTTAATACGCCCAATCCTAATTGCCCTTGTCTTCCTTAAAGCGCCATTTAGCAGCTTCTAATCCGACATCCGCAAATAAATGTCACAAAACCAAAATCTCTTTTTTTTCTGTTTCAGAAATAAAGCCTCATTTAAAGCCCCGAAAGAATAATTACGCTTGGTCGTGTGGGAAAAATTAAGGGTAAACAGCACAGGCTCGGTTCAACTGCGGCACACATCCAGGACCGGTTTCCGCGTTCTCTTCTTTCGCAATGCGCATTCAAACCGCAACCGAACTGCACCATCCTAGACATTCTTGGCCACCTCGCAAGGGTGGGTGGTCAGGGCGGTCCGCACTAACTGTAAATAATGTTACCATCGGCTTTGTTTGCCCTACAACACATAAAGCAAAATCGAGGGGAGGGTAATAAGCAGGCTCGGCTGCAAACAAACTAACCGAGCTGACCGAAAGCAACAAGAAGCAACAGCAAGAACAACAACAAAAAAACACACACACAGGTAGGAGTGGGGAAGAGGGGAATGGAAACGCACGAAGAAGATTAATCTAAAATAGAACTAGCAGTGAGCGCAGGAATTTTGCAACATTCTCAGCAAGCGCAAAGCTTGCGCCCTTTTGGCTTGAGCGCTGTTAAGCAGGGCATGCTGCTGTTGCTGTTCAGCGCCGTGGATGCTGTAAGCTCATTTTCGTTTTCTTCTCCTTTATGGTTCCTTCTTTGTGTATGCCGTTGCTGCTCCTACTCCGTACTTAGTGTTGTTTTTTCTTCAGCGTTTTTGCCTTCCGCCTCTCTAACCTTCTCACCGAAAGCATTTTTTTCTTTAGCATGTGCTTTTTTTCGTTTTCTTTTTCCGTCCATATTCCCTTGTACTTTGTGCTTTGGATTGGCTTTTTCGCTCATCCCCGAACCGCCGTCACAGCCGCCTGCGATTGCACCAACACCAGAGCACGGTGCTACGTGTTGTGCCACCACCACACCAAGCAGCTGATGCGGGCTTACTTGCAGTTGGTGCGTCTGCAACACCGATCTCACTCATCTCCACACACGCACACACACTGCAAACGTTTTTTAAACCGCTTTATGGTTTTCTCATTCTCAGTGCTTTTCGGGGAGAACGTTTTTCATTCGTCAACCCTTGCACTACGCGAAGACATCTTCTCACATGCACTCACACAGATATTGCTCACGTTCACTGCCTCACTTCACCGAACTACAGCATCCACCGGCGAAGCGCTCTTGCGTGGCCCAGACCCCAACCATGCAACCATCAATGTTTACGTGTGCTCGTGAAACGTTTACCGAACAACACACGCCGTCCGGTAGGGGAGCGCGTATGCGGGACAGCGATTAACAACACCACAAAACAAAAACGTGATTTTCAACCAAACGAAAGGCCAATCTTGTGCGGTCTCTCAGAAGAAAACAAGCACCAAACGGGGAAGAAGAAGCAGTAAACCGAAACACAACAACAAAAACAAAACCGGAAAGCAGCAACGACCGCTCCACCAGGCATCTCTTCACATCTTCGGCGCGCGAAAGCTTTCCGTGTCTTGCGCGGGACCTTGTAGCGCTTTTGCCTTTGCTTCTCCTGCTTTTCTTCTCTAAAAACCGTTCTCTCCGATCTGTATGCGTGTACTCAACAGCTTCCCCAAACGCGCTATGCCGGCGAAAAGCACGAGCAAAGGGGCCTCTCGCTCGCCGTCGCACGCACGATGCAAAGAAAATGGTTCTGCCCTCCCGCTACCAGCCAGGACACACGCACACAGTGGCCCCAGTAGCCGCACAGGTTGGTGCCTTTTTCTGCTTTTGCTCTGTTTTGTGTGTCTGCTGTTTGCTCGCTGGCACGAGCTGGCCAAAACCCACTTGACGTGAGCGAGTACACACCAGCGCCTGGTAAGATTACCTTCGGCGGTGAGGTTTGGCGCGCCGCGAGAGTGTTTTTGTGTGATGAGATGAAAGGGATTAGAATGAAACCAGAGCACCAGAGGATGAGATAACAACGATTAAACTGTTTTGGAACTGAAATCTGGGCAAAGGATTCCCGCCGAAAGAACACTCGTGGTATGCACCGTTTGCACCGATTGCTTTGTACCTTTACACCTTTTTACACCACACCCAATCGCACTCACATTGCTTCCTGTTTTACCCTGTTTAAGGACTATACGATGTACGCTGCCCCTTCTGGCCCTAACCGGTCACTGCACCAACGAATCTGTGCCAATCGCATCACTTTCTTTCGCCTCCCAACACTGGCCAGCTCGCACACTTTGATTGCATGTGTTTAGACGCTTTGACACCGGCAATCTCTTACAAACGTAGTGGCGGCCGAGTCGGAATCGGTGCTTCTCTCACCGTACTCGCTCTGGGTTTCCTCCTGCACGGTTATTCAATGTACTGTTTCAGCTTCATACACCAATTTGGTCGATCGCGAAAACTTCGGTCATCGGAACGCGATTACGGGCGCACCGTACGTCCACACGCTGCCAATGATCAGAGAGAACTGACGGGTTATGCTGCGTTATGCTGCGGCATGCTAGGCTATGCTTCGGACGCGACCATACTCTCGGAGAAATGATGCCAGATGGAAGGTTTCGGCAGAGTGCAGTAAGGAGAGAGAGAGAGAGAGAAAGACGGACGGCGTGAATGTTGCTCTGAGAGGAATGTGTAAGCCAGTGTTGTCAAACGAATGGTAGGTGAATGGTATCAAAGTTTATTTATAACAACTTTTCATGATAAAATGATACTCATTTTTATCGGAGTAACTTTAAATAATTACATAAAATTGGTATGAAGCAAAAAATAGAAGTGAAACTAAAAATATTTTTTTTTTCAGGTGATAAGTAACAGCAAGTATTGCAATTCAATTCCCGTACATATCATTTCATGATTTATATCATGTAAAAAAAATTGTCGAATTAAGCTGCATAAAATTGTAGTGCTCTTGATACAAAAATCGATTGAAGTAAACATGCATGGGCTTTCATATCAATCGAATATTTCTTTCAAGCCAGTTATTCGTTAAATAAATAAATAATGCCCTAAAACGACTCAAAAAAATTATTACCTTTTGAATACACTTTTAGACGCGAAGTTTTTCCTTTTTACAAATATTGTGTCCCTAGAAATCTTTATTTATTTAAGAATTTGGTGTATTTATCATGACACAGGTGACAAATTGAAACCCACCTTGTACCATCTCTACAAACCCAATCCGACAGACGACCGAGTGTAGCCGACGACAGGCACGAGCCTTCCTGTGGCGGGTTGCACACAAGGCGTTTGAATTGAAATTCGGTTCGAGTATAGAACGAAAAATAAGCGTAATCTACAATCAAGCCTCAAAATGGGATCAATGTTGTGACCGTTATTTTTTAATTTAATTACACAATAAACAAATATCAATAGAATAACAGGCTATTTTAAGGAAAGCTACGTATTAACACTTACTTGAACATAATATGAGAGACGGTACTTAATCAAATTTTCTGACGGCCAAAGCCTCTATAAAAATAAGGAAAAAAACATTATACTTTCATCTTGCTCCGATGCAACGTATGAGAACTTCATACAAACACTCGTCAGCAAAACAAGTGATTGAAAAGCAGTGGTAATTGTAAACAACTCTCTATCGAGCACACAATCAAGAATAAACACACAAACTCCCCCACAAATTGACCAACACTCGCGGGTGTTTAAAAATGTATCCTCTCCACGTTTTGCGTACGTATGAGCGAGCACAAAAAAGCGGCTGCTCGACAGTTGTTTTCTAACACAATATCTCCAGGAAATCCAATTAAGTTTCACATCCGATTTCATTCAGCGAACGATTTATCCTGCCAGATCATGCATTCGCACAAACACTCAACAAAACCACGAGCACGGCATGCCGACGCTGGGCGAAGATAGCATTACGCATTTCCTTGGCATTAGTTATGCACCAATCCGGTGTTGCCCTGGTTTTCCTTCCTGCGCGGTCATCTTCACAGTCAACTGCTGTTAAATTATTCACATTCATATTAATTTTCTTCGTGCGGCTGCCGCTTAAAGCTCCAACCAAGGAGCAATCTCTAACCGTTGCAATATCTGACTTTGTTTCCTTTTTTTAACTTAACGATAAGGTAAGACAAACTGTATCGGAATTGGTTAATGGTTGACATGGGAAATCAGTTGATAATGCTTTCGTGAAAAGCTCATTCGCGAATTAAATTTCGTTGAATCCTATATTTAGGCTTTAGCTTAAGGTTTTTCTTACGCATTGTATAGAAATAGTTTTCGGCATAACAGTTGCTTAAATCCTCATTTTGTTAGTTATCCGCTTCACGAAACCAGTTTTGGCCCTTTCACTTCTACTTCTTCATATTGCTTCACAAACAAAATGCGATACACACTTTGCAAAACTTTTCGTCAAATGTTACATGTTAAAATCTAATTTACTGTCCAGCTTCAGCCAGACGCACTTATGCCGTTTGTCCATCAACGGGTATTGACAAATTGATTTACCATTCACCCCACTCGTCAGCAGACAACAAAGTAATCGCTCTCCGCCGTCTGTCCGTTTCCTGTTGTCCATCCGTCGGGTAATGGGTGCCGAAGTGGAAAACCATTTCCCATTTCCTGTCGTTATATCAGTTGAGGTGGGAAATTGGTGCAAAATACTTTCACTTTGTTTGCGTTTGAACCATTCTTATAATAAAAGTACGAGCGCACCATTTCGTGCTATCGTAAGGATGTTAAACGCATACGAACGCACAGGTTTAATGGTGCTCCCATGGCGAGGGACGAAGCTCGAGGAACGCATGGGAATCCAAGCAGATGGTCAATCAAGATCAACACCATAGAGAGGTTTTATAAGTAAAAAGAGAGCACAAAACAAGTTGCCCCTACCAATTCTTCCATCGGTTTCGGTCATCAAGGAAAGGAAGATACGTACGAAAACTGCCGACCATCCCCATGACCTCTGTTTACAAGAACTCGGTTAAGGTTATACGCGTTAAGACACACTATCATCAAAACACAGAAAAAGATATGAAATTATTGGAATTTATTAATGTATTAATAAATAATCTTCGGCAATCCCTTCTCCGAATGCGTAACGATTTGCAAAAAGACTATCGTTTAAATTGATATTTTACTGGCCGGCTATTGCCAGAATCGATAAAATTCAGGTTAAGAAAGGCAAGAAAACTAGCAGACAGTGAAGTGCTGGAAGGACGATGAAAAGACAAACAATCAGATAGCTTCAGGAAACTATTCCATTAGATTCCCAGAATTACTTAATAATAACATAATAGACCAATAATTTCAAACGACTCTTTTATTTACATAGGATCAGAAGATTTTAATTTTGTTTAAGTATTCATGAGTATTTTAAGGTATTTGAATTAAGTTAATCATTAAATTCCACAATTTGATGAACCGTTTTCTCGCGTCAACACTGAAAAATATTTGAATTTAAAAGCCGGGGCTTCTGTGACACACTTTAAAGAAACACCCAAGGACACAGCATTACAATTGACCTCACCACGGCTACTGAAAATCTTTTTTGTGTTTGGTGCCACAAATCTTCGTAAAGGTAAACAAACCGAATTCGCTTTTAAATTCGCCAACCCTCTGGAAGAGCGGAGAAATCGGATGTGGCAGATAATGATAGCAATAATATTTACTTCCGCTAGATGAGCTTGAAGCACGCAAGACGCACCTCGAACGAACAGGATTGCTTCTTGACTGTGAAGATGACACTCGACGAAATGGCATTACCCATCTCGAGGGGTTCAAACTTCAATCACTTACCTCAACGATTCCCAGCGTTTTTTTGGGGTTTTCTGTGGTGTGTCCTTTGTTACCTCGAATCTACATACACGATAAAGCAGTACAAGCCTTGCGATAGCAGCAGAAGAAGACTGGTACTCGATGTTGATTGCATATTTCGTAAGCCTCCACACCTGTATTAAATTTTAAACACCATCCAGCAAGCATCTTTCACACGAATGCTACAAGGTTTTCATAGAGATTTTTCTAAATCTTGAAAACTCCCCCAAAAGATGTGGAAAGTCTGGAAAAAGGCGAACGGCAATACATCCATATTCTATGGATTAGTTTATTAAAATAGCCCGACCACCGTTGAGCAGCTCTGCATCACGACGCGAGGAATCTTCTAATAACCTGCGCCCAATCCATCACGTCTTCTCACTTTTTGATGAAGCTCATAAGATCATGCCCTTTGTCATGCCTGGCAAGTGCACCAAGCAGGCAGTAAAGCGTCGAATCACTAAAGGACGACACGTTCGGTTCACACTTGAGCGCCATCCGTCAACACATTATGATAGCAGGCTACTGCTTTCACGCAAGTTACTCAGAATATACACTCGGTACTGGCAAAACTTTCTACCAAATTGAACTTTACCTACATGGTCTGTTACTGTGTGAGTGTATGTTTGCTCCAACGAGAATGTCATGGATGAAAAAGTTTGCCTCATAGTGGCAAGTGCTCTGTAGGACGTGTTATCGTTCAACAGTCTTGTCTAAGTTTTTGTTTCTTGTACGATGCAACAAAAAATAACTTTAACAATGAACAATTCCTGAGAACAATGAACAACACTTTTTGTGATTTTTGTATTTTCGTGTAGAAAATCTAACCAATTGTTAAGAATCCTTGCCAAATGTACGAGTTACGTATGATCTTCACTATCAAGTTTGTTAGACGACATCTTTCGTATCATAGACATACTTCAAGCATAAGATTTGTGCAGTCATCTTCCCTCTTCTGGTGTTACTTTAATCTTCAACGCCGACAGAATTGCATATCTTCCTACCTACTCCAAGCTGCTACTGTTAACCCACTTCTCAAGAAAATATTTCCATTATGTCTGCTGTCTGCTTTATTGCATCGCAGAGGAACTATGCTAATATTCTACCACCATGCCATAGAATCCTTCATTCCCGTCTCCTCACCCTCATCGCCGCTCCAAATCCCACACCCACCCGTGGGCTGCCAAGCAACTGCCACCTGTCTTCAAAGCAGGGCGCAGTTGATTGAAGCAGTGTCAATTTTCCCATTAAGATGCTTGCTGTCGATAAATTTCCAATTTTCCATTCTCCAATCCACTGTCACGGCTTGCCGCACGTCAACAAAAAAAACCCCTGGTATCCCCAAACGGTTCTCGACCGAACGGAGAGCAGGACATTGGCATACGGACACTGCTTCTAGTCGGGCCCGTACGGCCGTCAGCTTTCCCGATCTTAAGTGGGTGATTAATTTGTCAAAACGGTTTTCGATTCGGGTCCCTGCTGTCGGTTGAACGCCGTTCGAGTTCGAGTGTTTGATTCTCGGTCGAGCCAATTGAAGGTCGAGCAATCTGCCCGTCCCTTTGTAGCGTGAATGGTGATCCGCCTTTCATGAGGCGCTTTCGTCAGACGGGATGCAATTTGGGTGGAGGAAGAACAACGCACTTCAAAACTGGCCAATGACCGGCTGAAACCTTGGACTAGATGAAACGGATTCGAAGTATTCTGGATTGAGGGCAAGATGTGCGGAACCGATGTTTGATTGAGCGAAAGCTCTCTTACTGGTGCATTGCATTGGGGGGCTTTGTTCATACCGGATGGGGTGGATGGCATTGCCAAATACATATCTAGTGATTTAAGGCAAGGTTACGCAAACCTGGCTGTTGATGTTCTAGGTCCAATCCCTTTCCTCTTAGTAGGAGCACGAAATTAATTTTCCCACAAGACGTATTGAGAGTAGGAATTATTACTACATGCATCTATTAGAATGACGTTTATTAGACGGTATACGAGGAAATCTGTGCTGCAAAGCACATATATGCTTTTAATATGGTATTGCAACTTCCTTATGGTGAGGTAAAAATGAATTTTAATCAACAAAACCTATAACCTTATGCCAGTTGCTGCACATATATAGTTGAATTTTAAGCTCATTAAAACAGGATTTCTTTTGAACACTACTACTTTATGCGCCTAAACAGAGAAACTCCATTAATCCAACAATCAATAATCCCTTGCATAAAGTCTTTCTTTAACATTTGTATTCTTTGCAGCAAATTTCAGACAATGTTGAATCAAAATTTTCACCCAACATCATCCACCCACCGATTCCGGCCAGCGCTAGCAAGTCAAAAAGAAAAATATTCACCTTCATTTTCAGCCCACATTTGACCGTATCCCGTATCCTGTAGTCGGACTTGTTTTACTCCATTTTTTTTTTTTTTTGACGTTTCACGGCCCTTCCTTTAGAGGCCCCGATGCTGGAGCCGCCGTTTTTATGCTCCACCAGTGAACTTCTAGCAGAAAGTCAATAACTCAAATTGACTTAAATTATGTGAACAAGATAAATATTCGATTCGGTACTAGCCGTTTTAGCTTCCTCTACCCTTTGCTTGATTCCATTCCGATTCCGGCTATGAAAGCGCAGGCTGGTTGAAAAAGCTTTCGGGCTGATTCTTCACAAAGCGCCCTTTGTGTTTGTGTGCGTGTAAGTGTGCTCATACATTTTTTCGTGATGTTTTTTCCCTTCTCTCACTCTCTCTCTCTCTCTTTCTTTGAAGTTCCCATGAAACAATTTTTCTTTATTGCCTTAAGAAATGATCGAAGCAAAAGAGCTTCCCTAACTTTCCCTCCTACGCGGTGCGTACGTAGAAGTGGGAGTGTTTGTGTGAGTTCGTTTTTCATGTGAGAAAAGTCAAAACTATTTCTTGTGCCGTATATTTATAGCTTGCCAGGGGGTTGGCGTAACCAACGGCGAGACTGGAGCTTGTTTAAACTTGAGTGTTTGCAACTCGATTTATTTTTTGTTCGTTTTCTTCTTACAGCATGGATATTCCAGGACAATCTAATACACTCCAGTAAATCGGTAAAAGGATTGAAGTTTCCACTGCAAAACCTATACTGGGTCGAGAGAGAGAGAGAGAGTTCGTCGGATTGCAGACGCCAAAGTTTGGACTTCGTTGCGCCCCCGTGCACACGACGGGTGTGACTTTAAGGCAGTAACACATGCAGATATTTAAATCCTTCACAGATAAGAGCTTTTGCTGCTGTTTTCTCGTCCTTGCTCAACCTATTTCCAAAGCCCCTTTACCACTTTTTGCCGTAACAAAACTGAAGTGACGGTGAATCAGATAAAAGTTCTCAGCTCTCTGTGCCGCTCAAGCTAATCGGTGCTTCCGTCTGCGAAGTCCTTGCTGGGAGCTATGGAACATAGCATCGGAAGAAAAAAGCTCCCAACTTTACACCTCCACCGGGCACACTCAAGAACAGCAAGGAAATAATCTACTCTTTACGCCTAAAAACACACGGAAATCTAGTTTGTGGCAGGGTGGTTCAAGACTTAACAACTCGAACCTGCCAACGCTCCGAAATGTCTGCCTTTCTGTCCCAGCCGGTCCATGCTTCCATGCGGAGCGACGTGTAAGCAGCTAGACGTCAGTTTTTCCTTCCCCTCCAACGATTTTTCTCTTCATTTCGCTCCAACTTTCCACCGTATCGAGCAGTGCGTGAGGAAAGCGAAAATTCAATTTGTTCGTCTTGTGCTAACTTTTTCTTAGGCGTGCCGTGGAAATTATTGACATTTCGTCTTCTGCGGCTGCCACGGGATCACGGCCATCGACCAAGGCTTAATCCCATCGGCAGCGAAGCGTCACGTACCTATCACGATCCACCCGAACCCGTCCAAATGCCATCACTCGGCCACCCTTATGCTATCCGTGCGCTGTCAAATAAATAGCCACGTCCAACAGCATCGCCCGCGCCATCCACGCTGCACGGTGACTTACTTGGAGCACCGAAACCGAAGCCTCCAGCGGTTCGGAACTTTTGGCAGGCGCGTCGGTGAAGCATAGCGAATGGAATAATCATATTGATCACCATAAATCATCGCGGCAGGACGAGACGGGTGCTTTATTTTGCTCGGGCGAGTCAGCTGACGGCAGAACGATTTCATTATTCCACTGCCTCGCTGCGCTGGCTGGTCACTGACGTCTAATATAGCTTCGGAAAGTGCGGAAAAAGCACCACGTGGAACGCAGGCACGTGCCCAGGCGCATCCACTACCCGCTTTCCACTGATCAACCGAATTGGGATTGAAAGAAACGGGGAAAAATCGCTTCGCACGCAAGAATTTGAGCACCAAGCAATGGCACAGCGTAGGACGAAGACTGTCCGTCTACTGCGCATCGGGTCCTTCCCGGGCCGACCGTGGATATAAAATTGGAGCTACTTAATTATCATTTTTGCAACATGTTTCGACACTTCTCGAGCTCCCATCAGGGCCACGGGTTGACAGGGACGAGGATCATTTGATGCTTCCTAACCATCTCAAGTACAAATGGGCTATCCCGCTTGAATTCTTCTGGGAACGTGCTAGTGTCCTGTCGATCGAGTTTGACTTTACTCGCACCGAAGTGCTTTGGCCAGGAACGTGGAAAACTCCGACAGAGCATTTTATTTTCCCGTGTCACCAGGATCGACCAAAACTGCCAGAATGGATCGATTTCGTCACACGACAGCAACGACACGCTCTTATCATTCCGTTACTCCGACGCTCCCGAGCGATGCTGCTGCTTGTGGATTGGTATCACGTTCGATTCCATTCAGTCAGAATCGAGTAACAGATAACGGTAGCAAGAAGTAGAGAAAAAGCGAACGCATGACGTCCATTGACAACGTCCAAACGTCAACTGTCGTTGGAGGGCGAGGAAAAGTAGTGCCGACGAAAAGTGCCAAATAAAATTAAGATGTAACATGAACACCACCGAGAATCGAGTTTCCCCGGGATCGGTCAGGATGAGCCACCAACACCACATACACACACATACACACACAGTGGCAAACAAACTTGCCACACACTCTCTTACGCGCCGTTCGAGAAGCAGTGAAAGCATACACATAATTTATTGTTAGTTCATAAATCAAATCTCGCTGCGGCGGTGCTTTCCCGCTAGTTGGCCGGCAGTTCTCATCCCCAACACCTGTTCTCACTCTCTCTCTCTCTCTCTCTCTCTCTCTCTCTCTCTCTCTCTCTCTCTCTCTCTCTCTCTCTCTTTATCTGCACGGCAAACTTCGAAGCGCAGCATCAAATCAGCACATTCGAAGGAAGGGAGCAAAATTTCATTTCATTCATTTTTCATTTTCACTTTCACGGGCCGGCGAAGTTATCTTCTGCTATTTCACAGTGGTTTCGATTGGTAGGGAAAGCTGTGGGGGTGGGGTTGTATGGGTGGTCCGGTTGTCTAACATTCTAGCACGAGTTTTGTTTTCAACACGGTGCAATGTATGGTCAGTTGCACACCATCACTGTCGGAGGATAAATTATCTAAAAGGGGTTTACTTTTCAATCGCGATTTTTGATTGTTTGTGTTTCTCCTAACTAGCGAATAAAATACTATTAATATTTAACACGTTCGCTCAATCGCGGATTGCGAGATAGGTGATGCTGAGTAAAATATACAAAACTGCAAGGGTTTTGAATAGTGTGCAGGGAAAGCAGAAATCTCATGCTAAAAATGAGTTTCCACTAGATTAAATTCAATGATCTCATGGCCAGATAAAGTTTTAACCTACACTACTTCTATTTGGATCCTCACTACCGGGGGCTCGGCTTCGCATCGACCCAATTGATGTCGCTGTTGTACAAAGTGCGTAAATGGGAAGGAAAGTTCATGCTTCCTGTGGTTTTATGCTCAAACCATCTCCGGAATTGGAAAACATATACTCGGCGTACAGTAAAAGTTAGTCCGAAGCCTTCTGCTTCGTTTCGATCGCTAGAATGTACCACAGCATCGGGCGCACAAAAAAAAACTCGCCCAATGAAAAGGAAGCATTCACAGCCTTGCCCCAATTTACGACCTCGGACGAAGAAGACGGTAGCCTTGGTATGGAACGGAACTGCTAGCATCGTTCCGTTGTGGTTGCGGTTTTCCATTATCCGGCTCAGACCATACAATTCCCTGTCCGTGAGAGATTGTCCGATGCTTGGCTTGCCTAGGATTGGGTTAAGAGGCTGGCCCCGATGGGGTCTTGTGCGGCTACCCCCACTGAGCCAAGACCATCGTACCGTCCACAATCGATTTGTTTCTAATCGATCTGAGGTTTTACAACTTCCGGGTTTTCACTGCCGCCGTACCGCTGTGCTTCGTCCTTCTCTGGACTAGTTTTGGTTGTTGATAAATTCCACAACTCCACACAGCTTCCCGTGACAGGATTCATCCCGCACGGCGGAGGCTTGCCGCGTGCAGATACGATCGATCGATACGGGTTCGATGTGCCAACCATCTTGAGCTGGAACCGGGAGAAGCAAGAAAACTTCAAATTAATTTAAACCTGTTGAAAATGCCAATCCTGTTCAGCGGGCGGCCAGCATGCGTTACCCATGTAAACGGTGTAAGCGAGTAAAAGACTACGAGCTCAAATTTAATTTCACTAATTGATAAACAAGCCTGCAAATACTATTTGTACACCGTTTGCCGTGCTGGTACTGGTGGCATGAAATGCAAACACGAACAAATATCTACCGACGGGCGGAGACGCCACAGCCTATGGAAAGATGGGGCCCAAAGCTTCTTGTGCGCACGATGCACCTTACTATTTAAATAATGTTTTTAGTATATTCGCACGCAATCTATGCAATTTCATTTAAATGAAATCAACTTTTTTGAAGTACTACATCGTAGTATGTTTTTCATTTTAACGCTATAAGACGATCGTCATTCAAACACTCATTGTCTTATCAATCAAAACTGTCTACCATAGTCCACCTTCCGCATGTCGTCGACTACAACATACTAGTCCCGCACCACATTAAACCCCGTAACCCGCATAAAGGTCTGTCGATTTGCATTTGGAAAATTCTTTACATTCACTATATTCCACGCCATTGCTGGGCATAATCCAATTTGCTTAGAGAGGGCAAAGTGGAACATTTTCCCACTTCCACGTGCCGAAATGCGTGTCCCAAAACAGCTAGATCGATGTGTACATCCCAACTTCTCAATCGAAATCGAGCAAACAAGGCACGTGTGCGAGTGGAAAGGTAAGGTCGGTAGTGCTCAATTGCTTGGAGGAGACAGCTTTATTGAGTTTAATCTCACCACCGTTAATGATACTTGAAGTAAATTAGCACATGCGGCAGTCAGACGCTATTTGTGATTTGTAGAACCTCATACAATGTGAGCGCCCTGCTCCAGAATGCGTTTCTTTGTGGCTTCGAACACCCATCTGAAATGTGTGGCAATCGTTTCGAGAAAATCGCTTTGCATCGTATGTAGTCGTCATGTGCGGCGAACGATTCGACTACAGCAATTTTGGTTTCTACACAGGCGGGCGTGAAGTGATTAAAAAGGCTTCAATCGGACCTCAACCTCTAGCCCGCCAGGTAACAGGTACAGCAGAGCGCCAGTAGATGGAAGTCAGACTAATACATCTTCCAAAGTGCGAAAAGGTGATAATGAGAAAAGCGTTGGAGTGTGTTTTTTATTACAAAACCGAACTCCAAAACACCGTGCACAGAATGTTTAGAGGGAATTT
This sequence comes from Anopheles epiroticus, assembly GCA_000349105.1. Lineage (NCBI taxonomy): Eukaryota > Metazoa > Arthropoda > Insecta > Diptera > Culicidae > Anopheles > Anopheles epiroticus. Next base: position 500,189 of record KB671587.1, on the reverse strand, counting down.
AAAGCGAGACCGTAAAGTCAGCTTGCCTTACACGTAATCGCAACTGCTGCGTCCTATTATCCCCGTACTGTAGCGCCGCAAAATCGTGATACAGTCAAATTTGTTCACACAGAAAAACCTGTCAGCGAATTCGTAATGAACTCGTTCAAGAAATATCTATCGCCCTCTTTTAAGCTGCCATTGTTTGGAGCAGCTTAGCACGCGATAAGCTCCATTACTTCTCGTTGACAAGGCTACTTTGTTAGTGTCTTGTTGCAAGCTTTTGATTTGCTTTCATCTCTTCGTCCCTTCGCTTGTAGCCATGATCAAACCGTACAGGATCGGAACCTGTCGGGGAATAAAGGGAAGTCGGAAAACGCTCCCACTCGTTCCATTTGGGCCAGCTTTTCCCTATCGTTGTACCGACCCGGTTGCTGGATTTGATAATCAATACTAAGGACACCAACACTTCAGTCGCTCGTTAGCCCCTTGCGGTGGTGCACTGTTGGGTACGCTGTGCCTTTCTGCCCTCGTTGCGCTGAATTAAATTATTGTCGTTCATTTTCAACAAACGAGCTTCCCAAACAAACTCGCACTCGCAAAATTCTGGGGGAAAAAAATAGCAAACCGACCGTCCGGCGGTGTAAACGGAAGCGGAAACATAGAATCGCTCTCAATCAGGCGTCCTTCCTGTTTCGCCGTGCGCGACACCGACGCGATAATCTTCCCCGTCTGCCCGCCCGATCATCCTACCCGCCGGCATCGCCCGCAACATCGAACCGGATGTCACCGGAGGAATATTGTTTATATATTCAAATCACGCTTCGATTCAGTGGAAACTCGCGCGACACAAACTCCATAAATGTGCAGTTCCGGTCGTGTTACTTTGCCAAGCGTCTTAGCTTCCGTGGTGGCCTTTTTCAGGGCGGAACTAAGAACACCTCACACGCACACACACACACACACACACACAACCACACGAAACGCGGAGGCAAGAGACAACAATATCTATGATCCTGTTACGGGGTACATGCAATAGCATTACACCACTCCACCAAACGTACAATTGTGCGGTGAAGGTTCGATAAAAAGCTCCCGTTTCGAATGCGGATCGTTTGGCTTTGGGGCGTTCTGCACGGTGGCCAGTTTGCACAGGACGGAGGGCCAGCAGTACACACCGCAAGCCTGTCAGTCGGAAGAACGATGGTAACGCGGGAGTCATCTTTCGGTGGCAGTAAATCATGGAGCGCGTTTCATAAATTATTAACCGTTTGAAATTTATTGTGCCATCAAGCACGCAAACGATTTTCGTGGAGCGGGGGATGCGACCGTTTCGACTCGACGCGGGAAAGCCGCTTTGCTTGGGTGGGAAAATTGCAGCTTAACCGTTTCACTCCGTTCTTTTGGTATTGCAATGTTATGAAACAGTTGTAAAGCCGTTACATTGGGTGATAAATACGGAGAGAAGGCGTGCAAAAGTTTTATTTTTTAATATTTTAGGAACACAATCACTCACCGCTTTCCATGGAATTGAGTAAAGTTTGAAGCTTTGTTAGCTGTAAGAGTTTCGATATTTACTTCTGTTTGCTTCTTTCGTTACAGAATAATTAATCTGTGTTTATGCATGCATTTAATGATGAAAGACTGGGTTTGAAACAGCTCTAGAAACTAACTATAAATGTATTCCAACTCAACAACTTCTTCTACAAATCGAATAGGAAAATGCAAGCAATCCAACGAAACTATTGTTTTTTTTTCGTTACCAAAAAAACAAAGTGTAGAAAATGAAAACAAGAGCACTTACAAAAAAGAACAACACACAACTTCCCTTTCACCGAGACAATTTCACTCGGCTGCACCAGGTTTAGGGCAGCGCGTAGAAAAAACGATTGCTTGCGAGTAACCCACCGCAAGCAAAAGTCAGCATGTGCTGCTCAGCTGATAGAAACAGAACAAACGACACACTTGACAGGGCTTTTCGCTGCGCACCCGGCCAAACTCCTTCGCTGTTGAATCTCATTTCCAACCATGTGCTCAGACAGCCAAATGACGCCATTGCTAGGCGTAATGAAGAACGTTGAAAATTGTTGGCAAATCAAATTACCCACCAGCGGATACAAATTGAATGGTTCACTCTACACTGGCTGTCGAAGCTACACGACCGAACACGACAAACGGAACTTTTCTTTGTTTGTTGTAATTCATTTTTGGTGTTTTACAGCTTGCTAACATGTGCCAAGCTCGTTGTTAGTTGTTGCAGCATGTTTTGTGAGTTATGCTTTTTAGGAAACACTTCAATGCGAACTATAATGTGGAAGCTAAGCTTTACGAAATGCAACTTGTAATATGAAAATATTATTTATTTATATTTACTGCAAACATCGACACGATCGATGTTACTACAACCTTAAAGAGTCCATTCCACTCGAAAACCTCTCGTCAGCTCGTTCGATAGTCAGCAAGAGACGTCAAACTAAGCAGACGAGCACCATTCCCACGCTGACCATGGCCGATTTAAGGCCCCGCAAAAAAGCTCCTACCGCTTTTGCATATATTCAAATGATCATTAATTTTGAGGAGCAAACTTTTCCTATTAAAATAATGTTCTGCGTTCGACAGTTTTGCCCGATTGTTGATCCCGGCAACGGTTTGCTCCCTATTGCTGAGCAGTTGTGGGGATGCTTGCGCTGGGAAGCTTTTTTCTCCTCGAACTCCTCCACCGCTTATTTGTTCTTTTCGGGAAAGTTTCAATAGCTTTAATGTCGAGAATTGTTACTGACGAAAACTATTCCAAAAACATGGATGCAATCCATCTGCGTCCCATAGCTGCCATGTGCGGTGCTTGGTGGATGGTTCCGCAGGTCCCTACATAAATCTAACTTTACCCACGCCGAATCAAACCTCCTCTCAGGAGAGTTCTAATTGGATTATCACATTTTCGCCCACAACCAAGTGTGTGTGTGTGTGTGTGTGTGGCTGGGTGGAAGTGAAAAATACGAAGCCAGATTACTCCAAATTTCCGTCCTACCTACTTTATTTCGGGCGACAATTGCATTCCCTCGAGAGATGGAAAATCCACGTCCACGTACATGTCGCTATTTATGCTGGCCGTTTTCCCGCGGAAGCACTGTGTCCTAATGAAGCGATTAATTACACCATCACGGTAGGGCATGGCCTGTTCCCTCGGGCAGTTGCGGTGTAGTGGTGGGTGACGCAAGGGTGAAGCAAAAATTTGCCACTTTTACACACTCGGTGAGCAACGGGACGCACCGAGCGAACGGAATCGATGAAATGGAAAACATTTCCATGCTACCTCTCCGCAGCTACCCAGCTGGGTCCACCGGGACTAACCGCACGGATTCACATTTCAACGCCCGCTTGATGCGACCCGCGTGTTGTGAACCTCGCGGAGACCAACCACTTCGAAAATGTGTCATCATGTGTCAGGGAAAGCACATCTGTACCGGTCATGTGTGAATTTATGGATGCTGCTGTCCCCTGGGCTGCGAGGGTTGACCAACATGGTTGGGAAAGGAAATTATCCTTTTTGCACTTACCCTGGCATCAGAGTGATCAATGTGAGAGAAGATTATTTGTCATAAAATTGGTTGGTAAGTGGGACCACTTTTATTTTCCGAAGTAAACTGTGGCAAATTATTCACCGAAAACAAGAAGTTATAATTAGGTGGCAATCGAATGCTAGACATTTGAATAAGTCGTTCTGAAATTAACATGCCATGCATGACGACGTCCAGAAGGATGAGAAACAGCAAGCAGAAGATTTAGTCTCCTTGCCACAGCACCCTATAATAGTCGAACGGTTCCGATAGCACGTACGATACTGAGGACTAAAACCATTCTAGATGTTTATTCAAATTTTTAAAAAATCTATCTTTATCCTGAAAAGTCCTTACTGATATAAGAGTATGTTCCCATTGTTAAGATGTATACCGACACTTTGGATTGCTACTAGCAATACTGCCTTTTTGGTATGCTTTTTTCTCTCTTTTCTATTTGCCTCCTATCGGTATGATAAAGCAAATATTTCAGGATATTTGCTCTATTTTATTTTATTTTGATCAAATTTCAAAGTGTATAAAGAGAGTGTTACAAATGCCATTGATAGGAAGTGGCATGCAGTACAAGAAGCGCATTTTTGTCTTGCACCTTTCGAAGAAACACATCAAAGGTACTTTTGCCCCATCCAATCCCAACGCCATTGAAGATGAAGTGCTCCACTTGTGTAGACCGCAAAATGACGCTTACTGGCATTCCCATTTTACTAGAATCACCTCTACGGTGGCCATTCAAACGGTCAGCCACCGTCATTCGGAAAGAAATCCTTAAGCCAACAGCACAAGTGGCCCGAACGCAACAGCGAACGAAAGGCGAAAGCAATGAAAGGCAGACCGCCCACTTCAAAAGTGCAACCATTAGTGGTTATCCGCTGATGGGCGGGCGGAAATGAACTAACCGATCGACCGACGGCAGACGGCGAATGACGAACTACAACAACGGACCCTTCTATTCATCTGCTCTCCGGCTGCAAAGTCCTTCAGCCGTTGTGACGACTTTCGATTGTGCTAGCTGGAAAAGGGGTTTTCTTTGCATTCTCCCTGCGCTTTGCTCATTTCCGGTTGCTTTTGCCAATATTTCCCGATTGCCTTTTCATACCGTGCTGCCGTGCCGTTTAGCTTTCCGTTTCGATTCGCCCTTTGCCCCAGAGCATGCCGGTCCTTCGGGTGCTTTCAATCGTATAATTGCTTCTAATTAACAAGTTCAGTGTCTTTAGAACAGGAAAAGGTAGGGCAAAAAATTCTAAAGGCAAGCCAACAGACGCCTGTCAACGGATTGCGTGTTGAAGGCACTGTACACTTCGTTCAATCGTCACTCATCGGGTGCAAGGGATCAAAGCGATGGACACCGGTCCCTTTGCACCGCGTACCGGTGTACAACAAAGCGCTAATTATTCGTCTATTCAGCTGGAAAATAAAATAAAGTTTGGTACAGTCGGCAGAACCGGCCGGGCAGTACGGCCAGTACTGTCCCATCCATCTTCGTTGATTGAACGACTTTGAGCAAAGTCCCCGGCAAAAAGGGATAGCGATGGGACACCAAGAAAAAGGGCGTTGATTTCTTTTTGTTTCCACTCATCAACCGGATAGGTAGCGGCTGTAGAAAAATGGCACAAATCATTCACCGAGCCGTGCCGACGGTTCGCAACGGGCATAGCGAAAAGGGCCAGCTGGGAATGAATAAATTTGCAGTTTGTATTGAATTTGGTATGCAACGGGGCAGCATTAAGAGAAGTGGCTCTTTGGTCAGCGATAGTCATTAAGCTTAATGTGTCGTCTGTGCGTGAATTATAGTATCATTTTCTGCTGCGCTGTATTGCCGTGGCACTACTTGTGTTTGGTTAAGTAGTACGGAGACCTTTCCGTGTCTTACGAAAGCATATTTTATTCTTTTCCATAATTCAACAATGTTTTGGTACGATAAAACAATTCAATACATTAACTACTTATAAAAGCTGAACATTGTGATATTCGTTCCAGAAAAAATCGGTCCTTTGTTAACGCTAAACTTTAAATTGCCCGGTGTGCATTTAGACGCACAGTGAATTCCAATTGTAGTACTTTACACTGACTAACAGATTGACCATTCAGCTTTGCTCATAAAAAAGTGACACGAACACTACAATATCTTCCACCACCTAAACGTCAGGCTGGAAATATGTTTTCCAAAGGCCCGTTACCCTTGGTTGCACCGTTTTTTTCCGCACTTTTTATAACTGCTGCCACTAGAGCCTATTTTCCTCCCATCCAGCCAAACCTCGGTAAAAGCGACGATACACGTTGGTCCACGAACCGGCCTGCATGTGCCGCTGTTGCCAAAATAAGTGAAAAACTCAAAACCACACACACACACACCCATATACACGTAAGCGTTCGTGATATCTGCGTGGAAAAAATAAATGCCCCCCCCCCAAAAACAGCAGTATTTTATGAATTTTAAATGATCAAAAAGCGTGAAATTGAATTTTGAATTTTTATGAAATATACACCACTGGTTAAAGCGCAAGGGAAGCGGCCAGAGGCAAAAGAAACGAAACCACTTTGCACCACGTTCATTTTTCCTGTTCCCTTGCTACCGTTGTGTGAGTGAACCTTGGTTTTGTGTTGTATTCACAGTTGTTTTTAGAGAAAAAGAAAAATGATAAGATGGTTTTCTTACTTTTATTCCGTTCTCTAACGCATAAGGCGCTTTGTAAATGTTTATGCGAGTGAATTACATTTCTTTAATGAAGAAATAGAAGTGTAATTACAATAAAAAAGTAATACCCAGCAGGCCTGTTTCTCTATCGGTTTTTACAACACAAATGATGTACTACAGCCCGAATAAGCGTAACGTTAATTTTTTGGACTTTTTCATAAATATTGATTGCAATAGATTTTATTTGTTGCAATGATGATATTATTTAGTCAAAAAGATTTTCAAAACTAAAAGAATAAAAAAAAAACTCACGAAATAACCGAGTTATTTTAGCAAGTTCTTGACATAAATTATAAAAAGGTACAGAACATTAAAATTTAATTTGTGTTGTTTTTGATTATGTCTGCTATGTCTAGTAAACTTTGTAAAGTAAGAAATAAAAGTAACACCACGCAAGTAGCTATAATTAACGGTACCTTTGCTATGTAAACCTTCTTAAAAAGCAATGTTTATCAGTAACCAAACACTCATTCTAACCTCGTTTCACCAACAAGATGAAATAAAACCGTACACATCCCTGACCATGTCATCACCCTTGCATCCAGTTCGCCCAAAAACTGTAATGGCAAGGTTTTTTGTTTCTCTTCGTCTCTCTCACTGTCACTGCGCTTTGCAACATCCCTAAAAAGATAGTGACCCCCAAAAGGAACCTAGTTTTGCCTTCTTGCCATCACAACCAAACACGGGAAACTGCACTTTCAACCGGCTAACCAGCTGCTCCCGACCACCGTTGACCACCATGGCTGTCACGTCCCATTCCGCCATTCGTTCGCCGTCGCACAGTTTGGAGAAGACCCGGCGGCACTCGCAAGACCATAGTGGGCAAAAGTTAAAAGATTTTAATGCCAGTTTCATAGTTTCACTTCCTGCTACGGGAGATTCCGGTTTATGATGCGCTCATTGCCACCGGGCAGGAAAAGGGGGAGGGTGGGTTACGGCCCTTGAGGGCGTCCTAGCGAGCCAGCCAGCTGCTAGGTCAGGGCTAGAATTGTTGCAGCGAGCGAGCGGAAGGAGGAGTGTAATTTATTTAAATTCATAATGAGTTTCAAGTTAATTTATTATTTAAAAAGCAGAAAGTTTCCGGCATCGGGCGGTACAAGCTTGTGGCAAAGGGATAGCTTCCAAGGGAATCCCTCTCTTAGCTAGCTTCTGGGAGAAAGGGGCAACTCATTTTCGATTTCGAGTAAGAAGGTACAGTGTATAGCTAAGGTGCTAGTGTTATTCTTGTTGGATGATACCACCAAGCACATATGATACTATTTTTTCCCTTGCATTCAACGCAACGCTAACTTTTTTGACTATTTTCACCCGCTACAACATTATAAACATTAAAATAAAAGCTAAAACTCAAACCTGTCCGTTTTTTAGCCTACAATTCTCACGAACGAAATTCATCCTCCGACGTGTCGAGCGCATATATGCACTCCCAACGGTCGACTGCCAGTCTGCACGCGTGGTTCATCGTTCGCATACGATGGAGGCGCATGGTACGTGCCACGTGGTTTCACCTTCCCACCGCTTTTGCATCGGATATTTGCTTTGAGCGTCGGTGCTGCAACGGTTTCTGACAGTAGCTCAAACCGCAAATGAATAACGTGTTAAAAAGTGTGGCCCATACGTGCCGCCCTCGCTAATCTTTCCACAGAAAAACCGACAATCATGGGAACGTGCTTGAAATGGGATACACCTACAGACACCGGCAAATGGGGTGGGATTGAGGAGCAAGGTGGAGGGGATGTTTAAGGGAGGCTTTCAATATTAACTTCAGTCGCAATAGATTCACACACGTCGCGTGGTATATAGGTTGAAAAAGATATGACTATTAAAGCACTGTAAACGATGAATCATGCAACACACATTAAACTCTCCATACTTTGAAAAGGATAGAACATTAAAAGATTGTTTGAAAAATAATATTTGACATTTTGATGATTTTAAAATTTGGACAAGCAACAGTATTTCGTAAACCTGTTCCAAATTATGTACACATTTGTCAACGTACTTAACCAACTTTTACTCATCTGTCTGTTATCTCCAAGTACTAAGCAATACTGAAATATTGTCTTGTGTGAATCGGATTATAAGGTTCCCTATTTCTTTTTCTCTATAATTTACAGAAGGAAAACAGTTTACACAACCAAACAAAACAGCACGCAACAGCTTTTACATCAATCTTTAAAGTTTTCCTTGAGAAATGAAGAAACTAACAGAATGATTGTGATCGCTTTTATATTCTTCTTTCCTTTACCGCTCGATTTCCCACTGTTACTCAAATTGTAGCATGTCCTTGTGCACCTTGTGTTACCAACAATACATTCTCACCTTCCTTAACCCATCCGCATCCGCACACAAAAGGTGTCAAAGCCGCACAATCGAACTGCCGGCCAACTTCCTGCACCGACAGGGCGACGTGCCTCGTTAGGCGACACTGCTACCCACCCCAGCCAGGACAAAGTTCTCGAATCCACGGCACACACAGCCACACAGATACGGAAACGGACACCACATGGCCGCACTTAGCTAATGATGTAAACAGTTGCGAAGCATAGGGATGTGCAGAAACAGAAGTGCTGACGATTGCTTTCACCTTACTTGGCGCTCGGCTTCGGTTTGTCTTTGGGCATGCTGTTGGAGTTGAGCTTGCTACGTACCCACACCGTGTAGGATAAGCCTGTTGCGACCAAAGATTGACGTTATTTGTCACGTAATTTGTCTGCCGTTGTCGTTCACTGCAACCAAGCTGTCGTGTTTGGTTGTTCGCGTTTCGCTTGCTGGGACGGAAGCTCATTAGAGAAATATTTCAAGAAGAAAGGTGAATCCAAAAGGAGGATTTGTCCTTCAACAGCTCTCAGAAGTGCAAATAAATTACATTTCCGTTAACTAACCTTTGCATCTAGATGACATGAGACAGTGTTAATGATTTATAGCTAGCTGAAAAGATAAAGGTACATCTTTGATGTTTCCTGTCACACATGCATTTTAGCAAAATCAAATCAACATGCAATAATTTACAGCTACCTGAAGTCTGACCTGATGTCTTCCATCACTATCAGCAATACTGGTGCACCTCGCTCTATCCCGCACCAAATATTTCTCTCCGCTATAGTTCACCAGATCGGTACCATCCTTCGTATCGACAGTGATGCCTAGTGTCATCATTACACAGACTGTTTGTAGTTAAAAATAACAAGCGCGCACCGCCGCCCGTTTCTCCCACGCCGTGTGAGTAGATCATACGAGCCTGAACGCATTTTGTTTGTAATTAAAGTAAAAATAATTGCTCCGACGAGACGGATCACACTTTCACCGGTTGAACACGAGCCGCGCATCGCTTTCTTAGTAATTATTCTACAGCGAGCAAAATCGCAAACCGCAAGGTGTTACTGTGACAAACTGAGGCAGCGCGTTGCGGGCAACATCATCCCAGAATGTTTGAGCAATTCAACGCCCAACGCCCATGGTGATAAAGCTAGGATTTGCTGTTACCCAACACGTCAAGCACAACTGCTGCAGAGTTAGGCTCCTTATTCGAGGTCCCAATTATCCGCCTTGTGTCGGTAAGAAATTACACCTGCCAGGTGAGAAAAGCAGTAGAGGTACAAGCATTCTAGCGCGCTAATCGCCCGAAATCAGAGCGTTTGCTGGAAATGCTTTAACGCATCAGGATAGAGAGTTTTATGATACGCATCCCAGCCAGCAAGCACCGTTCGTTGTGGGTCGCTCAGCCTTCCCAGCACGGACTTAAGTAGATGGGTAGCCATGGGATTGCATTAATATTATCCTTATGCATACGCAATTGGCGGAGGAATGTGAACAAAGACCACACCAAAAAAAAAACACAATAATCTGTCCACATGTCTCCCACAACCATGGTGTTTTAGGGGGAACGATTTTCTTGCGTTACGTTTTTGCTTTTCCTCGACGTCCCTTTCCGTGGACCGCTTGGGAATGGCGGTTTATAGCCGTATCCACCGTTTTAACGAATCTTCAGTGCTGTTTCAGCTCCATTAACCCCCCCCCCCCCCCCGTACCGGAATGACAAGGAAAGACCCACAGCAACGCAGATCATCCTGCAGCAGCAAAAAAAAAACACACAGGTCGGTAGCATTTTTAATTACTTTTACGCACACCCAAATCAAGCACGGAACGCTGTAAATTACAAGACCAAATGGGACTGTGGGCGACCCGAAACCTGCCTCCTCCTGCTATATGTGAGACTTACACATGAAACCCTTTGCCGGAACACCCGGCAGCAATATTTGGATGCGCAAACTTTTGTGCTGGGCCCTTTTGTTTTTTTTTGTTTGGCTGTTCACTTTCCGCTCGTCCAATTGTTACATTAGCCAGCGTGTAAGAGAAACTCGTGGTGCAAAAACGGCTCAACTCATCTGCTTTTGACAGTAAATGTTTTAACATCTAAGCGTCACACTAGACCCGGTGTTTCCGAAAGGGGCCAAATGAACAGATGTGCTCGCAAATGGAGACACACCAGCGATGAGTTACGCGTGCGTTGTTGTGATTGTTTTTCTCCGGAAGCTCCCCAGTTTAGCATAAAGCGCTTCACATACGCAATAAAACTAACCTCCTTTCAAAGTTTAGCAGAAGTGAGATGTGGCCGTACCGAAGTTAAACATAATCCGATTCATCAAATAAAAACATTCCGAAAATTTTCGGTCGAGCGTTTAATGAGAACTATGTGTTGGCCTCGGGGTTGTTTGTAGCTTTGACCCTAAATGCTAGCCAAAATGACCATTTTTGTCGGGATAGTTCGAGGAATGGGGGACATTTTAAGAGGGTACGGACAATGGAGGGTAGCAGTGTTGCCTTTTTTATGTGTTACCCTTGCTAAAGAGGGACCAATGTTTCCAGCTTTAAATAGTACCTTTACGAGTTGCTGGCCAGAGTCGGTTCATACGTTCGCAACATGTTGTGAAACGTTACGCTTCTTTCTACGTTGAAAGACTGTAGTTAAACTTTTCGAAACGTCCTCTTCCATTCCCTCTTACTTCTCTCTGCTTTGTTGCACTTTAGACCGATGAACGGGTTGGCTTGTAAGGATCAACACGGAACGGCTTCCAAGATTCCAACGGTGGCAAGAACCTGTCAGCGTGCACAATTAAATTTGTTTTTATTGCATTTTAAAAACTTAAAAGCGACAGATACTTGCCATACACTTCCGGTTTCTACAACCGTCTTTCCCCGTACTTTTCTCGCAAAACTATCGTCACATGCACACGGCTGCCCTGCGCTTTACGTGCATCGTCCATTGCTGCGGCGCTTGAACGATTCCTCAGCAAGCTGTTTGAACCAAACCCAAACATACTTCTGTCTCAACGCTTAAATTCCAACAGTTTCTCTTCTTCTTGTCCAGTTTTTCAGTTGCTGTGAAGCGCAAGGGCAGACACGAGCCCGAAAAAGGCTTTTGAAGCGAATGCACACAAATCGCGATCGTTTCGTGAAGGAAGCAATTCCAAACGAAATCGGACACAAACGCCACGACCGGTGTCACATGTCACATGCGACCGTTTGTTACCGGGTTTTCTCGAGAAAATCTCGCCCTTGCAACGCACTCCCATCCTTTCCACTAACTGGTGGCCCAGAGAAAAGTCCTCCTGGAATGGAATGACGCCCGCAAAACAAACTCTTGCACACGCCTTGCCTCTACCGAAGCAGCCAGCAATGCTTACGGCTTTCCGCTAGCTTTTGCTCCAGAATAATTTAACTTTCTTACAGTTTCATCGTTACGAGGCTGTGCTGGAAGAATTGGGACCGCGTACGGTGAATCTCCTACAGATTAAGAGGGGAAATTTATTGGTTTACTTTTTTATCACCTTCAGTGGACGGTATTGCCGCTGGCAGTACAGTAGTTGACTCAACATTTTCGATAATTTTCGTGGAGTCTAAAGCAACTACGTGAACGTTCAAAGTTTTGTAATTTTTGATAGAGCGTTGTTTGAAATTCCTGGGTATGTTTTGCTTCGCTAGCGTGAGGAGTTGAAAGCTGATGTTTTGTTTTCCATTAAGAAAAATAGGTTAATATGAAAATGTTAGTTTTTTTTTATTACATTAATAAGGATCACATATCTGTAATGAGAAAACTGAACCCTCTTTAGTCTTAAGCTTTAGTTTACTGTTAAGTATTCCACTATCTACTATAGTCTAGGTATTAATGTCCCTATAGAACTTTCAACTGAATCACTCATGCCATCCCTACCATGCGCGCATCTTGCGCATGAGCTGTTGCAGCTGAGTGCAGTGGACCATGTAAGTGGCTTGGTTAGAACAAGTGCAACAAACAAACAAACGAACGAACGAACCTTCACACAATCATGCTGCGCTCATGGTAACACACGCCCAGCTGTTAATACGCACACACAGCAATACCTCGTGGTCAATTACGGCCTAAGATCGGTGGATGTTTAGTAACCACGACTCTCGTCGTACCAGCGTGTGGTCGTTTCACGATGCATCGGTTCTCTCGCACACAACAGCCGTTACAACGATGTTACAACTACACGTCTCTGCGCCAGTGTCTCTAGATTGGGGGTGTTGTATTTTCGTGAATGCATACAGACGGCGACAACCAACGTCGAGCGATGGAAAGCGACACCAGATAGCTGACACTGCAGTCCGGACACCAGGGCCGTCCCCATCCCGTATCTAGTGCTTACGTGAGGCTAAACAAAAGCTAATGTGATGAGTGATAAGGTAACGACGATGGACCAGCCGCTTACCGTGTGATATCAGTGATACGAAGTGCTGCTAGACCTGAAGCGTGCGTTTCTCGCCACAGATGTTGAATTCTTTCGCATCAATTGGACAGGCTGTTTCTGGCTGCGCCACCAACCGGATTAGTGTCCAAAAAGGCAAACAAGGTTAAATAGAGAAGAAGGCAAAGATGACAGTGGACGAGGGGGAGAATGCTGGAACCGATGCTGCGTTCGATCGGATCATGGAATCGATAGGTAACGACGGTCCGTTTCAGTGGCGGTACAACATCATCTTTAACGTGATTGCAGTGCTATTCTTCGCGATCTGTGTGGTAAACGTGTTGCTCGTTCTGGCCGTACCGGATCATCGGTGTCACATTCCGGTTGCGGGCAATGAAACGTACAACGAAACGGCAGATGTTTATCCAATGTGAGTAAAACGAAGCTGCAAAGGCTCTATAGTTATACGACAATTCAAAATATTTTATAGTGAAGTGTTGTTTAATTAAAGTAAGAACCAGAGAGGTATAGTAAGTTTCCAAAGTGATTGCAAAAAGCTTAGTTTTCTTGTGTAGCCATGTACATCTTTATGGTGCAATAAGCCAAGTTTTTCTGCATAGGTCTCTTTTAATTTATAATGGATTTGATGACTTATCAATTTGATAAACAAATAGTTTAATCCAACTGGTTTTCTTACCATACTGAAATTACCAAGATTTCTATCGTACCAACAGTTTAAATACTTTTAATCTCATATTGCGAATGCAAAGCGAGCGATAAGAACTTAATCCTCTCGACACTTGAAAATATCTACGCTTTAGCGACTAATTACACAAAAGAACTTCAATCACGTAGAATACAATGCAGCTGGTATAGTGAAGATTTCTTAACAACAGGAAAGCCAGTTGTGCCAAATCATTCATATCCAAATGTTTTGTCGTTCATACAGGGAGATTAACAGTCGTGGAGAAAATGTGCCCAGTTCCTGCGAGATGTACAACGCATCCTACGTTGATCGTGACACCGATTACACGCCTGCTACGAACGAAACAGCGACGGTAGCCTGTCTCTATGGGTACGACTACGATCGCACGTACTACGACCGTACACCGGTCACAGAGCAGGATTGGGTTTGTGACCGGGAGCTGTACGGTACGAATGTGTTTGCCATCGTGCGCGTGTCGGAAGTCTGCGGGACATTCATTCTAGGCCAGCTAGGTGATCGGTAAGCCGCTTCAGAAAGCACTCTTCTCAAGAGACTCTTAAGGATGTTATCTTTCCCTCTTCCTTTCAGTATTGGCCGGCTTCCGGTGTACCTCTTCAGCATCGCGACGGCAGCCGTCGGGCGCGTGTTGGCCATATTTTCCGCCCACCAATACTGGCTGTTTGCACTGCTAGCCTTCATCGGCAGCTTCTCGACCAACACCTCCTTTCAGTCACCCTTGATTATTGCGATGGAAATCTCGAAGGACGCTAACCGGGCCGCACTGTCCCTCTGGCAGTTGGTCGGTTGGACGGCGGGCGTCTGTTTAGCACCGCTCATCCTCTGGTGGATGCGTGACTGGAGCTGGTTCATGGTCGTCACCTCACTGCCCTGCCTGCTGTTCTACTGCTTCCCTCGGTACGCGATCGAATCGCCGCGCTGGCTAGCGAGCCAGGGCCGGTACGGCGAGTGTCTCGCTCAGCTGCGCAAAATAGCCACCGTCAATGGGCATCCTTTCGAGCTGACCGAGGATCAGCTTAAGACGCTCGTGCCCCGTCCCGAGCGTGAAAAGACGTACGGCATTGCGTCGCTGTTTGGTGGATGGCATATGAGCAAGCTAACGTGTCTGCTGCTGCTCAGCTGGATCTGTAACACCATCCCGACGTTTACGCTGTTCCTGCTGAGCCTGCAGATGGGGGGCAATCCATTCCTGAACAACTTCTGGCAGGGTGCGGTCGAGCTGCCGGCTTACCTACTGGGGCAACTGTGCTGCGATCGGATCGGCCGCCGGTTTACCAACAGTGGCGCATTTCTGGCGGCCACACTCGCCTGCCTACCGGTCGTCGCACTCATTCACCGTGCTGGCACCGAGCTGTACGTGACGGTCCTTGCCATTGTGGTGAAGTTTTTCGTCTGCATCACCTACTTTGCGCTGTACCTTCAGTCGGTCGAGCTGTACCCAACGTCCCTCCGCCAGACGGGAACGTCATTCGGGATAATCGTGTCGAACGTGTTCGGCGCGGCCGGGCCGTACATCGTGTACCTTGGCACCAGCCGTGACCTGCGGCTACCGTTCGTAGCGATGGCACTGATTATGCTGGTCGGTGCCATCAGTGCCATCTTCCTGCCCGAAACGCTTCACCAGAAGCTGCCGGAAACGATGGACGAGGGTCGCCAGTTTGGACGTGATCAACGATTCTGGACGATCCCGAAGCGGCCCACCACCACGGCGACGGCCCGGCCCATCGAAACGGAACTGCAGGAGCTAGAAAAACTCCACAAATTCGCTTCATAATAATGGCGGGACGGCTAGAACCGATGAGAACTTTCATCAACTCTACCAACCTCTTGTACCCGAGTGCATCCCGAGAGATGAAGTCGGTTAGCAGGCGTCACGTGCCGCGTCCGTGCACGTGGGAATCGGCGAGCATCTGCGGTCGAAACGAAATTTGCGCGAAATATGTTATTGTTACCTCCCGTGCTGGATATTCTTCTCGTTTTTTTTTTTTTTGCTGCTTCCATAATCATCTCTGCGAAACTCCCCAAACTGGAACCAGCGCCACAGGAATGGAAAATTATGTTCGCTTGTTCACATGGGCGAACCAGCATTATCGTGGACAAGACGCAAAAAATGAAAAATACTTTCCAAACACGGGGAACAGAGAGACACAATGGGAGTGGGCGAAAGAGGGAATGACTCAACACACCGGACAGCGATATACGGTGATGAAGACGCTTTTGGAATGCTTTTCAAGTTTTCCCCAACCGTGCAGCCCCGAAACCGAACCACACTGGACCTGCATGTCCACGAAAAAAAGACTACAACCAACGGAAGCAACAACAGCAGAAAAAAAGTAACATCACCCCAGCATAACAACAGACTTTGAATAATTTACATTCCACACGAGCGAAACCGAAAACTCACGGCTCGCGGAAAAACACCGGCACAGCGCACCAACGTGCACCGCAAGCATGGGATTTGGAAAATGTGAACTCATCGCACGGGACGCTGATCTATGAGCTGCTTTTCCCGCTGCGGACCTAGGTGTAACTAAAGCAAGTGTGAAGCAGCGGAACCGACTGAGCGCAGGCAAAACACACCCGGAAGTAGAGCGTGCCGCTCAGCGGAGATGACATCTCCCGCATTTAACCGGGTGCAGCAGCAGCAGCAGCAGCAGCAGCAGCAGCAAATGGAAAAATAAATTTCCATCCTCCTCACCACGGGATATCTGTCCAACGGAGAGGGCTCAGGCTGCGGTGCCAGAACCTGTACTATAATGCGTTAGAAATAGATGCAAGAAGCTTCTACGATTTATTGCAGCTCCGAGCATTCTGTTGTGAACCACACCATCGGGAATCACTGTTGACACATTACAGCAGTATTAATTGTACAAATAGTTGTAGTAAAACTGTATCAATATCACTAAGAGCAACACTTGCACATACTCTCTTCTCGTTTGTTCGTTACATCTCTACCGTATCGCGATAACCCATTGCTCCAATTCGAAACGTGCCGGTTGCCTTCACCTAATCCACCACCGTGGTTCCAGCACGCAAGCACAAGCACGGCGAGCTTTCGATTGCATTGCGGAGGTGCATTAGCAACAGTGCAGCCGGGTTGCCGCTGATATAATTCTTTTAATAAAATACCTATCTTCCTTCTGCTCCATAAACTCCTCTCGGGAGGCGGACGAGCCTCCGTTTGGATGGGAATGGGAACACCCGGCACACCAAGAACATGCCCATTATTTCCGGTTGCACTGGTGTATAGCCGCAACGGACGCAGTTAACAACTAGTGATGGGAATTTCGAATTGAATTTGTATATTCTAAGAAGGACCTTGTTTTGAATGCAAATTCAGTTAGTTCTAGGATAGTATACTTGCTGGTCGAATATCGCTTTCCGATCGCTTATTGATATCATTAAATGTATTAAATCGAAACGCGTGAACTTTACGCATTGGTTTGTGAAAATATGTTACGCAGATAAGATGTCAAAAGGAGTAAGAACACAGGCATCTTCCAAAAGTAAAGAACAACCAAAACATCCAATTCTGTTGTTCCGTTTGCCCATCGCTACTCCCAAATGTTGTGAGCACGTGGTTCCTATTGCGTTGTACGCCGCACAGGAAAAAAACGGCAAAGTACCTAGGGGTAACATTGGCTGCTAACACCCTGTCCTGGGATGCATATACCGAGCAATACGTGCCCGGTGTAGAGGTGGAGCCTTATTTTGGCCACATTTTTCCTCTTTCACCAGCACGAATGCAGAAAGTTGTTATTCATCATTTAGGCAAGGATGTGTGCAGCGCTTTTATCGCAAGTACAGCTATCATTCAATTTGGATTATGCTGATACACGGTTACCGAACCGCGGGTGAGTATTTCCAGAGAAGATATTTGGAACAGACAACTTATGGAAAATTCTTATTGAAGTATTTTTAACTAAATGCGCAAGCACGTTACAGTAGCTTCAAGAAGAAAGGGTCATACCTAATGACACTAATTGAATTTGTGTGATCTGGATTAACGACGCATTTCCTTACGCAATCGACGGACGAATTGATTGCTGCCAATTGGCATAAATTAACCTCCAAGCAATGCACCAGGCCCGGACATGTCGATGGTCGATGAAGAAATGAACCCACAAACCGCAATTCTAGCCGTATTTTTTATTGGACAGATGTATCCTGTGTATCATCTAAACAAGTTTCAATGTGTTTTTGTTAAACAACATTCCCTCAGTACACATTTACGGCATCGTTGGCATAATGGTCAGCTCATCGATCTGCAACAAATAAAATTAAAGGTACATTTAACCTTCACGGTGTAGAGTATCAGCCGGTTTTGTGTCGTGATGTTGATTCAACCATCAAACCACAGGGCTAGCAAACGTCAATCCACGAGTAATCCGATACCCTGTTACGGGTACATTACATTGCGTGGCAATTGAAGCGTGAAATCAGGTCGCTATACTTACACGAACTTCTGGAGGTGTTTCCAGGCAGTGCATGATGCTGGCGGTAATATCCCGGACCTGGAGCTTTGGCAACCGTTCCGCTAGCTTCGAATCGAACACCTTGATCATGTCCGTCTCCACCATGCCGGGATGAATGCTCTACGCGGATGGTACAACAGAGTTAACCTATTGACATCGCCCAGCACACTTCCAACCAAACTTACCGTAACTTTGATGGGCAGTTTGAGGAAGCTTAACTCTTGCCGTAAAACTTCCGTCACGCCAACTAGCGCGTACTTGGAAGCAGGATACACCCCGAACAAGGGCATCGATACGTCCGGGATGCGTTTGCCCAGCAAGCTGTTGAGCACCACGATGTGCCCACAAGTCGCCCGGGCTTGCATGTCCTTCACGACCTCGCGGATGAAGATGCAAGTCGCCAGCACGTTCACGTTAAAAGTGTCACGAAAATCGGACGTTTCGCTCTCTGGAAAACACACACAACGCATCGGGACGAGTTTTTAATTGTATGTTTTCACCAGCTGCACTCATTTACACACTTACGCGAGATAAATTGGTAGCGATAGATGCCCGCATTATTGATCAGCACATCAACGCCACCAAACTCACGGCGGATCCAGGTGAGCGTTTCCATGATTTCTCCCTCATTGCTCACGTCACACTTTTTCGCATAAATCTTACCCGTGCCGGTCACTTTGGTGGACAGCAGCGTGATCAGTTCGGCACGGCGCGCAATCCCTACGACAACCATGCCAGCGTTCGCTAACGCAAGTGCCACATCCTGTCCAATGCCCGAGCTGGCGCCCGTTACAAGCGCAATCTTACCAGTCCACTTTTCCATCGTCCAGTCCAACCACAGCTTTATCGAACGAACAGCAATGGAAGATCAACCTCAACTGATGTGGATCGTCAGAACGATGTTCGGCTTAAGTAGCACTGCGCCGCTTTTTACTTGAGCGACGGTTTGTTTTTGCTGCTAAAACCTAAATGTCGAGGAAAGGGATTGTAACGGTCAAACTGAATTATAAAATGAAAAATTTTAATTTTCCATTAGTTCAAAGAATTCAAGCAATAGAAATGTGCTATGAAAAAGCATTTAATAACGGTTAATCTCAAATTCACTTACAAAAATTACATGATCAAGAAATATGTTTGATTTTTTCTGTTAAACTTTTACACGGAAATGTTATACGCCACGTAGTACTTGAATATAAACCATGCAAATATGATTTAGCTTTATTTAGATACTTGACACGTGATTTCTGTAACTGTTGTTTTCCGCTTTTTCCTTTAGATAGATAAATCCTGAATCGTTAACCGTTCACTCAAAAAGTAAATTGCGCAATTTTTGTCCTTTCAAAATATTTTGACCCATGTACTAAAATCAGTCCTAAAAAGCACCAAACGTCAAACGACGAAAAGTGGAAACGTCAGTCGGATCAAAATGTAAACACAAAACAGTTCAACAATTCGTCTAGAAGCAACAAAATTAAAGCAATTAAAATATTTCATAGCAGTGCGAACACTTTTTGCGTTGCTCCGCAAGATTCCTTATCTTCTCTCGTTTCACCGTAACAGAGAGAGGGAGAGAGTGTTCCTCAAAATGATATTTTGAATCGTATGCAGCTGTGTCGTGTAAAGTTCCACAGCGCCCAGCGTTCACCCCATCAAATGGAGGCTGCAAAAAACACTTAGGCCGTTCAACAAATTTTCTCTTGTGATTTTACCCCCCACTTATGTGCAACTGCTTCGAGGGACCGGTTCCTCCGAGTGGCTAAACATTAAGATCCCACCCAACTTCATGGCATTAAGCGTCAGGGTAAAACCAACCAAAAGTCGATCCACATTCGGGAGAGGTAGAAACTAGGACGAAAACGATATTTCTTGTTTGTTTACAACCTTCCCTCTTGTTCCAGACCCAACCATATACGACTATGCAAACAGTTCCAAATGTTCCAACCGAGCGTCCAAGGTTAGCAGCAAGATAACGCTGGCCGAAATCAAGCTGGAGGCAGAACCGCTTGATGAGGATGCAGAGCAAACCGGTGGCCGGGCGGAGACGAGCTGTTCTGCTGAGAATGCTCCACAGATAGTCACCTACAATGACTATCACATCGATGTTTGGTTTCTTGTGTCGGAATTCATCAGACCGGAGGATGTTTGCCGCTTTGCGCTGATTTGTCGCAAAACGGCTGAGGTCGTCCAGAGTGGTCGTTTCTGGACGCAACTCTATCGCTCGTACTATAGCCGCACGGTAGAGATGCCAGCCCGCTTCCAACCAGACAGCATGGTACGGTTGCGGGGTCTGCGATCGGCCGTTATTCGATCGCTCTACTATCTGTACCCACCGTTTGTCGAACGTTTGACTATGGGAACGAATCGGCACCAGTATCGCGTCGTCGGACGACAGCTACTGACGTTCTGGCACAAGCGTACCAAAAATTGCTGGACGTACTGTTTTCGCCTAAAAACGCCGTTCAAGCCGGGCAGTCGACCGGCGCGATCGGCCCAGCTGCAGCGGGAGAAAGACTCACTCGCTTTTTTACAAGACATTTACATGAACCCGGAGGAAGGATGCCAGATCCTGATGGTAGGTGGTCGATTTGCTTTCTATTTGAATACAAGAATATAACAATGTCTTCCGCATCGCACAGATCACGACGGACTTTCTCAAGGTGATACCAATGTACAACGAGACGCTGTTTGTGAAGAACATAGTGCAAACACTCTCCCAGAGCATGATGCGCTATAAAATCAGCCTGGAGCTGGCAAACTACTGCGGCAAACGCATTACGGAACTTGTGTTCGATCCGGTGTGCAACGTGAACGTATTGGACTGGTGGACACCGCAGTACTATAACGAAATCGGTGCCCCGGTAGAAGAAGAACCGACAGTAGCCGAAACTGAATGGACGGATGATTCGGATTGGGATAATTAGTGGTACGGAGCGATGCACTGCTTCCCTTTTTCGAAATGCTGTGGTAATTGTTAAAATATTTTAAACAGAATATATACTAAAACTGTGACTTTCGGCCAGTCACGCACGACTACATCAAACGAAGTTGGAAGTTGGAAATTGTAACTTACATGTTTATTACAGCTCGTGCAATAGAGTTCCTACGACAAGCACGTTAATGCTGTTTCCCAGCACACGGTAGCGCTGCTTGTTCGTGACCGATGGAGGGAAGCTAAAGTACTCCGGAAAACTCATCAAGCGAGCCACCTCTTTCGGGGTAAAGTATCGCACTTGCAGATCCTCCAGCAAGGCAAGCTTCCTATCCTGGTCCTCCTGCGCACTCATCGCAAGGGCATAGATGCTATCAAACTCCTGCTTTGCGAGGGGACAGTATACTGAACCTGTACCTTCGGCATAATGTGTGTATGCTTTGGTGAAACACATCGAATTGGTGGATTCCGGTGTGCATACGTCCATCAGGGAAAGGTGTTTCAATAAGGTGGCACTCTTTAAAGCATACGGTTCCACATCCTCCAGCTTGTCCACTACAGCTCCGACCTGCGTTTCCTTTGCAACAAAACTTTCTACTGGTTTTGTAACGATTTCGTCACTCTTGCTTTTAAATTCAATTTCATTCCGTTTTGCTACACAGTAGTACCTATGGCGAGTGTTGGGCACGCCAAACTGATGCGGCGATAGTATGTACTGTTGATAATGGAATCCTGCCTCCTTCAGACGCATTTTAAACATTTCACATGCTTGCGAGTTTTCGAATCCCTTCACGTTTTCCATCAGTATAAAGTTTACCGACGGTATCTTGTCTAAAAGATCGCAAATGTGCCGGAATGGATCCGTTCTTCGATCGTTGATATCGTTAAACTTTCCATTCCTCGTAAAAGGCTGACAGGGCGGTGACATGAGAATCGTATCAACATTCAGCTTTTCAATTTTTTGCGCAGTAAGGCTCAGTATATTGCCATTTCGCACCGTGTTATCGCCAAAATTGTGCTTATAAACCTCGTTCGCGATCGGATTCACATCAATGGCTGAGATGATTTCAAAATCTTTGCCGGCTTCTAAAAATGGGGTTATAACAATTAGGCCCGCAAAAGCATGAAATTAAATAAGTAACACTCACGTTCCAATGCCATTCGCATTCCACCAATTCCACTAAAAAGCTCCAACACCCGGAACGGTTCCGTTCTCGTGCCTTCCATCGTGCCTTCCGAAGTGGAAACCGAATTGTTTTCCGCCTGCTGTAAACAAAACCACCAACTCCGCTGCTGTCAAACCAACTGACAACACAAGTTTGACGTTTCACACGATTTGTTTTCTTTCGCCACGGCACGCGGTGTTGTTCCTGTGGCGGTACCGGTTGCGTGCAGTTTTACGCGATACAAAAACGGAATGTCCAATTCGCACTTGTTTCTGAAATCGGGCTTTCCCCGAGCGCCACTGCAGAATGGCATCGGTCGATACGTCTGTCAGCTTCAGCGCATCACCCTTAAGTACTGCAAAACTAGCGGGTCCAGCAAAGGGATGCGCGAGTTCCTCGAGCAGGAGCTGGTCGATTTTAGCCGCGCCAATCCGGGCGTAGTGGTGTACGTAAAGCCCCGCCGACACCGGACGGCCGTCATGTCGGCAGAGTTTCTGAACGGCGAGCGGACATGGATAAACTGTCGCAACCACACGCGGGAAGAGATCGCGAAGTGGATTCAGGTGCTGAAACAGTCGAACGGTCGGGCGGAGGAGTTGCGCTTACGTAAACACTGGCACACGGACGTGCCGAGTGTACAGGGCGCCTGGACACCGTTCACCCATCGACATCCGTCGGCGAACGTGACCGACTTCCCGTGCAAGAAGCTGTCGGAGCTGAAGGTGGATGAACCGAGCGCGACGGAGAAATTGCTGAAAATGTATCTCGCACAACGGAATAAAGCGTCTGCTGGCCAGCCTTCCACAAGTTCGGAGGAAGTGAAGTAATACATGTGAGAAAGGAGATTTAATTGAATAACAATAAACAATAGGTAGTAGATTCAAATGCGGGGATTTTTCAATTCAATTCAGCATGCCAAATATATAATTTAAAATATTCGCAATCTCCCAGCTTTGCGGACTGCGCAGAGATGTCAAAAATCATAGTTTTTGCTGTCAGTTTTCTATTTACCAACCCCCCCCCCCAACACACTTCACCATTGTCAACAACAGCTGAGTTCGCGTCAAAACAAAGTCGTGGAAAAGTGGTAATAAGTGATAGTGAAAAAAACCCCGTTAATGATAAGAACTCACTCGTTTTAACTGTAATTTCAGTTTCATCTTCCCCAAGCATCACAACAGAAATCAAACGCTCAATAATGGATACGGGTAACATGTGTGCAGACATGGTCTACACGGTCGCTGTCTAATCTAATCTCACATCTCTCGCACTCGTTTCTCCGCTCTGGACACAGGTCGTCGTACTGAGGGCGATGGTATGGAACATGAGGAGCTGACGGGATCATCTTTCACTGCCAAACGATCGTCCACGCCCTCGAGTGTGTCTTCCACACTGCTACCCACGGCGGACATCAAACTACCGGCCAACTTTTCCATCGAACGGCTCCTGCCACACTCCGGTCCGAATCCAGTGTACCGACCGACCGAGCTCGTCACAGGAGGCAACACCTCACTGTCCGCCGTTGTGCCGCGCGGAAAGGTCTTCAACCTAGTGCCACGGCTAGTAGCGCCCGGTGGTGGCCGTTCGAAGCTATCCACGACGATGCACAGCAAAGAGCCTAAGTTTGTGCCATTCGAACCGTACAAAGGTGCGGTTACGCCGATCATCCCCGGTCGTAACAGCATCCCAGGAGGCGGAACACGTGTTAAGCTAGGTGCAAATCGCAACAACCTCGACCTGAGCGTGCTCGTCTCCCAGATGTCAACCATTGCGGACAAAGAGCTACGCAACAAAGCTTCACCATCAGTCGAGGACGACGAAAAGAAGCGGTACGAGAAAGAGCTGGAAGAATTGCGCAAAGAGCGGGACTACTTTCAGGCCCAGCTCAAGTTCCAGGCGCAGGTGAACGGGGAGCTAAAAAATCTACTCGTCGCCGCCGTCGGGGAAGATTTGCAAACCAAGGTGAACGTGCTGACCGAGGACAAACTGCATCTCGCTCGCAAGCTGCTAAACTCGGCCGAAAATCTTTCCTCCCATACGGAGCAGATCGAATTTTTGGCGGGTCAGAGTGAGGTGTGGCGAAGCAAATTCCTTGCGAGCAGCTTGATGGTGGAGGAGCTGGCCCGCTGGAAGGCTAGCCTGCTGCAGCGGAACGGACTGCTGCTCGCATCGAACAAAGAGCAGCTCGAGGTCATTTCCAAGGCACGCGAATTTATCCTCGAGGTGCTGAAGCATTTGCGCTTCCTAGCTAACGCAAAGGAACCACTCCAGCTGCAGTCTGCCAACGTGCTGGATTTAGCGGCTGAATGTGCAAACATTTCGCAGCAGTTGGCCCTGCAGCATTCCGCCCTCGGTATGCCGAACAGTTTAGAGGGATTGAAGACGCTGGAATGCATGACGGATGCGGAAAAGCTGGCGGTACAGGCGTTGCAAAACTCACATCAATCGCTGCTACCGACGGACGAAGCGTTCAGAGCGATCGTTGGTCAAGCATTTCCCTCCATCCATTCGATCAAGCAGCAACAGCAGCAGCAGTCGGACGATACACTCACATCGCTGGGCTCGGACTTTGAAGTCGTCCCAAAACCGGACAGTGACGCCAAGGAAGGGGCGCAGTGACGTGTCGGTGTGTGTGCGTGTTAACAATTTTTATATCTCGTTATTTTTAGGGCCTCCTCCTTTTCCGTGCAATCAAAAACATGTCCATGTACCGTTATCATTTTATACCTAAACTGCTTAGAGCGTACGTGCAAAAATAACAAAAAGAAGCAATAAATTGCGAAGGGTTTTTTTTAATGGAAATGCTTCGTGCGTATAATGTTTTTTTTTATTGTGCAAAGAATGATTGGTTGATTGTTGATGATCAGTCAGGATATATGTTGTAAGTTGCCACTCTGTGGTTTTACCCTAGTTTCGTCACCTCCATACGAACCTCCTTTCATCCCTTCACCGACGAGCGCGCGCCCTTAACAAAGTGACGTTTACTTATCACCGACGGCGTTGAAACACACGACGTCACACTGTTTGCTGTTTGGTGAAATTAAATCAAGTAGGCAGTGCGCGGCTTAGCTACAGGAACATCGTCGGACACAAAGCGAGCGTGTTGCATAATCACAGCAATTACCCCTAGCGAGCAAACTTCAACGGGAACAATACGAAAAAGGAGTACACGATGGTAAAGTAAACGAACACTAAAAAAAAAAAAACAGAGACAAATACTCATTATTATTCTCTAGCTTCGAACGATTGCGGTGCGCGCCGGACTAAGCCACTCGGGACAGCGGATCCATCTTCCAAGTGTTTACCGCGCAATGTCGTCGTCTGCTGGTGATTCCAGCAACAGCCTGGTGCTGACGGAGGAAGTCGGCAGCAAAGGTGTGATCACGCTGAACCGCCCGAAAGCTCTGAACGCCATCAATCTGGAGATGGTGCGGCTCATCTACGACGCCATGAAGCGCTGGGAAAGCAGCAAAAGCGTTGTGATCGTGAAATCCGTCGGTGAGAAGGCGTTCTGTGCTGGCGGTGACGTACGTGCCATCACCGAGACGAGCGACGTGGAGCTGGCGAAGAAATTTTTCAGCACCGAGTATGGCCTGAACGCACTGATTGGCAGCTATCGACCCACGTACATTGCGGTTATCGACGGTATCACGATGGGCGGTGGCGTGGGACTGTCCGTGCATGGGAAGTATCGTATCGCTACGGAGCGGACCATGTTCGCCATGCCCGAGACGGCCATCGGATTGTTCCCGGACGTGGGCGGTGGCTATTTTCTGCCCCGGCTTGAAGGCAAACTTGGCCTGTACCTCGGTTTGACCGGGTTCCGGCTGAAGGGGCGCGACGTGCACAAGGCCGGCGTGGCGACGCACTACGTTGAAAGCAAGAATTTAGAGGCGCTGGAGCAGCAACTGCTTGCCACAACGAGCGGTGCCGAGGTGGAAAGTGTACTGGACCGGTTCTCGGAGAAGCGTGAAGCAGGTGTAGAGTTTGTGCTTGCCAAGCAGATGAAGCAAATCGACGACTGCTTCAGTGCGCCAACGGTGGAAGGTATCTTCAAGAAACTGGAACAGGACGGTAGCGAATGGGCCACCAACACGCTGAAGCTACTTCACAAAATGTCCCCCACGTCATTGGTCGTGACGCAGAAGCAGCTCGAGCTGGGAAGCAAGATGGATTTGAAGACGTGCCTCAAGATGGAGTACCGCCTCGCCGTGCACCATGCGATCGAAAGCGACTTCAAGGAGGGCGTACGAGCGATGCTGATCGATCGCGATCAGAAACCACGCTGGCAGCCTCCCACGTTGGCGGAGGTGGATCCAGCGCGTGTCGAGAAGTTCTTTGGCCCGCTCCCGGACGGTACCGAGCTCCAGTTCGAAGACGGCGCGCCTAAGGCTTCTCTGTAACGTGTTAATCGAAGGTTCGAATGGCGAAGGGCCGAAACAAAGTGCATTTACTAGTGTGTAAGAAAAAATACCCAACGGCCAAGCCGTTGTGCTGTGTTTGGTCCCTTGAACGGGGAATTCCTTTTCTTCTGCTAACCATAAAGCCAAGAATAAAGTGAAACTATTTTCTTCCAACAACGCAGTACGTCTTTTTCGCCTTTTCGGATCCATTGTCCAACACGACAACGCGCAGTGTCTCGGTTGTGTCGGCGGTGTCGGTTCTGCATTGGAAACAGTGTGTAAAAAGAATCGTTTCATTCATTTTTAAATCTGGCCATTTTCTTCTCATTACATCTCACCCAAACACAGTAGTGCCTGTCGATTTTCCGGCTCTGATTTCCGTCCGTTATGCGCGCGATGTTTTGTTCAAGTTGGTAAAATTGGTTTTCCCTATTATCGAGCATTATCGTTAAATTGATTTTTGTTCTTCCCCGAGGGCCGATTTGATTCTTCAGATGCTGGAGTGTTCGTTTCCCCCAGCAAATGGGGGTCTTTTATCGAGCAAATTTATGTTAATAAAAGGCGATAACATATCTAACAGGGAAACAAACGGCTTAAGAAATGGCCCAAAACCAAGCTAAACTGAAATGAGTAAGAGTTGTCTCGCATCCGAATGACTATGAACAAATAAACAATTAAACAATAGTAGATTAATACATCATCCTTGTGTGGGCGTGTTTGTGTGTGTGTGTGGAACGTTTGATCAATCTGTTCCTCAAAGGTGTCTATTTCATGATGAACAGTGGTTTTTCTTTTTACAACAGAGTAAAAGCAGAGGAATGCTTCCTGTTGGCCTTCTTTCGGGTCTTAAGCTTACTCTTGCGCGCACCTGCCTTGCTATTCGATTGCTTTAAAACTTCCTCCGACTTCCGTTACTATTCGTGTCACAATTGCACATGCAGTTGATTCGACTCGTATGAACACTACTTCCCGCAGATTTCGCACAGTGGACAGATCACAAGCACAGCTTTTGCACGAACCGACCTAGTCCATCACGCATCTCTAATGGTTTTTGAAGCAACGTTTTATGTGGTACGCAGATTTGTTGTGTGTAAGTAATAAGACTTTCAGTTGTTGTGTTGTGTTACTTTCCCCCTCCCCGCCTAGTGTTCTTTCCACTGATCCCTCTTCCCCCCGATCACCCAATTGATACCCGAAAGAAGAAAAAAGAAGGTAAACGTATTGCCACCGAAAAGCATACTATTAATCGATGTACTGAGCTAACCAGCGGAACCCTTCGCCGTAGCCCTGCCGCTTCAACACGGAACACATGAACAGCTCGAGCGGGCGACCGGGCAGCTCGGAGCGCGGTACTTTGCCCTTGCCCGTGGTTAGCTGGTAGAGTGCGAAATAGTTTCGCAGCTCGTCTTCGCTCGCCGCGCCCGGTTTGTCGATCTTGTTGCCGAGGATCAGCACCGGACAGTTGGACAGCGCTTCGTCCGTGAGCAGCGAGTCCAGCTCGTTTTTGCTCTCTGTGAAGCGGCTTCGGTCCCAGGCATCGATCAGGAATACGATCGCGTCCACCGCGGGGAAGTAGTCTTTCCAGACGCGTCGTGCTGCGGGAGTTAAGGGGGAAAGAACGTATTAGTAGTGCTGTACACCCGGTGTGATTGTGAGTGACCAATTACCTTGCGTGTGACCACCAAGATCGAACGTTGTGAAACGCATATTTCCTATGGAAAGTTCTTCCGACGCTGAAAGGTAAACAAGTGTGGTTAATAAGCTGTTTCGTCAATGTCTGCAACGGCATAATATACTCACTTGGATGAAGCGTTGGGACATGCTGTGCCAGTCGGTCATCCTTCAGCATGTGTAACAATGTCGTCTTACCAGCATTGTCCAGCCCAAGGAAGAGTAATTTCCCCGACTTTTTCCATAGTCCTACACACAAACACAACCGATACGCGTCATTAGTCATTAGATCTAATATGGCAACGCACATCAACACTTACCTAGGTAACCAAGAACGCCGGTAAACCAGTCCCAGATGAACATTTTGGCAATGTCACTAACACACAGCCCGCTTTTAGCCCGGGTTGGGAACGCTCGTACGGATGGGAATCCAAAAATATCTCTACCACCTCACACCCAAACGCACAATACAAACTGAGTTGTTGTACCGTGAGAGGATGGTGGCCAGGAGCAACCATGGAAACGGAGACAAGAACAATTGATTACAAACATTAGCGATCACCGTAATGCAAATGACTACAACAGCTACAACGACGATGGTCGATGATGATGATGGGGCACATTTTCGCGGTCACCTAGAGGGAACGTTGCGTCGCGGTTTGCCGTAGAAGGGTAACGATTGTGTGTTTTAAGACGATTGATAAGGTGAATAAATAAAATGACCACCACACGATAGGGCTGGAGCATGGAGAGGGGATGAGTTGCTTTGCATCGATGAGCATCATGCGTGTGAATAATGCGCACGTTCTTTGTCGATGTGTACGTGATCTTTCCGAGGGGCGCTCTTCATACACCATGGCGTTTGCCCTTACGCTGCCCCCCCCCCCCCCCCCCCCCCCCCCCCACTCTGCCGTTGGTGTCCGGGTGAACTTTACCCTTTTTCTTTGTGTTTGCCAACTCCACGGTGGCAGTGTTACGGGTCTTGTCGGGTTTCACTCTTGCTGGTTAATGCGCTAATTACCAACGCATACCATTCGATAAACTATCATGCAGTAGCGGTGGCCCCATTTTTGCACCCTAAAAATGTATTGACGCTGGGAAGGTAGGAACTACCTTTTATCTATCGTCACCTTGAATGGGGGACCTGGATTGAAGGGTGCAGGGCACTTGAACTTGAACACCGAGAGATGTTGCAGTATTTTTAACTCTTCGCCTATGTACGTGGAAGAAGCGCAGTATGCCCAGGACGACACCTCGATCATTCGGTGGTACCCCCTCTCCGACGGAATCGAGACGCGTCATTAGTTGATGCGTTGCAATGTAACTGTGTTTGGACATAATCGAGATGGGGGCTTACACATCTATAACACAAAAGGCTTCGCATAGCTCCCGATGCATTCGTTAGCTCGTTCCAGATTGCACCTCATTAGGGACGGCGGTCGAAGCAAAACGGAACGTGTCGCGCTGATTTGGAAAGCTGGCGCTGGCCAACACGGCAACACACACACCACATAATCGCACCGATCCAATACTCACCCTGGGAGAAATGTTGAACCCGTGCGAACAAGCTGGGCTGTGCTGAAGGTATGCAAAACGGGCTCGGCGCTGCACAGACCGTAATCGTGGCCAGCAGGAGCGATGCGGAAGCGAATGTTAAATGATCACACACAGGCTCGTGAATTTCACGACACACGGGCACACGCACCACCTCCTTTTTCGCACCACTCTTTCTTTCTCCAGATTTTCGGTCCGTTCTTCTTCTTCCACTCTTTTGACGGATCAAAACCATTCGCGTCACCGGCCAAGGTGTGTAATGATGGAAAGCACGGGTATCTCCACGGTTGCCATGGTTTAGGTGGGAATCGATCGGATTTCATATTGAAATTGCTTCAAAACTGCTATATATTTTGCTCTGGAAACGGGTTTCTGTTAAAATGATTTTTTTTTAAGTAGAACACACATTTATTTGACACTTTGCCGCCAAAAAATTTGCCTAGTTTGAAGTAGTAATTTGCAGAGATTGCCTCAAATTTCAATGATTCAGGGTGGTAAAATCTAGCAAATTAATTTAACCGGCATCCTACACACATAACTACCCTTCGAAACGCACAGGACCAGCATATTGTGCACAAAAAGTCCCCTACACCACCCGGCATGATGTGGAAGCGCTGCTTAATGTCGACATTCACGTCGGTTTGCTGTAAGCACCTTGGCAACGGAGCCACATATTGACAGTTCGTACCACAGCACTCGGTTTTCGCATGGTGGAAATGCACCCTAATGACTCACGCATTTTTCCTCTGTCCTCCGTTTTTTTCCGTGTGTAGTCGACGTCGGTTCGGAAGTACGCCATCGCGTCGCCCCATTGAAAAAGTGTCAGGGTTTCCGCGAACAGCGAGCACGGTTTGCGTGAAAAGAGTCGGGCGTGATTCTGCTGCACTCGAGTGTAAGAATTTTGCTTTAAGTCACCGATGCGGGGTGTCCGCTGGCAAGGGTACAACAAGACCAGAGCTCCGTAGGAAAAATGTAACGGCGTAGCTCCTCCCGAACCCCGTGCGTGGGTATGCGTACCTAGCTGCATGTGTGTGTGTGTGTGGAGATGTGTGTGTGTATGTGTGCACGGAGTGAAAAACGGCCTACTGCGCCTTGAGTGATGACGACGACGACGGCGGTGACTGCCGGAAATGTGAAGAAAATTGTGCGCTGCGCTAATTTGGGGGGATGCCCCGGCAGAGGTGAAAAAAGGATGTTCTCCGCCATTTAAAGGTGCTGCTGCCTTCGCCCTTGCCTTGGCCCTTCCGTTGGGGCAGGCAGTGGCGCAGACTGTGGTGGTGGTGACGAACACCTTATCGATTGGGGCGAAAAGTAGTAACGCTGCACACCACCGTTAATTAGTGGTACCGTCATCGTGTGCGGATGGATTTTTCTTTCGCTGCCTGCTGCCGCTTCGATCGAACAGAACCGGTTTGCACGGATTTCGTACGCGAATGGGAATAAATCCGTCGCATGTAGTCCCGATCCTGGTGCGCACTGCCACGGTTCCCTTGGATGGGGCATGATAAGGGCAACGATTGGCAGCAGTGGTAGGGTGGCTTTTGGACGGATTTGCCACTTCCGGAAACAGGCGTAAAAGAATGGTTCGTGAAAAAATGCCTTTAGAGGATTGCTGAGGCATAACTTACGGCAGCCGTGCAGTTGGGAAGTAAGCAGCAGCAGCACCAGCAGCAAGAGCGAAAGAGAAAGAGCAGGAAGAAAAGAAAGAATATCGAACGAAAAGTGAGACAGAGAGGGAAGAGTGCAAAAAGACGTGAGCACAAGAATGAGTCAAGGAAGAAGGGCAACCTCGCCGAGTGTGTATGTGTGAAGGTTCTTGTGCGCCATCTTTTTTTTTCTTGCTCTTTTACTCTCGCTCTCGCTCTTTTTCTCGTTCTCGCTACCAGTTAAGAGGTTGGTCGCGGCGCTGTTCTGTTTCTTCTCACGTACGGTAACGATTGGTTCATCATACACGCACACACCACCACCGAATCGAAGCAGCAAACGGCAAATCTGGTAGTGTGGACCACACAAATTCAGGATTGGGTGAGAACGAGTCCAGCCGTGATGATGGGTTTGGTCGCGATTCGTTTGATTATTAATTCAGTTAGATTGTATAATACCATAGCGTATGGGAACCATTGATTGAAGAAGTCGGGCACAGGTGAGAAGGAAGAATGGCAATGTGATTGTATGCAAAGATCTTACGAAATCTGCAGTTCAAGAGAAGCTCAGAAATCCGTTGTACCTGAATGTGTGTGTGCGCGCGCGTCTGTGTATATTTGTGTGTGAGTGAGGGAGCGAGCAGAAATATTGAATGAGAGAGCACTCGAAACGTAGGAGACAGAGAGTGTGTGCGTGCGTGTGCCCGTACCTTTGTGTGTGTGTGTGTGTGTGTGTGTGTGTGTGTGTGCGTTTGTAACCGTACCGAAGAGAGATGACGGCAAAGAAGGATTTGTGCCGGACGATCGAGGTGCCGCGATCATCGCGATTGTCCGATAAATTCTAACCTCAAAATGCGTGGTGAAGCTAAAAGAAAAGAATAGCGAAACGAAGGAGAAGAGAATTCCGTGCTAAGATATCAACGGGTCCGGTAAACTGTTTGGATAAACCAGTAGGGATGCTAAAGCCTGCGAGAACAGATGAAAAATCAATCGACCATCATCGGTCTATCGACCACGTCGGAACAAGCAGAAATCATCCCCTCGCTTAAAAGCAAGGTAAGTTAACTTCGCCAAGTTAACTTTGCTGATAGCCAGCGAGTACAGATGGCGAGCTACTGCTACCTCTGCCATCATCATCTCAGAAGCCAATGTCCAATTTATCGCTTTCGTCCATCAAAGGAGCATATACACCGCTTCTGTCGCTTGGCTCGGCGATACCAAATGCGCCAGCATAGAAATTAGATAAAGCTCGTTAAACCAGGGGGAATTTGCTGTCCGACCGACCCAGCACAGGGGAGCGGTGGGAAGTGGGAGGTGGCTCCTGGGTGGTGGATTTATAAATTTTCTTTTTACAGCAGGGAAAGCGCTTTGCGCCGTACCGCTGTGCGCATCACACTCTGGTCGAAGAAGCAGCAGCAGCCAGTCGGAAACGTGACGTTATGGGTCGTTAATTTTACCGTGTTTTTAAACCCATCTTTGTTATTTCCTGCTGGTTGGTTTACTCCAAAGCCGCCATCACCTTCATGCCGGATTCGCGTACACGAAGACGGTCTAGCGGTGGTCAGTCAGGGCCAGGGATATGACCCTTTTTCTGGCTTTTTGGTACAGCGTTGTGAATGGAATTCGCAATAAAGTGTATATTGGTGGAGGAATAGTACCTGACCCCCATCTCCCTACTGGTC
The DNA here is from genome assembly GCA_000349105.1 of Anopheles epiroticus. NCBI lineage: Eukaryota > Metazoa > Arthropoda > Insecta > Diptera > Culicidae > Anopheles > Anopheles epiroticus. The sequence continues at coordinate 466,980 of KB671587.1, read as the reverse complement.
AAAGTGACACATAAAACAAAGCATACTGCGATGAGGATGCGCTCCTTGCTTTCGGTTCGTTCGCTGGAAGATGATGCCATAAAGGGAAACGGGGCACACTGGATTGAACTTTTCTGAGTTCATAATTGGACCGTAACGTTGCAGCCATTTTTTGCCCCACTAAAAGATGCAAAGCGCTCACCCTTGTTTGATCGCTAAGAAAAGACACCCAACCTTCTTCTCGTCATCGAGTCGGACAATGGAGTAAACGCTTAAATCCATCCAATCATGCCCCTACTCCTCCTCCATTGCACTTGTTTGTTGTTATTGTTTCCGATGGAAGAGGCACGCACACACAGCAGGTGCCGGGCCGGGTGGCGTACGTTCGGTTGCGAAGAATCCCCGCATGGACGCGTAAATGTTTAAGCAAATTGATTGTGTGGATACCACACCCTTTCTGCTCCGGCTAGAATGGCGAAACAGATAAATCAATCGAGGGGGGCGTTTGTTGGAGTTGGCGATCACGAATGGCGCGCGCGCGTTCATCGACGTCGTCGCGCGCTACTATACGCCACAGTGCACGGTGGGCATCGCGGAACATTGACCGGGTTAGCAGCAGGGTTATAATATGAAATGAAGTAAACTGGTTAGATCTACTAGAATAAAACACAGTTTTATAGTTAAATATTGTTTCTTGGACTTAAAACAGTTGAAGATTGTTGTTTCATTTTTTTCTTCATATTTAACGATTTTTTGCTTTTTGAAATAGTCTTGTCCCGGGTTAGTAATATTGACGTGTTTTCTAGCTCTTGCTATTAAAAAAATGCTAGAAGAAGAAGAAGAAGGTTTGAACATAAAAATAATGGTTTTTTTTTTTCATGACCCTCAGAACTTATATTGTGTGAGTGATATTTGATAACTTTTCACTAAAATTGTATATATTTTTATGAAAATGTAGAACCACCTTAAAAATGTTATAAGAAATATCTTTTTTCGTATTACAACAGCGCTTAGTAAAATTAACGTTTCTTTATTTAAAAAACAGTTTGTTTCACGCGCTTTAACAAATTGACCTTAGGCGAATGGTTTAAATATGATTTGATTTTATTTTTAGGGGTTTCATCCCGGCAACTGGCCACTGTGCAGTGACGCACGCAAATGGCAAAAAATGGCAAAAGCAGTTGATCGTTGCACTGTCTGAGCGCGAGGATCGTCCAACAGACAGCTTTGATTCGTTGTTGGGGAGGGGAGGGGGGGGGTCATCTCTGGCGCGTGTACAAGCAGCAGCAGCAGGGTCGAACTTGCTGTTGATTTATATTGATTTTTCCTTCGAACGTGATGGCTGAGTTCGTTGTGTGTTAATTGGTAGGAAGTGTTCGATCGCAGCTGTAGGTTGCGTTCTTCTGGCTCGAACTGTGTGTTTTTTCCTCGTGTCCACGCTATGTGTGCCGTCTGCCAATTGCTGCGAGTAGCAGCGCACACTCACCACCACACATGACCGTGTGCACGAACGAGTGGCGAGAAGAGCTGTCAACAAAGCAGCGCTCACATATTGTGTGATATGGGGTGAACAGCAGGAAACGCACGGCGGAATGTACACCACGACGACTACGACCACCACACCACCACCACACCACCAACTCTCTCACACGCTCGTCGCTACCCGTGGCGGAACGTGCCGATTGCGTTGGGCGACGTGAGTGCGCGCGGTTGCACAGCCGTGCGGTGTGGGTCTGAGTGCCTTTCTCTTTCGCCGGATCTCAATTCGCTCCGCCATTTTGATTTTTATTTACATATTATTTTTTAGTGGAGAAGGCTCGGTGCGGTGTGACCTGACCTGCTGGTGCACCTTTCTTAGTGTAGTGCATACGATTTCACAGCCGCCAGCGTTACGATCTGCAGGGTGTGTGCAAGCAATATGTGATTGCAGTTCTACCGACAAGAAGTAGTGTGTGCGTGTCGTCTCATTCACAGCTCAACTCAAATTAGCTTAGGAAATCTTCCTTTTAAACTCCAAACACTTCCCCGTGTACCATCGTGCTCGCTTCTTACTATCCTATTTGTATGTGAAGTGTTATTATTATTGGGCTTTTGTTGGTGTGTGCACACACACACACACACACACACACATGCAAGCGAGCGCGCGCGGTCGCACACCTACGTGATACGCTAGTTAGGAACGCGTGTGTTTGTATGCGTACACCTTTTGGCTTGATAATAGGATTTTGCCGTTTTTTGTTCGCTGTTTTGCACTGAACAGAACCGGTCGTGTGACCACCGACTTAGTGTGTTTACGGGACGGTCGCATTTTCTTTTCGCACACTTTTCCTGCCGACAAAGCAACCCCAGGAATTCATGTCGTTACGCGGTCGTGAGGAAAAAGCCATCGTCGCCGCCACTGCCGCCGCTGTCAATCGAAGGAGTTCCTAGGTGTGGATGTGTGTGCTTGGAAGTGTGTTTATGATATAAGGTATGGTTTTAACGTCAGATTTTGCACTGACGGGAATGGCCTTCTGTGTTTCGATTAATCATGGATGCGAGAGTATGCACAGCACAATAAACCTACACCCTTGATGCCTTGAGCGTGGCTGGCTGGCAGAAGGTTGCCACTAGTTCGTCCTATTTCACTTAATAAGATTATCTGCAGCCCTCTCTCCTCGTGTCGACGTCGGTGGCAAGCTGCAGTATGGCCTACTAAGAAAGGTCCTCTGGGCAGTAGCAGTATGGTGCTACGTGCAACTTCCCCGCCCTTGCTGATTGTCGCTAAGACCCATTGGACCTCGGAAGAAGAGGCAACAGAAGGTTGAGAAAAGTGACCGCTAGTAAGAAGTGTGCCACCCAAGGGTAAAGTGTAGTTGAAAAAGTGACCGAGTGAGTAAACGTTAGGATTAAGTGTGTACACGGTGAGGGCCACGTTTTGGTATTGGTATCACTACGCTCCGGTGTTCCGTTTACCATGCAGCATCAACATACACCACCACCCCCCACCCGTCGCTATGGAGTAGTAGTAATTTTACACTCGCCATGAGGGAGAGGGTTGATTTTGGTGTGTATGGTCCTTCTTGGTACGGAGAAAGGACAATTAGGTCGTCCGAGAAAAGCGTAAAGACGGTCCGGTTCGATGAATTGCGTGTATTTTGTGAGTGTGTGTGTGTAGGAGTGAAACGGAATACTCAAAGTCCTGCTTCCTAGTATACAGCTGCCAAAGGGAATCGGTTAAAAGCAAGTCTGTACCAAAGGCATTTCAAGCATTTTGAAAAATTCTGTTTAAAAGCAACAGCTGAGAGCTAAATTTGTGACCTTTTTGTGGAGAAAGTAATTAGATAAAATTAGATTTGTGGAGAAAGTAATTAGATAAAAAATTGGGCCGGCTCGGTGGTCGAGTGGTAACGGCGTAGGGCTGTCAAAAGGCCCGTCGCCGGTTCGAATCTCATTCGGACCACTGCCGGCCTCCCATACGCAGGATTGTGACTATCTTGCTATGGGTACACTTAATCACAACCACCCCCCATACGCAGGATTTACAATCTTGATATGGACGGGTACACTAAGTCACACAATACGGCCTGGCCGTCACTAACAGAATAAAAAAAAAAATTAGATAAAAACAGACTTCCTTCCGGTATGTGGGTGCAAACAAAAGGTGTTGGTACCTTGCTGGTCGCGAGTTCGTCCATCCATTCAGCAAATGTCAGTGAAGATATGGCATCTGTCAAATGTTTACGCGCGCGCCTGTGTGTGAGTGCGTGGTCACACAAATACGCAATCGCACCACACCTCTGTCATCTTCGCAACTACACAGCGCCCTTCACGCGGTTCGCGAATCAATAGAGTAGTAGCGCCACTCACCGCGGATGGTTTTGCGTGTGTGTGTGAGTGTGTGTATGTGAAGAGGGAAAGAGGGGAAGAAAGAGGTGCCTCAATGTCGAGAGAGCGAGATCCCACACTTTGACAACTAAGCCAGTAACAACAGTAGGAAGTGAAATGAACACAATTATTGTTCTACTTCTTATCGGAGTGTGTGCCAAAGATTGCATAGTGTTTCTCCCCTTAGTCGCTTTGAAACAAATCGGTTGCCAGAAGGGATGTTAGCAGTGACTTCCGTATCAATTGAACTCATATGTGCACACAGCCACACACCGTTCAAGGTCCTCCTACACAGAAAGGGGTGATTCGGATTGACTTTGACAGCATGAGTAGGTTAGTGGGTGGTATAAAGGATCTCTTCACGCTCTCTGTCCCACTTGCTGCTCCAGTGTATCGGTTTGCGGCGACACTCATGCTTGGTCTCAACTTCCAATTTTTGTTCAATTTCTGTATTGTTCTATGCTTTTGTAAAGATCATCCATCGTGGGCTGTTTTCCCTTGGGGTCTCTTATCATTCAATTTTTGCTCAGCCTTCTTACAAGTAGTCGAATGTCATTCAGTAATTGATAAAGTTGTGGCGGAATAGCTTAATGTAGCAGCAGCATAGAATGGTTGAAGATTTTTTATTCGGTAGTAACGGCCAGCCCGTATTGCTAATTGTTTATAAAAAAAAACATATTCTGATTTCGTTATTGCACTGCACTGCTGATAAGAACAAACACGGTGCGGAAACACAGTTATAAAGTAATGCTTTGCCAGATTTGCATTACATAAGACGAACACCCACCCCCTGCGTCTTACTTTGATGAGGATGCTGTTCCTTTTTGGTCCTCTCCTTAATTTGGGGAAGAGGAATGACGCTAGCCGAGCTTTTCAGAGCGTGATAGTGTGACATGACACAACCCTACAGGCTACAGTCCGTAGTCGCGCAGAGCAGTATGTAGTATGTTTTCAAATATTCTTTTTTTATCGCTTCTTACTGTATGTCAGGTCTCCTCGCAAGATAGCGGGCTGTCATCTTGTCTCACGATGCGTTCGGTGTGTTGTGTGTATGGCGGTGTCACGACAGTGTCCCCAGTCAGGTGCTGATTAATGTCATCAAAACACACGCACACACACTCACGAGTCAACGTAGACAGCCACAATATGCCCGAAAGATTGTTTTCTTCGACTCTTCTTAATTTTTTGTGAAACGTCCACAAGTCGTGATTGAAAAGATTAGATATTTTAATTAGTTTATCATGTGTGCTATAACTTTATTCCAGCTGTTGTTGCTTGCTGCATGAACGAATTTGGTTTTGATGCCTGCATGTAATATTGCTGTTTCAAAATTAACAACTGCTTTGTACTATTTTCATGTGGCAGAAGGTAGGAACAGCAGAGAGCAATTAATAATCGTTCGATGAAATTCTTCTGGAAGTAGTTGTACCGACCCTTAGACATCCGTAATATATAGGTCAATTTAAAGCCCACCTTACCTCGATGAACATATTTGTTCTGTGAAAACCACATCCTCCTGTATATACTTGCTCTTTGAAACCGTCCCAATTGCCCGTGTGGCATTACATCAGTGTCATTTATTCTGTGGCGAGTGTGAATTGAAGAAGCTCAACAGAGTCACTTCTAAGTGGGGACTGCCTGTTGGAAACAATACATATGGGGAACAGCAAATCGTTAAGAACCTCATCACGAGTCACGCCATATAAATCCTGCTGGCTTAGAAGGTGTGACATACATTCTGTCTCATTATGCACATCGGATCTGTGTATGGGTGGTGTTATTCTGTAGTAAAACAATGCTACATTTGCTACTTGCTCTCTTGAATCATCGTCATCATGCAGCGTCGCTGTCCCCGCTGTTGTGTGCAGCAAAAGTGCAACGGAATGGTAGAAGCGAGAAGCGAAACAAAACACACGTGTGGGGATGCAAATTAATTAGTTAGCCCTGGGTTTGTCACTGAAGCATTCATTGCGACTGATTTTCATATTCTATACATGTCTTAACCTTGCAACTGTGTAAAAACACCATTGCTCCTGAGCTTAAACATGCTATTTGAATTTAAAATATAGCTTGAAATAGAAGAGCAATTTGTACTTTCGAACTTTTTGTACTTGTTTGTAGAGAACGAGCTGCATAAAATACATTTGGCTGGATTGATGCAAAGCAAATGACTTGCTCTGCCTGTAGTAAGAATCCCAATAGAATATTCTTTCATTTTTCTCTGAGGAGTACTGGCCGCATGTATTGGTTGTACATTGAGTGAAAGCTTCCCTTCTTGCTGCACTCCGGTTGTCATACGCCCTTGCTTTAGACGAGGCTAATAAGCGTGTCGACTGCATCTGGCAGGGTGCGGACGTGGTGGCGCTTGTAGCATACCTTCAATAGCCCAAGAAGAAGTGGCGCTGCCACTCGTTTTGCGCTTGTGACACAGTTTTGCTCTTCGAAGTTCTGAAGCGTTGGCAAAGGATGACGTCAAAAGCACACCTACGAGAGACCAGGTAGCACAAAAAGTGTTTGCTAAATCTGTGTCCTTGATACGTTTCAGCCTTTGTTGCACATTTTCAAAGACAGTGTTTTGTTGCTTCGCAAATACATATAAATAAAATGTCCATCGGACTAAAAATGTTCCAATTTAGTTAGGATTTACTACTAGCAGATTCTATTCTTCGGAATCACCTTCAATTACAAAAGTATTGTAATGTTTGATGCTGTCGCTCGAGATCCTATTCGCAGGCATTTTCGGGTTGCCTCCTTGTACGTCAGCATCAATAGCTTTGGCACAAACAAGCAATAAAAATGAGAACAAATAAATTTAAGATCGTAACACGATTGAGATCCCCTAGCCCTTGGACCAAAAGAAATACACCGAGGAAAACGATTAGTTCACCCACCACAGCAGCACATACTCTTGCCACCGGTTAGTCCCACTGGAATGGTGCCCCGGATTGGAATGGTAACTAAAGCATTATAAAATGCACAGAAATGTGCTTGTGTTTATCCTGGAACGGGAGCTCCACCCTGGCAAACGAGGGAAGGTTTCTCGAATCAGGCTGTTATCGTGTGCAATTGACTCTCCATGTCCCTGGGCGCTGCTGCCGTAAGAAAGCTTGGCTGCCCTGAGCACGGCAACCGAAATAAGTCAACACTTGAACTATACCCCCAGAAGGATGGTGTTTTTCTGTTGTGCCTGCGAAAGAAGAACGGATGGCAATTATTTTAACGTTTATGCCTCTCTCTACTGACGAGGTGGTGCTCGGGTTAAGTTATCCTGGAGGGATGTTTTTTTTATGTTCGTTGGTTGGCATTAGAGAGGAAATTAACAAGAGCCCATGTGCGCCATATAGCGGCAGCAATATATTTTTGTTTTCCCAGCTAAAGGGAAAAGATTTATACGCAGCGAAGGGATTCTGTGTTATTGAGTGATATATTACTTGGAGTTTAGAATTGTGTTTAGAACGGCTTTGTGAGACGTATGCTATACTCCAAACGATTACGATTGATCCATCTCTATTTCCGTGAGAAACCGATGCAATACAACAAGATTAATGAGACCTTTGTTGGTAAAAACAGTGTAATTAAATGTTGATAGTAGCTATGCTACTTAGAGAAATTGAATTGAAACAATTTAGTCATAACGATTGGCTGTAGTCATGTAAGAAGCATCTTCTTGTATATTCTTAGTCTAGTGAAAACATCTATATCTTAACTTGCTTCATTGGCTATCGGTTAAAAATTGTTGAGAACATTCAAGGTAATAATTTTAGTATTGCGATCTTCAGCGAGATTTAGTATTATGATCATCAAGGACCCACTCGGTGGTTTGGTGGTAACGGCGTAGGCCTTTCATAAGGCTCTACGTTATATCGAATCCCATTCAGACTGCGGCCGCCCACCACAGACAGGATTGTTTATTGTTTATAGGACTCAGCAAAGGGTTCTAGTGCCACCAAATAAGAATCTTGTCTCAGAGTTCTTAAGAATGTGTTCCTCAGAAAATTTATTGTATATTTGATCCACCAAACCTTTATTTTACCTATCTTAATGCGTCAATTATGCTACTGACAGGATACCGGACGTTCCGCAGTAAAAGGGATTTTCCTTTCAGTTCTGTCAAACGAACTGAGAAGCTTCTGGTATAACTAGAAGATTTACTTTATGGTCTTAATCAGAGAGGGCTCATTAAGAATTAGGCCTATGATCAATGTTAGTGACAGAACTGAACTTTGAAGTACTTGTTAAGATATTAGCATTCGGAAGATGAATGATTTATTTGTCATTTTTATTTACAACCGGAGATTATAACCACGGTTACGACATACTTATTCTATTCTTCCGCCAATGACGGTTACTCTGTCACTGTGTTATCCTTTGACTTATTTTTCATTCTTCGATTGCTTCTCAATCTCTCTCTCTTTCTCTGTATCCCTCTCTCTGTGTTTCTCTTCCCCACCTCCCTTATCCTTCGAAATCTGCATTACAAGTTTTGTGATATTTTTGTCTCGTAGGTTCATTTATATTTAGAAGAGCATATCTCCTCTTCATTGGTGTCTGTGGGCGGCGTCCGCGGCCAGCCGTTTTCATGATTGTTGTGTGTTGTGTTGTGTTACCTTTCTTACAGAAGGGCTGAAACAGTTTCACGCTTATGAGTTGGTGGTGTGCATGCGCTTATTTAAATAGCGTTTACAGCCGCCCAGGCGATCATCACCTACACCGGGTGAGGTGGAGACTATGAAGGAGACCCTATGAAGGAGCGGTGGGACGCCACCGCCGTGCGACATTAGATGATAAATTTCAGGTCGATCTGTACGCACCACCCACAACCCCTTGCTCTCTGCACTAGGTGACTCTGGGCCAGGGTCGTGTTTGCATCGAGTCGTCCTAACAAGATCACGATCTCATTGCAGCATGCTGCTTCCATAGACATAAGGGGATCCGTTGTTTAAGATGTTCCGCCGCGGTTTCGTCTTAGAATTTTTAATGTGTAGGTTCATGGCCGTTCGTGCGGGGGCGAGATCGCGTTTAAAGTAGTGTATGTATGTGAAGCCGTACAGGGTTATAGATCTCTCTCTCTCTCTCTCTCTCTCTCTCTCTCTCTCTCTCTCCTATAACGTACTAACTCACGCGTGATCGTACTCGCAGAATGAATGGAAACATCGGTGTAGGGAAAACGTGTAAATTAATGATTGATTTTCTCGCCCTTTTATCCACTTTAATATCACCACCGCCTCCTCCATTTCGGAGACCCGTGTGAATCACATGTCGTGTTGGGTACCTTTTCATATCAATTCGCGAGATAATCGTCATGTGCAGAGAACAATGAACGACTAATTTGGAAATAGTTCTCCCCGTAGGATAGCAAAATGGGGAAGCGAGCTCTGGTGAGCTGGCTGGCAGCCGCATTCGATGTGTCCAACATACCGAACAAATAGCTTTGCCTCACGCGCCCACCACTAGGCACGTTTGGCAAGGAAATCGCATTAGGGCATTTGTCGATGATGATGGTGATGATGGGTTTGCTGCTGCTGCTGCTGCTGCTGTTGATTATTTGACGGCAGCGCGTTGATTGATGTAAATGCAAATTTAGTGCACTCTCCTCTTTTCCACCTATTGTTTTTAGCACGAGAAATGGCTGGGCCCTGATAGTCTCGATTATGGAGGAATTTCGGAAAGCTAGAACAGTTCCTACTGAGCCAGCAAATTGTTCAACCTGTTGTGGGCCGGGGGGTTCTCTGTGCGGGGGAGGGGTTGTGGCACTGTACGTTTGTATGAAGCAGTCGAGGGCGAGGGCACGATGAAGGACTGCAGAACGCGTGTGTGATTTTGTGTTCGATTTATTTTTAGCTCGCTAAAGTGCTTGTGTTTTGTCAATAGTTTTGCCAGTGTTGGTGGTTCCATTGTGTGCGGATTGAGAACACACCGGATCCGGAGAACACACAAGCAAGCGAAATGTTTGAATACTTCCACTTGATAATACAAAAACAAAATCCCTCAGATTTCTGTAAAATGAAATTCGTAAAACATTAAGCGAGAGAGAATTTGTCAAATTATCATTTTTTTTTTGTTAAAATTATTATTAATCAATGCATCCTATTAGTCTAAAATCATGCGCGTACGTGCGAGCTGAAAACGTAAAATCAGCTGGTGCTCACCAATCTCGTACTCACTGTCGTGTGTAGTTCACGCACAGTTTTTCCGCCCTTGATTCTCCAGAAGGACGACAAAAAATGTACACAACATTCCTTGAGAAAAACATTTAACGCTAATAGAAGAACTACAAGACAGAGATCGAGAGAGAGAGAGAGCGGGTAAACGAGGAGAAACAAAGCAAGAGATGATAAAATAGTGATGCCTTGGTCAAAGAGGATAAGATGCTCCGCTCATTCGTCTTTGCGGAAATTTGCTGCCGTTCGTACTTTCCCAATGACATGTTATAAGATTCGTGTGTACCATCAGCCTTTTGGTTCACCAGCTTCTTCCAAGAAGATGATCGCTTCGGTTCATGCGATGCACCTGCGCAAATTTCACACAAGGACTTCTCAGCAAACCACTAATTGTTGCTGTTGGTGTGTGGAGGAACACGGTGGCACAGCAGTCGTCACACTGCATTTCTCGTGAGGTGATGATTGGGATTTGCACTGCCAGCGTGCGCTCTGCCCTGCCCGTGTTATATAAGGCTCAACAACAAGTTGCGAAATGAGTACAACAACACAGTACTACCCCTACCCTATACATACGCTCTTCAATCCCCATGCCTTACACATTCCTCATTGTGTCCTTCATTGTTAACAATTATAACAGAATGTGAAAGAGTTTGCTCTCTCAAGGGCTTTTTTGGGGTGCATGTATCCGCGTTTTGACACCTCATCGGGGTTGTGAAACACCATTCTGCCTATTGCGCTATCTTGACAGCCTTTTTCACAGCTATTTCTTCGTGAACGTTTCACACACATCCCCTCTGGTGTGTCCCCACTGGTTTGGAAGAGGTTCTGGATGTGGCCTAACACCACCTACCCTGCCAAAGACGACTTCTATGACAGGGACGCGCAGTTTGTCTAGTCTGCCTGATGATCGGTAGCAACAGCATTTGCACAACGCTGATAAGGCTGCAGAAAAAAATCAATAACAAACAAATGGGCGATGAAGGTAGGGAGAATAGGGCCTAGTCAGTTCACCAGGCAGTCCCTGTCTAGTGTGTGTAAGAGGGTACAGTTCTCCCCCCGATAAGGATTCGAGGTGCTGCGCCTCGGAATGGTGGAATTTCGCTGGCATGGCGGCTGCCCTTATCGCCGAACCGTGCACTCTTTGTACTGTGTGGGGCGGGTGGTGGTGGTGGTGAGGTAGGGAATAAAGACAACAGCGCGCGGCGACCCATGGCAGTTTTATATATCTGTTATATTGTATGTTTATCAGCACCTGGCGCGGGGCTTATCATGCGTTCGCCTTTTATTGCTAAGTTTAATGAAAATTCCTTCAAGTGGCGCTTTACCTCATCACATGCACATATTGTTTAAGGTTGTATTAAGCGGAAAACAAACCAAATGGGAAACAATAGTGCAAAAATAATAAGACCTATAGCTAGATATGATAGTAGTTATACGATTAAAGGGATACAATTTTTAGTTAAATTGTAACTTTTAACTTATATTTGCATCTAAGGGATTATGGTGGCTCGTCTTTCTGTGCTTGTTTGGCACTTTATCTTGCATAAAATATTACTTTATATGAGCAAAATAATGTTCCCTACTAATATTGATTTTTTTTATTCCATTTTAGATTCACACAGAGATTAGAGATCACAGAAACATACACGTCTTAGAGCGTCTAATATTTCCGGCCGATGAAAAAAAGCAACATTCGCAATCATGCAACGAAGTTTGACAGTGTAAAACCGGCTTTTTTGTGAAATTTGACTGATTCAGAAACTTTAAAGTGGGAAACATATAATTAAGAAAAAAAGGGTTGCACCACCAAGTGCGGGAGTATTATAAATTCAGTCTTTACTTGCTACCAACAAAAAGAAGCGCCCTGTTACGAATTTTTTTTTTCCGTTTTGTTTTATTTTTGCAGCAATGTGCAGTTAAAAGGTGATAACGGGGAATGAAAATGAATACAGCGATACAGCGCGTTTGTGTGTGAGTGATCGCGAGAGTGTGCAAGAGTGTGTTTTTTACGTGTGGTGTGTTTCCGCATATTAAATCGCCTCACCGCAATAATAAGAAAAGCAAAGCTCTGCTCGGTTTGTAAGCGTATAGTGAATAAGGAATAATAGTGTAAAGCAAGGCAAAACATACCCACACACCCATACAGAAAGTCAAGCGGAGAAAGTGTTGCTGTATTGTTTATTTTAATATACATTTATCATCTCGCGAAACAAGGGCAAAAAAGTTATTATGAGAAGAAGTTATGATTTGATTCGTGTATCGAGATACAAGATTTTGTGGAACTAGCTTGCAAGAGAATTATGGTTTTGTAAACGCTTTGTTGTTGTCCCAGGAAAAGGAAATCCTCCAACACAGATGGTAAATAGTTAAAAGAAACTTAAAAGCTTATAAGTGGGAAGTTGTGTGAGTACGCCTAACGTATGTATAGAGAGCTGCTACTGTTGCCTGTGTGATTTTCACGACCGAAAAAAGTGTGTAATAATTCCACGCTGTGCCCTCCCACATCTTAGTCGCAACTGAGATCGATACAACAGTGTGTATCTGTGTAAGTGTATGAATGCTTTGTGCATGTGTGTATCGAAGTCAATCAAAGAAGCCCTCGGCAGCCTTAGCATTATTGTTGCATCCGCCTGCTAATGTGCGAGTCGGTCGGTGTTGTTATGCATCCGTGGTATAATCACATCAGTTCTTCTGTTCTTACCTGATTGATCTGCTGTTTCTTTCGCCGCATAGTTGTTCGCTGCAGGGGTGACCCACACGCGCACCACCCCCATCACCCCACCCCACCAAAAGTATCAAGGCTAGCAGAGTGAGTGCAGTATCGACAATTGTGCTCAGCATCTCAAATTAGCGTATATGTTGCAAAAGTGAACCTCCCAAAGAAATTCGTTATCCCTCGGTGTTGTACTGTGCTGTGACGATCTGCCGCGGGATCTGCAGGCAGTAAAACGTCGCCCAAGACAAAAGGTTAGTCAGTGAGTTTGTCACTGGGTGCGATACCGATCCCTAAAGCGCAAGGAGGAGGAGGAGGAGGAGGAAGACGAGCCTCTTAGCACCTAATAACAACACCAGATTAAAACAGAAAGGGCACAAAACTGCATCCTGCCGATCAAACCATGTCGTCTGGAACGTTCGTAGATCGAATCGATCCGTTCGCCAAACGTTCGCTCAAGAAGAAAAGCAAAAAATCTCAGGGCTCATCGCGATACAGGAATTCACAGGATGTCGAACTACAACAGTTACCCCCACTCAAAGGTAGAAATGTTCTTATTAAACATTCTTTTGCGCCTTCCCCAAGGAAGGGATGCGCTGATCGAAACATACGTAATACTTAATGCGCCCTTTTCCTTATCGTTTTTAGTTGACTGTTCCAGCTTAGAGCAGGAGGAGCTGTTCATACGCAAGCTACGGCAATGTTGCGTTTCGTTCGATTTTATGGATCCGCTTTCGGATCTGAAGGGAAAGGAGATCAAGCGGGCGGCCCTAAACGATCTTTCAGCCTACATCACACACGGCCGTGGCGTGCTGACGGAGAATGTCTATCCGGAGATTATCAAAATGGTAAGAAAACACACCGAAAAACACAGAGAACACTTTTCATTCATTCATTCTATTTTCCTTTCTTTGTAGATATCGGTGAATTTATTTCGTACCCTGCCGCCTAGCGAAAATCCTGACTTTGATCCGGAAGAGGACGATCCCACCTTAGAAGCTTCCTGGCCTCATCTGCAGCTAGTGTACGAAGTATTTCTTCGGTTTCTCGAATCAGCCGACTTCCAAGCGACTTTCGGCAAGAAAGTGATCGATCAGAAGTTTGTACTACAGGTTAGTAGGTCGTCTATTGGGGAGCGTAGGAGAAAGAGAACATGTCTAACAGCGAATTTGGGTTTCTTTTTTCTTTTCTAGCTGTTGGAATTGTTTGATTCTGAGGATCCGAGAGAGCGTGACTTTCTAAAAACTGTGCTGCATCGCATCTACGGGAAATTTCTAGGATTACGTGCGTTTATTCGTAAGCAAATTAATAATATATTCCTACGTTTTATATACGAAACGGAACATTTCAATGGCGTTGGAGAGCTGCTGGAAATTTTGGGGAGGTAAGAGCATCGGTGTTGCGCGTTTTTGTAAAAGAATCATTTAATAACCATTTAATAATTTAAATAACATTCAATTTCGATTAAATTAGTTCGATTTTACCAATCCTTTCGATCAATAGTTTGCAAAATCTGTTACAAGACTATCTGACAACCTAAGGCATTTTGAGTTTGTTTGCTTTGGAACAATGAGAGAAGAGCGTTCTCGTTCATCTCGCATAACTCGTTCTCCACCCTATTATACGCTTCCTTCTCTCAGGTGCTCAGGTTCATTCATTGTGTAAGCCCATAGTCGCTCAATAAAAGCAGGCAACCTTTTCATGCGGCTTACGCGCATGTGTAGAAATGAAGGAAAAATTGATTCATAAAATAAATACATACGAACCGTACGCGCGTCAGTATTCCACGAGAAGGAAGTAAAGAATACTGGAAACGCAGTGTGCACCATCACCTACCGTCAGTATGCTTTAGTGTAGTATAGGTCATACTTTTCTGTAGAAATGATCAGTTACTCTCGATTTTGTAGTTGATCGCATCACATTTAATTGTTTGTAGTGAGGTTGATCAGTGATTCTTGAATGTTGCTCTGCAATATGATATGATCCTTTAGATGAATTTCATTTTGCTGTAGTTAATACTCTTTTTCTTGTTTTATGGCACTGATCTGTGTACTATAATATTGTATGAAGATTTATTTTGCTACTAACTCGGTATCCATTCTTTCTTCCTACAGCATAATCAATGGATTCGCTCTGCCGTTGAAGGCGGAACATAAGCAGTTTCTGGTGAAGGTTCTGTTGCCATTACACAAGGTTAAAGTGCTGTCCCTCTACCATGCCCAGCTCGCATACTGCGTGGTGCAGTTCCTCGAGAAGGATGCCTCGTTGACGGAACCGGTCGTGCGGGGTTTACTAAAATTCTGGCCAAAGACGTGCTCGCAAAAGGAGGTGATGTTTCTTGGCGAAATCGAAGAAATATTAGACGTGATCGAGCCACCGCAGTTCGTTAAAATACAGGAACCGCTGTTTCGGCAGATCGCCAAGTGCGTCTCCAGTCCACACTTTCAGGTAAGAAGCACTAAACATACGGCAGCTTTACGTCAGTGGGAGCGTGGCAACGATCATAACGCTTTTTCTCGCACAGGTCGCCGAACGAGCACTTTACTTCTGGAATAATGAGTACGCTATGTCATTGATCGAGGATAATAATGCCGTTATAATGCCAATTATGTTCCCGGCGCTTTACCGGATCAGCAAAGAACACTGGAACCAGACAATCGTTGCTCTAGTGTACAATGTGCTGAAGACATTCATGGAAATGAACTCGAAGTTGTTTGACGAGCTAACAGCCAGTTACAAGGCAGAGCGGCAAAAGTAAGCACAGCAGCTTCTAGTTCCGTTGATTCGTTTTTAACTAAATTGTATCTATTTCGATATTCTCCCAGAGAGAAGCGGCGAGAACGGGAGCGGGAAGAGCTGTGGAAGCGACTGAACGAGCTGGAAATATCGTCCCGTACGCCAAAAAAGGATCAAAGTCTGCTCACGAACCAATCGGCCGGGGGACTAATACAGGACGCCAATCCGTTCGCAGCCGGTGGTGCGCAGCTTAACCCCAACCAGCTTTCATCGTCCACCGTTACATCCACCACATCCTCGTCGCTCTCGTCGGCAAATTCGACTGGCAATAACAATAATAGCACCGCCGCCGGCATCGGAGCTTCCCAGCCGCCGGGATCATCGGGTGCGCTCTCCGCCGCTACATCCCAGCAGAATGCTTCGGCGTCCGATGCGGCTGCCGCGTTAAACAAGTGATGTACTGAATAATATTTTTTCTAAAGCCGCTTTCTTCTTCACAGAGGAAGAGCAAACCATGCGTAACATGCTACATAACCCTACAACACACATAAACACAAATACCACCACCACCACCACCACCACCACCACACCCATTGTCACAACCAGCAAGGACACATAAACACTCTTACACACACCCACACGCATGCATTATATGATAGGATTCACTCATAGTGTTATAATGTCCTCTCCAACACCAGCGGATGAGGATTGTTAGGTGATCCTTTAACCGAAAGCGTTTACTAGAAGAGAAAAGGCGATCGTCCATACACACCACTTACGCTCCCCTGCATGTCTTTTTCGCTATGGGAAGGACGAGTAAATAATGATTGTTATATATCCTTGAAAGAGAGTGAAAGAAGCAGCATAATAAGATGTTGATAAGATGAGAGAGAAAGTGAGGGAATTAGTGCTGCTGAAGGTACTTGAAGAGTACACTAATTGACTATTTACGTATAAACTAACTTCAAGAAAGCTTTTGAAATCATGTTTACCGCTATAACTGCGCAAAGCGCGCGAAGCGATTTTCAAGCAACTGTCAGGACATTGTTCCCTTCTAAACGGCATGTCTTAAAAGGTATGATGCAGCATTTGTATGTAATGAAGAAAAGTAAGATTACATTTTCAAAATCAGCATGCATCATTTGTATGTGTGTGTGTTTGTGTGTGTATGCGTGAGTGCGTGTGGATGTCTCTATGCAAAAGGATGCCATTTCCCCACCCCGCTGCCTATAATCTACTTATTTTGTTGGCATAAGAGGGAAAGTAAATAACTACTAATTTGAATACCCCAAGGGTTTGTGTAAGGTAAATATGTTACATACATATCTCTCGACTCCAAAGGGTATGGTATGGTGAAATTGTGTAAGGTAGTTTAATGATAGTTTAATAATATTATTGCACACACCCCTTACATTGTGTTAAAAGGATACGTTTATTTTTATGTCTTCTTTTTCTTTACAACGCTTGTTTATCACGGCGGTTATGGTGGTACGAACAGTGCAACACTGAGAATAATCCACAACTGTGTTGGAAACGTTGGATGTGTTTTCTATCATTCAGCGCGTTTGTTTTCTTCGTTAGAAGCTTTTTCATCCAGTGTGAACTATCGCCTTGATAAAAGTTACCGCTTATGTACCGGTAACTGGTGTAAACTTCAATCAAAGGAAAAGCTCGCTTCCAAAAAAGTATACATGTTACAGTTTATTTTAGGCGTCTGTGTAACACTCTATCGCCACCGGTTAAGGGGAACACTACACCCGACCGAATTAGCACGCCATTGCGGGGAAAGAACGGAACATGTTGGTTTGTGCGAAAACAGGCAAATGTAGTAAGGGGTAGCGGTACTGGAGCGTCGTGTAATCATAGACATATAATGCATTCACCACTCTACATACATACACACTACCATCATCCTCACATTGTGGCACTTAAAGGAGATACAATAGCATAACAAAATATCATCTAATGCGTGCGTTGTATCAGCTTTGGCAGCAGCAGTCGAATAGAAATCATATTAGAAAAACAGTAGTGGTTACGGCCGGTCGGGGCAGGCAAAACGTTAGAAAATGCGCGTAATACATCAATCCCAAGGTACATAAATAACAAAACAGAAAGCTACTACTTCAGGATAAATGGACGATCTAAATAGAAAGAGAGAGAGAGAGAGATAGAGAGATCGTCCGGTGAACCGGTAAGAGGTTCAGCAAAACGATAGAATATAAAGTAACAGGAGAAAAGGAAATTAAAAAAACACAAACCAATACCGTTTTTCCAATTCCCCCCTTGTACCCTTCTCACTCTAAATACACAAACACGGCAACGCAACACCTACACACACACAACACACATACACACTTATATATATATATATAAACACCTAACAAAGCGGATAGAAAAGGGAAACAATATTACTGTAAAAGGCATGCTTAATATTCTAGATTTATTAACAGTACTAAAAAGGAGTAAAAGAAAAGCGTTGAAGCAAATTATATGCTTCAACTAAATAGAGAGAGAGAGAGAGAGAGAGCGACATACATACACACATACAAAACATTCACACGCAAGCATATATACACTGATAGGGTGAAAAGCGCGAAGGGCAACACGTGCAAGATAGTAGAGAAGAAAGGAAAAAAACTTAAACAAGCAAAATCCCAAATGCTGCAAAGAATAAAACACGTCTAATGAGTAAAGTAAAAGAAAAAAAGAAAACAACAGCAACATCTTGAATATAAGAACGCAAACAAGATAAAGAAGATATAACAAAGTGAATCAGTAGAAGAAGAAGAAAATCATAGGCGATATATTGAAGAGTAGAGAAACAAAATACGAGCACGGAAAAAAAGAGAACAGAAAGGTAGGTGTGTTGTGAAATGTTGCAATGCGTGTACTAAAAACACAAACGCTCGTGCATAAAATACATTGCGCATTGCGAAAGAAGAAATAAAAACACACACACAAGATGTATTTGTTGTAGTTATATGAAAAATTATAATATTAATTAATAATAATCCGCAGAGGAAAACACGAAGGAAAAAATATACACAGAAAAGAAGAAAAGGATGATGAACAAATTGCGTGTAGTAGGCAGGCTGCTGCAGGTGTGTATTTGTGCAAAGAGCATCCCCCAAAAGGCTGCAAGCATGCACACACTACTGTGGAATCATCGCCACCACCACCACCACCATCACCACCACACACCACACCCACTTACCCATGAGGCACGAGAAATGGCAGGTGCAGCGAATCTGGCGTGGTTGACATAGGGCGAGTTCTGTAGGCGAAAACAACGTGTCTGTGTTTGTGTATGTACGATAGAGAGGTAGGAAAAGGGAAGGTAGGTGTGTATTTCGCTGTTTTGTTAACACATTTGCTTGAGTTTAATAGGAGTAACAGTTTTCTCCCTCTGAAAAAAAAAACAAACAAACGCTCAGCGAGGGGTGAAACGGTAGTAGGAAAGTGGGTATTCATTCGTTCACGAAGCGACTTTTTCGAATATTCGAATCCGAGAAGTGTGTTGTGTGTGGGTACATCCCGGTTAGTAGTGCTGGGAGTATTTCTTTCTTTCCCTCTGTCACTCCTGTCGGGAAAGAACGACGGGTGTGGGTGGCTGTGGGCGTTGTGGTATGATCAACGGGAGCGTTTGTTCATGCTCGCTCTATACGTTTGATATATGGTGTGCGAGAATGGTTAGATAACAAAGAAGACGAAACAATGTTTCTTCTCACCCAATCGCCCTTTGAACCGTTATTGTTGATGAGTTCTTTAGCACAGTGGAGGAAGAAAACGCGAGAGATGTAGACGACTTTATCCATAGTTACACTCACTCACTCACAATACCTCCCCCCCCCCCCAACCCCCTTCCGCACATGCAGTACGGCGCTGTGGTGGGTACACGTTAAAAATAAAGAAAAACGATAGAAAATTTAATGAAAACGTGATTGGAACAAGTCACTTTATCACAGAAATAGAATGATATACGCGCAGATACAGCATCTACATCATTCCCAATTTAAAGGCTCGCTGGTACAGCCGACAATTGTGGACAAAAAAGTACTAATATATCAGACATCAGTTTTAGACGTGGCCAACATATATTATACTGACCCGGTTTATAACATAAGTGCCGCATCATCGTAAGTAAAATTGGAATTTGGTAGGATGACGATTCGAATTAATTAACAAAAAAAAAAAAACAAAAAAAAATCAAATCGCAGCAGCAACAACAGCAACAGCATAAGAAAGAAGATTCCTTTAAATTATAACAATTATCGTTGTAACGTATCAAATTCTTTCTCGCCTTCGGAAAACGCGATCGGATGGAGAGAACAAATGAGAAATATGATAGCTCTGTTTGAAGTCGAAGTGATTGTACATTATTTTGCTCATCCTTTTCTGTCAGGATTTGCATTGACTGTCAGCAGGTGATCGCTCTGTTCGCTCAGTTGCGGTTCGTGTTAGGTTTTGTTCATTGTTTCAGATCTCTTCCACAATCGGTTGATTGATAGACAGACCGATTAGCTTCTTCTACTATAGTTGATCATTTTTTAGCTCGGCATAGTGATAATTTTTGCCCAGTGAATGAACAAATCCGCTTGATGTCCGTCACCATGAAATATAACTATTGAGTTGTAATCCGGGGAGGAAGAATATTTGTGGGATGTGTATAGCTTTCATTTTTTTTTATTTCATTTACACAAAATCCCCAAGTGCGCGCTTCGTAAATGCATAAAGGAATGGCTTTATTTACTGTTTAATTTTAAACAACGTAGTTACGCCCATTCATTTGGACTAGATTTAATTTTGTGTTTCACTACAAAGCACGTGGCGTGTGCAGATCATTTCCCCCATTGGGATAACATACGAAAAATACTAAATTTCGTTACAAAATCCGTAAAAAATAATAATGAATAACAAGCAGATCACATTGTTCAGTAGAGAGTGAGAGAGAGAGAGAGAGAGAGAGAGAGAGAGAGAGAGAGAGAGAGAGAGAGAGAGAGAGAGAGAGAGAGAGAGAGAGAGAGAGCGAACAAGTTATAACAGGATGAAGTAAAATGTTTAGAAAAACTCACACATACACACCGCAGCCCTGCTACGAGCGTTATACAGAACTATGATTAGCGGCAAAGAGATAAACAACTATAAAACGTGATACTAAAGAACACTCACCGCCCACCACCACCACCACCACCACCTCCCGAGAGCAAAGCAAAACAAATGAAGGAAAAATCATACCCTCCTCATCCATTTAGGGGATGATACCCTCGACACCCAATGAGACATAAACACAGTGTGTACTCCTTTAAAAGAAAAAGAAAACAATGAAGAAATCAACAAAAAAAAAAAGAAAACCAAAAGAGAAGAAGAAAAAAGTTATGTAAGTAACGAGTAGCAGACAAAACAAAACAAGAACTAAAAAACACAAACGTGTGCATGGCGATATATGGGTGGTGTAAAAGCGCCATATGCTACTGTTAAACTAAAGTGTCCCTGTACACACATACACACACACAGACACATACATACACACATACAAGCACATCCACATCGTGTGTAGAGATTCGCAATGGGAAAAGCTTGAAAAACAAAGGTGTTAGTAGGTGTAAAATGATATAAAGGAAGCAAAGGAAAGGAAGAACACAGGAAGAACACGGTGTGAGAGAATGAAAATAAAAAGAAGAAGAAAGCAAATGAAACAAAACAGAAAAAGAGAGAGAGAGAGAGAAAGAGAGAAAAAAGAAAATGAAAAGTGGTAAGCAAAAGTTGTCTGTTATCAGCAGCAGCTGCTAATAATTAATCTACAATATTGTATTCAACTAAAGGAAGCAATGGAAAACAAAACAAACCGATGGATAGATGCATCAATAAAACAAAATGTGACGTTCAAAAACGAAACCAACCACCACACCATCTCGCGAAAGGGCAGTGTATCGGGAAGACTTCAACTTGATGTTCGACTTCAATATCCATATACCTTCTGGAAGTTGGGTAGCATGAAGCGTTCTGTCGTTCGGTCGGCTTTCTTCCGCATCATGGAGTCCCTAGTCATCTTTACCTTTGTTCTTGGTTACTTATTTGTTTGTCTTTTACAGCGTTGAATAGGTGGCGTCATGTAACACGTTGACTGTCACGGCCAGAATTGAAAGCCTATCGGGGCAGTCAACGTGGCAATCTGTACCTAATGTCATTAAGATGCACACTGTAGTGCCGGAGGCTAAAACGGCTAAGGTTGTATTATGTCGTGATTTTTTTTTTCGCTTTTGTTCTCTATATGCCAACATCTGTTTTCAATTTTCCTTTCTTCTTCTTTCTCTCTCCTCGATAGGGCGCGCGTTACGTGGTGTGTGTGTGTGTGTGTCGCAGGGACCTTGTGGAAGCTTTAGTGAATATCCCTCTAGCCAGTAGTTGACCACTTACCGTTGCTTTAGCTAGCTTACCTGATTACCCATTGCAGGTGGGCGCTTCTCTGCATCAAGATTCACACTGCTTCTCTGAAGGGAATTTGTGCAAGCGCAGGATAACTGAGACCGCTAGACGTTTGTTGGTTTTCATTATGGGTGGTATCCATTAACTGTACAGAGCGAAATCAACTCTCACCATCGGCATTAATGGTGTTGAATATGCGTGAACCCAGGCGGCAGTATGAAGGCTGAATTGAAGGCGATAAGTAATTACCACTAAAACACTCATCATCCACGTTGGGCGTAATTAATATGAACACTTCTGCATAGCAGAGCGTAATTAAACGAACCGCAACTAGGCTAACGCACGATGTAAGTATTAGCACGCGAAGCTTACAAAGCAAGTCTAGAAATAGCACTAGTGTAGCCCAATATGCACCGCAAATCGCAGAGAGGACACACCACCAATTAAGAGGTGGAAGGATTCTAGGGCAAAAATAGGAAACTGCTCTAAAGTAAAAATGACCCGTAGACAGATCCTTCGATGATACGTGTTAGCAAAACTGAAACTATTTTCGTTAACTTTCATTTCATAGTTAAATGCGGTTATTTAACACAGTTCCCTACCAACTACCCCCCTCCCACATATATCCGTAGCGTATGCATAGGACTGCTAATATATTTCTTCTCATACCACAGTAAGCAGCATAACGAAGATACACATAATCAACAATTAGCCAACAAACGTCGCCGGTCTGCTACACTAAAGTAGAGTTGTACTACGTTGATGAAAAAAAAAGATAAAAATAGGGACTTACACAAATTACGCAGAACCACAAGATAATAAGTCGGGATAAAAGAAAATTAACGCACGATACCTGTCTATCATCCTGTGAGTATGAGCATATATAAAGGTACGAATGCGAAAATAGAAATCGAAACAAACATGTGAATACTGCACTAGAGCCACGAAATGTTACAGAAGCATACGCGAAACTAGAGCAGAAAATTATTAAATGAATACATGCAAACAAATAACACAAGCGGCACGTGGCACACCACACGGGTAAAGAGGAAGCGATAGTGTGCATGATGGACGTTAGAAATCGCGACACGCGGAAAAAAGGGCAAACCGGTGAAAGAGAAAAAGTAACTTATACATGAGCGGAGAAATGGAATTCCTATGAGAAGAACAGAAAAAAAAAACACATCTAAAATGTTAGTAATACCAAAGTGTTTAAAGAGATAATGAAAAACGCATGAAATAACAATTGAAGTATGAAAAACTCTATATAAGAAAATAAAACCCCACGAAGAGTGGTGCAGCTGTGGTTGGTTAGATGAAGAAGAGGATGTTTATTACCAACAGAAACGGACACTTTAATATATATCTACGGTTGGTACTTTCCAAACGCCAAATTTATCCTCGGCCTCACCGAGGAGCTATTCATATTCACAATCTGCCATAGCAGAAAAACATAGTAGGCTTGGACATGATACCTAACAGACGATACAAGCTGAGTCTTTTGATTTGTCATCATCTCCGGAGCAAGCTATTTCGAACTAAGCACAATGACCGGCCGACTTTAGGCCTTCTTGCGGAGGAGTGTACTGGGTAAGTTTTTTTAAAGTTATGTGTGTGAAAGAAAGAAATATTGGTCGCTTTATAATAAGTACTTAATACAATACATTTTATTTTGAGCACACAAATTATTCATAGTGTAAGTATGATAAGTTTTTTTTACAAGCAAAACGCAATCTTGAGGAGATTTTTTAAAATAAGTCACTTCTTTACACACTGACCGTACCAGTAAATCACTTCTCGTCCAGCAAATGATGACACTTTTCCAAGCAGTACTCGTAGCCAAGAAAGGTGGCCGAATTGACGGGTGCGGCACGGGCAATAATCACCAAACTGCCACGAAATAGCGAGCGCCATCCATGTTTCTAAATCCAAAACCAGTGGAGATCGAGACAGAAATGTATTATAGCTCGCACAACAAGCTTGCCAAATTACCTTGATCATCGAACGAAAGCAATGCATCATGCTCTTATGCACGGAAGGATCCGTTTCGGCCTGCATGACCGTCTTAACCACATCGAACGGTACGATAAACATCCACGACGCAACGCCGGCAACGGCTCCGGCGGTTGCGATCAACGATGCCTGCAGCGCACCTCCAATCGGGACACCGGTGAGCCGCTCCTTGCTGAGCCGATGCAATCGTTCCTCAATTTCCAGCATATACTCGTACACGTACATGTACACACCGTACGGCAGGACGTCCCGGAACATCATCGGTGTGATTCCGCGGTAAATTCCCGAGAAGCCTTCGCGACGAAAAATATCCTTCAGGCAGGCCCATGGATGGCCAATAACTGTGACGAAAAGCGATAAGTTTCAGTGTTGTGGGCTTGAGAATATCCACGAAAGGTCCCATACTCACAGGACAGTGTCTGCAGTCGCACTTTTACCACTTCGATCGGGCAGGCCAGAAACACTTGCGCCAGTCCGGCCATTGAACCAGCAAAAAACACATGCTTCCTCCAGTACTTCTTCCGCAGCCTATCCGAGCGAGTACTGTAAAGAAGAAGTAAAAGAGTACTAACTAAAGAGCACGTGAATGTGGAGCACATTACTTACTGCTTCTGTAGATATCGTAGGTGAGAACCATACACTGCGAAGACAACGGAATTCAAGGCACCGTTCGAAAGCAGCGGGAAGTACATTCCACGATAGAATCCTCGCAGCTACACACGCGCACACGTCCAATGTGCATTGGAGCAGAAGAAAAAGCAACGCGTAAGGACAACATCTCTTCAACCACAACCATAGTGCGGACGTCTACGATCGACCCTGACCATCATCGTGCTCGTCATCAGATCTTGCGGCACCAAGCACATGTGTTTGTGATTGTTACAGTTCTAAATTTGGCCGCGCATAGAGGAAACCACTTCCGTAGGTGTTCGACGGTGTGGGGTTTGCACGCGTCGTCCAATTAATTTCGGACTGGCGTCTAGCCGATCTGGTTTTGCACATGAGGTGATACATGGTCGATGACGTATCACGTGCCACTTCAAGGGTTTCGCTTATACACTTACACCGTTGTTGCGTATGATGATGTTGTACATTGCACTGCCCATGCCGTAGTTGGAATTTTGCTGCCATGCCTTAATGGTGTCCATCGGATGACCGACCAGCAGACCGCAGGCCCCTGCAGTGTGCGTTTGGCAAGAGTGAAAATCAACGCAAAACAATAATACTAACTGGTGCACTCACCCCCGAAGGAACCGGCAATGAAATCACACAGCACCGGGTTCATCTCCCACGGAGATCAGCAGGCACGGCAAGGACGAATCGCACAGGACCAACGGACGGGCACACTGATCGAACGGACGATCCTCGGCACAACTGCAACAACGCCATCGCACTTCGTGCACCGCAGCAGCTCGCGCGGCAAAACACTCTCACGTGTTCTGACCATCGCCGTCAACATCGTCACGATACTAAACCGATCGAGACGGCAGCCAACGACAGTGCTACCGCATGGTGTGAGTGTGCTGTCGTGAAATTTCGCGCACTATTCACAGGATCCATCTGCTCTGCATCTCACGGAACGGTCGGAGCGTTTCGTGCTACGCATTCGTAACCGTCGTTCAAGAACAGCCTGTTCGTTATTTGTCTGCTGTTGCATTTCAGCGTAGCGTAGTGTTGCAATTCAGGCGGCGTGTGGCTAATGGTAATTGATAAGAAATTAGTGTGCAAGATTCGCACGTGTTTGCGAACAAACGCGTGTGTCCGTGGGTGCACACACATCTCACCAACTGTGGATTACCGTATGCGAATCATTGTCTTATCGTTATCAGGAACTATTTACGTTTCGTGTGTGCTAAATACCAACCCCCGCATGAACTGTTCTTAATTGAGAGCATTCATCATTTCGTTCGTGTTTCAATGGCTCGTTAATGGAAAAGTGCAAAAGACAGTGATTAGCTTTGGAAGACTAGGAAGTCGTGTTAATAGTGATGTTTATTGAGAATCTAAACTACTGATTTAAACTAGTTTTGGCTGGCTCAGTGTTCTAAGTGATAAACAGCGAAGACATGTAACAAATCCTATTCGGACTGCTATACCCTATTAATCACATTAGGGTTTGGCCCTATAAAGGTTGTTGTGCCACCAAAAAGTTGTTGTTGTTGTTATGGCTTATAGAGGCTTTGTCTTGATAGAAGTTCTTTCGCTTCTTCACAAAGAAGAAGAAACTAAAAATAGCTGAAGAAAAAACGCAATTCTTCGTTCTGTGGATATTGCTTCATTGCTGCCCAAGTGGTCAGAAAGTTCGTTTTAATATAGAGGATGCCAAATCTCCTGTTCCATGGAACACCTTATCATGTTAAGATATAGACATCCTGATCTCTGTTTTATCGCTACATAGCATCCCAATTAGCTCAACTCCACACCTTAGTAGATTTGATCAAGGAATCCTCTAGCTACTACTGGCCTCACCGTGTCTGCTAATGATCTTAAAACTATCAGCTGTGAGATTAATTTAGTCAACCTGATCGGCTTCCAGCCAACCTTAGGATTAAGATAAGCGGTACGTTCAGGAGTTTGATAGTTCTTTCTGTTTCTACAACACGTTCCCAGCAACGAGTTTAAAAGTGTTTGGTCAGTTTATTTTAAAAAATATAACATTATTATTTTTCAACGAAAAGCAAAAACAGTCAAATGCAGGAACATCGTGTAGCAGTTGGTAGAAAGGTTTATATGACTTCGGCTAGCTTGGCGGCCAGTGCGGCATCGCCCTGAATCTCCAATTTGCCCTGCGTTAGCGCATCACCAACGGACAGCGTCCGGGCACTAACCGCAACGAGGTCCTCCACGGTCAGGGTAACGGTCACGTCCGGTGTGGCAGTCGTGCCCTTCTCCACCTTCAGCTGCTTCAGATCGATCACTGCAAATCACAAACACACACGCACACACATACCGAAAGAAGCGCACATCCACAAGATCAGTTAGATATTGATGACGCACACAAGCCAATGTTGCCGAAGGCGTTCCTGCTTACCGTACTGCTCGACACCCGATGCGGTTTTGATGTTAAACTGGAACACTCCCAGCACCTTTCGTGGTCCGTTCGGGTCCACCGCAGCCACGCGAGCCTTTACCTTCTCAATAACCGTTTCCAGCGACATTGTCGTACGATTGCAACTTCCCGCAATAAGATCCAAACGCACACACAGTGTCCCGATCTGGAGCAGCACGCGAATGAACCGGACCGTTCTGCAAATGGTGGTTTTATAGCCACCAGACGGAACGGAAGCTGACGTTCACTTGCACTTGCGGCTATTGCGGCTGTCTCTGTGATAGAAGCACCGCACGTCCGTAGGCAGAGACACACATAGTAGATTGGCCTTAAGATCTTCGACCCAACCCAACCGATGATTAGTGAACAATCGACGGATGGGACACGGCGGCAGACGCTGCCACCTCCGCCACCATCATCATCACCATGCATGGTCCTCACCTTCCCGGGCGAGGTTTTGCATTATCCCCGTGTCACCGGGGAAAGATGGCAATCTTATCTTTTTGACTGCGAACGGGTGTGCGTGTGCTCCGGCGGTGGTTGGAACCGTGCGCTTGAAGTGGTCGGGCACATTACGGCCAAGTCATCATCCACATAGCACTGCGAGTACTTTCCACCCGACATCGGCTGGAACGGTGTACTTTTAATTGGATTATTGAGCGTGAATTGAACCGTGAAACCAGGAGTGTGGCCAGAGTTTCTTCGAACCAATTCGTTCGTTGTCAATTGAACGTCGTTTGTGGCGTGCGGTGATGTAAAAGACACTGATTCAGGGAGCTTAATGCTTCCCAAGCGAATGCAAATCTTGACCGATCTTGATCCGAGGGACAATAAATCGGCTTAATCGGTTTCAACCAATCGTTCGGCCAGACAGAGTTGCCGACGTCCAGCTATTAATTAAAGCGAACCTTCTTTGAAGATAAACCCTTCATGGGGCGGCAAAAATGGAACCGAGGTATCAACATCGTTGCTTAATTTAGAAATAAGGCACTTTTGATGGACCCATTAATTGAACCATTTTTTTATGCAATTAGTTATCGCGTTTGTAACAACTGCTTCTGCGATAATGCGAGATGCGTCCAAGTGAAGTGGCGACGATAAGCGGAAAAGCTTCACACAACACATGTCCGATAATTTTGAAATCGTAAAACGCGAATCTCTTGAGCAGATTGGCTTGGCACGGTCTCGTGATCCAGCCGTTAGGTTCACGACCGAATAACATGTTCATTGGGTGGCTAGAGTTCAAATCTTGTGACTTGTTTTAAAGCATCTAGTGCATCAATCAACGACAAGCGCAAGAATTGTAAACCAGATGTAAGTTTTTGTTTATTATTAATTGAAGTCAGTCAATACAGGGGTTTTCAATCGATTTCAAGTCCGCGGAACACATACACGACACCGCGGGGGTTGCTGCCATGGCTGCGGCATGATGTTTGAACCAGTTGGTGATGGGTAGGTGTGCCGCGGACATGAGATCACTTGTTAGTCTCTCTGTTTAGATCGCATCTACCAAGGCCTGGAAGAGGTTCTGATCGCCGGTCATGGTGACCTTGCCCTGGGCGACGGCATCCTTCACCGGGATCTGCTTCGTTCCGACGGCGATAAAGTCCTCATCCTTCAGGTTGATGACCACATCCGGGGATGCTGCCTTGCCGTCCGACACCTTCAGTGCCTTCAGATCAACAACTGTTTTGGGGAAGAAATTGGGGTTGTAGCGCATCTCTTGGAGAGATTACAAGTTGAGCTACTTACCAATTTCATGCACACCGTCGGCGGCCTCAATGTTCAGCTGGAACACACCGAGCACCTTGCGGGGTCCGTTCGGGTCGATCGCGGCAACACGGGCCTTAATTTTCTCGATCACGGCGTCGCACTTCATGGTGATTATGGGGGGTTGGTTGAGTTGGTAGTGTTTTGACGGTGTGGTTAGTTGATTCAACTAAGAGATCGTACAGTGAACTGTCTCCTACGAACGTTGCTTAATGGGTTTATATACCCAAAAGTGTCAATGACTAGACAATGCACAAAACGTCACCTTGCGGCATTAGTCCTGGGATAATCTTTTGGGGGATGCCTTTTTCTTTATCAAACGCTTGCGTACGTGGTTATTCTTGACGCGCACCGCTTGCGTTACAGCAAACCAAGCCGGATGGATTAATGGATGCCGCAAGCTGCTATCGTTTGTTCATACTGTAATCCACGGTTAATCGGAGACGAGCCCTAGTAGGTTCGAAGATTAACCAACCCTGTGAGACTTCAATGTCGCTGGCTTTGAAATCAGCAGCTGGTAGAGTCACGTCATACACGTCATCAGGGTGGGTCAGCTGATGAGTACGATCTTGCTATAAAAAGATGCAACTTATGCATCGAGTTATTCGTTGAAGTTTACCTACCTTCGGTACTGCATTTCGTTTCGCCAGAGCCTGTCTTGAACACCACTCAAACCAACCCCCCATAATCACCATGAAGTGCGACGCCGTGATCGAGAAAATTAAGGCCCGTGTTGCCGCGATCGACCCGAACGGACCCCGCAAGGTGCTCGGTGTGTTCCAGCTGAACATTGAGGCCGCCGACGGTGTGCATGAGATTGGTAAGTAGCTCAACTTGTAATCTCTCCATGAGATGCGCTACAACCCCAATTTCTTCCCCAAAACAGTTGTTGATCTGAAGGCACTGAAGGTGTCGGACGGCAAGGCAGCATCCCCGGATGTGGTCATCAACCTGAAGGATGAGGACTTTATCGCCGTCGGAACGAAGCAGATCCCGGTGAAGGATGCCGTCGCCCAGGGCAAGGTCACCATGACCGGCGATCAGAACCTCTTCCAGGCCTTGGTAGATGCGATCTAGAAAGTGATTGTCATCTTAATTATAATAAATAAATATACTGATTGCAACATACATACATTTATCACTGTACAGATAAACCTTTAATAGTAACGAAAGAAACTGCCAGCTTTTTCGAGTTGATCTTTTCACAAAAAAAAAATCAGTTTGCGTGTAATATATCCTAATGTGTTACATTCCGTGAAAGTATAGGCTGTGTGTGTATTACACTCAGTCTATCTGACAATAAAATTGGAGGTAGATTTCAATATTTCATAAAAATATCTGACGACACTAACAACTGTATCGCAATCCTAGCCCTAATCTGTTCAACCACATCTTCCAATCTCAGTCTCAGTTTCAACCACAGCTCTTCTATCTATGTGGACAGTTCTAAGCGAATAACAAGGTCAGTGCACTGGAGTATTGCGAGCTGTATTCCTACGCATCCAGTATCCAATAATAAATCCATCTCGAGAATCTTTTTCCCTAACGTGGGCTAGTTGCTTTCGTCAGGTTTGGATGTGACGAAAACATGTTCCTGAGGCATTCGACAGAGCTGGAACCATAAACTCACCTTGTCCTTTTTCCCATCGAATACTGCTAGATGTTTGTATGCCAGCAAATGATAGTAATCAACTACTTGTGGATCGCTTTAAAGTGGCAAAAATAAAAGGAAATGAAAACTTGGCGCTAAGAACATTCATTAGCATCCATTCGCTTCACACGCCGATATATTCTGGTTTAATCGCATTTTGGCTAGGGCTGCTCCGCCACGGCGGCATCCATTAACTTGAGTTTTGCTCAAAAACTGCGTTATGAGAGCACCGATAAATAAAAAAAAACTCATCACAAGAAGCAATCTTCCCACCCCATCAGTATGTTGAAGCAGATTATAAGTCCATCAACTTAAAAGGAAATTAATTTAACTATGCGTACAATCGATCGACGCCTTTGCAAAGCGTAGCGAATCGAAGCAATAAAGCAGATAGGAGAAAGAGCTTGGAGGAATAAGAAACATAACGAAAAATACATTCTTTTCTAATCATCCGTGGGCCGCTTTGATCGTGGACAACCTCAGGCGCTCGATAGTCATCCTCTGCACGATCCGTTTCCAATTAGCCAATCGTCGATCATTCTGACAGATAGTTGTTCTATCTTGTGGCGCACCATCACGAACCCAGAATCTCACGGTCCGGAAGCTGCCATTGAGCGACCGGACCGACAAGAAAATACCGCTAATCTCACCACCCCAACAACCTGATCTTTGCACGAAACGTCAAGCTGTCGGGTGGGTAACGGGCTAGAGAACATGAATTTCCACCGATTGGTGGAATGGAAGGATTATCGGCGACGTCGTCGTCGCTTTTAATGGCACCAGGTATGGGAAGAAAAAGTGGTCCAACCGCCAAAAGATCCCCTCATTCGGGAGGTGGTTCCCGGTTGTTGTTGCTAGGCTGCCCAGGTATGAAGGGCTTCTCGGTGGAGTGGTGCGTTTTTTTTTTTGGAAGGAACGGGAGCGTAACAGTGGTGGCTCGAAAAAGAGTACGAAAACGATCATCTTAGAAGACGGTTGCCTGTTGCTGCTTCTCAATCTCAAGATGCTGGATGACAATCATGATGGGGGCAACGCGGCAGGAGAAGACGACGAAGACGCAACGCAAGAAAAGCGTGGCTCCAGCAACGCCGCGCACCTTTCGCGGAGGAAGCAAATTATAATAAACACACGCACGTAGCAAAAACCAACAAAAATAAAAACGAACCTGGAGATTGGACTGGCCATGTTAGTGTCCCGCGGAAGGGAGAGAAAGAGAGATAGAGAACAAGACAGAGGAAACACCGCGAATGAGGGTGAAATTCGTAGCCGAACATACGCGAGATCGGATGGACGTTGCACCCGATCGGAGACGGGTTTTTCACATGCGGGCATGTTTCATCGCCGAACGAACATGCCAAGCGCGCCTTCGATCTTCTCTCTGCGTTGACACACTTCGGCGTGGATCAGTCGAAACGAGCTGCTGGTCCCGATCGGTTTAAACCGGGCATGCCCGAATAGTGATTGCTCGTAGTTCATAGTACCGTGCCCCAAGTGAATCGCAACACCCACCCGGTAGTGCATCATATTCCTTTCCTTCCGTGACCGACAATAACAGTGTGGTTCGATCGTGCCAAATCCGTCGTTCCAAGAACGGGGTGGTGAAAATAAATCCAACCGACGATTCCAGTGTGCCAACGTCATTGGAGGCACACACGCACATTATCAAGCGGAATGGCATCGATAAGACACACCGTTGTTGCAGCACGGCGACCGTGGCCAATGCAGCTGATAGTAGGCGGCTTCTGTGTGCTGCTGATGCTTCAGGATAATCACTATCGCTCCGTGGAGGCTACGATACCGACCATCGATAATATCGGTAATTCCCTCCGGGGACGACTAATATAGCACACACCTGTCTTTGGCCCCGGGGTCCCGTGATCCGGATGAATAATGCTGCCCTATGCTGCGCTATCGACTACCGACTGTCAGTGAGGGGTTGTAAAGTCTAAGCTCTAGTTAAGCTAGGAAGTGGAACACTTTCACCGGCCCGGAGTTCTGCAGCTTAAGCAAGAAGGAGGTGTGGACTAAAAGCCGGCCATAAATCATACTAAAGCTTTTTTTAGCCATTTTTATAATTCCTGATAATATGTGCATGGGAAGATTTGTGTCTTTGCGCTGGACGTGAGCTATTTTGGGGTAGAGTCAAACGTTGTCATGTCAATGACTTTGTAACCTGGGATGAACATGTCCCTCTGATCATTGTCCGATAATATTCGATGATCATGTTATTTTAAATAACTTTTTAGGTTATTAAATTAGGTTAAAAAATATTTGAAAACAACACAAAATACTATTTTACTTGAAACCTCAAACAAGACCTCACGGACCGTATGTTAAACTTACGTGGGCCATAGTTTTCCTGGGCCATACCAAGAAGACATTGCCAGTAAGAGATGTCTACCCATTAACAAAATTAACAAAAAAGAACACTCTTGCATAACTGCTTCTGTTTCTGAACATGTTTTTCAACAAGGGATTTATCTTATCTGCTTTAGTCCCCAAGTGTCTACTTCAGATACATAACGAGCCATAAAGTTTACACCTAGCTATTGCACACTTAATCGTAACACGAGACTTTTAAAAATACGACCAGTTGCTGCTGTACTTTGAACGCAATTGATAGCACACACCGTCGATGCAGTCCGTCAGTCATTGCCTTGGCCTTGGTGCCGCGATGCACACAGAACCATCTAGATGAAGATTCCGACAGATTCGTAAAAACCAGATCCCCCAATATGCCATTTTCAATCGACACTTTCTACAATAAACAAAGAAAGAGAAGGCTAACCCGGAACTCCAGCTAACCGGGAGAGTTATTTCTGGTCGTTGAAATGAAAGGAGAAAATACCTTTTTTATGCGCGCTCATTTCACGGACCTAGGCGCCGAATCGTTGGTGTGTGGGATTGAAGAAGAAGTGCTCGTACCCGCCAATGTACAAGGAGAGCTAGGAGTCGAAGTTTCGACTGCAGTCAACTACACTACCCGCGTAGATAACGCGTTCGGCATGGACATTTTTGTGTCGTCAAATGTGACTTTTTGGCGGCAATCTGCTTTCGAAGGTTTTTGGCCAGCTAGCACGCTGAGTCGGTGTTTCGGTCAAGGTTTTTAAGCGGTCATTACTGCGTTGGGGGACACTAGAACGTACTGTTTTTATGGGAACTCAAGAGAAACTTTGACATGGTTGTGCTACTTTTGGAAATTAATGGAATGAGCATTTTCAAACTTACCCAGTTATACGATGAGACACGTTTTGTTCGTTCAATTCACAGTGAAAATACTCCAATCGCCCGTTGTACAGCAACTGATTCTTCCAAGGCCATTGGTAGCGGCCGATCCGGGTGTGGTTGCCGATGAACCGGCCTCTTCGACCATGAACGACCCGCCCATGAAACCATCACAGACGAGTGAGGACACTACTAAAAAGGGTTCGAAAGACGGTAAACAGGAGCAGAAGAGTGCCCGGGATGAAGCAGTCCGGACCTTCCTCATACCACGCACGCGATCCTTGCCGGGTTGCCCGCTGTGCGATGCATCCGTGTACAGTTACTGTGATGAGAAGGTGTACCACGATGCGTGCTGCTGCGGTACCATCAACGGTGGTGGAGGATTCGGAGGGTTCGGTGGCTTCGGTCGGCAGGGTTTCGGAGGTTTTGGCGGTCCGGCGGGTTTCGGTGGACCTGGTGGCGGCTGCGGCTACAAAGGATGCGGATTCCTTTTCGCCAACTCGTGCTACGAACATCAGCTGATAGTGAACTGTTGCTGTAATTCGCCATACTAACTAGCGTGATGCTGCTATTGCTTTCGGATAGTCTTCGGATAACAGTCTGCGGACAAGACGTGGTCTAAGAACTCCGTAAACTTTGCGTATCTTCTTGGCAGCCCCCCTTTAATGTTCTTTAATTCTGCCGACTTCCTTATACATGCTTCCTTAGTTTCTATAAGGGTTAGTTTTAAGGATTACGAATCCTGGTGGATTCTTATTTATACAGCTGCCTTAGGTTTAGGTTCAGGGTTTCCGAGCCACCCTTTTATAAAAGATAGAGAGAGTGACAGAGAGAGAGAGAGAGAGGAAGAGTGTTAAAGAGAATGCAGACATGCATACAGCGAAAACACACATACGTACGCACTAAGAACTACACGAACAGAAATAAAAATATTGACGATCATCGATCGCGCTCACTCTCTATGGAACACATTCTTCTTGCCCTTTAAACTTAAAACAAAAAACGAACATTCAAATAAAAATAAGGATTCGCTTCGATGGCGAACTCCGTAAACCTCTGTCATAACCACAAATTTTCACAGCATTACTACTACTCCACATCGTCTTTATACTTTTCACGCGCTTCGGCCCGCGCGTCCGGTACCAGCTGGTTCTTCACACCGCCGAGCACATTGCTGGTGGCTTGGGTGGCCAGCACAATCGGTTGCACCACGATCGGCGGTATTTGTCGCATTACCGCACCGACGGCACCGGTGTAACCCTTTTGATCATGCTCCAGGGCGGTGATCTCGACCAGGTTGTGGGCCGTCTCCGTAATACCCTGCGGATGAAGTAGGAAAGTGTGTATATGAATGAATGTGTGAAATGTGAATAAAAGTGAAAGGAGTGATGATCACGTTCAAACACACATACACTTACCTCTCGTACTATCTGTATGGCGTTGGACATTCCCTCGCGAATATCCTGCGGTGGATGAAGACGCTTCCGCTTGCCCTTACGGTTGCCTCTACCGCGACGGATCGATGGTCCGGGCGAAATCATATCGTATGCCGTTTCGGCCGTTATCTAAAGGGAGGTGTAAAGCAGAAAAGTGTAAATATACGGAACTGTTTCCGCTTGAGGCTTCTCACTTGCATTACCTGTAGCAAATGTATGATACGGGTGGTAATCTCCAATGCGGCCAGCGCGGTACGGGCCGTGAAGCTTTGTGCTCCCCGTTGCAGGCCCCGTACGATTCGGCCATCCTTTTGATACTGCTCAATCGGCAACCAGAATAAGTCCCATATACCTTGAACTGGAATGAAAAAAAATAAATGAAAATCGTGTTCAAATCCTTCCTGTGGCTGCTTCGCAACCCTGCTCCTACTTACACAGCTGCACCAACGAGTACATTGGTCCGAAACCACCGATAATCTTCGGCAGCTGGTGCTTCTTAATATCCTGCAGCCATTCCTGAAGCAGGAAGTTCAGCAACCTATCCACGCCCAGCAACCCATGGCGGTAGGAGATTTTCTTCAGCCGTATTTCCGAACACTGCAATTGTCCAAGACCCATCAGCAACCCGGCCAGCGAACCGTGCGATAACTCCATCCGCTTGCCATGATAGTCGATACGAATCGGCACATCCGGACTGAAGATGACGTTGCGGAAGTAGATCGGCGCTGAATCACCACACTCACTGTACGTGCCGCCCTCCTGTGTGTCCTTGTGCTTTTCTTCCTCCTCGATCAGCAGCATCAGGTTCTCCGATACCATCTTCTTCGCCTGCAGTTCCTGCACCGCGTCGGGAATGGACTCGACCTGCATCACTGGCGGCTGATGAGCGGGTGTGGTTTGCTGCGACGTTCGACCACCACCGGCCACCTGTCCGGCAGGGATGTTCGCATCGTTAATATCGCCTCCACCGCCGAGCTGGTTGAAGAACGTGATCAAAAACAGCAACGAGTCCTGGTCGATGTTTAACCGTATCGGCAGTACCGAAACCCGCAGACAGCATTCCTGCGTCGGAAGAACCGGATTGGGGCGCATGTGTAGCGCTTTGATAACCACCATATGGTTCGTGCTTTGCTTGCTCGTCGGACGGCTCGGTAGCTTCGGGTGGTAGAGGAATTTCTTTATGTTCGACACGGCCAACCCGTCTACAATCTCCAGCTCGTTAATCAGCAGTACCTGCCGGGATGCTTCCTTCGTGTTGGATGGGTACGATTCGTGCGAAAACTGTACCTTGCTAATGTGAATTTCCATCGTCACATCGTGCTTCCGGTCGGGGCCACCGCGCGTCTTCCACGTTAACTTCGCCAAGGCCGCATTTGCCGCTCCGCCGAAGCTAACCGACGGTGAACCCTTCGAGTAGCTTACACCCGATTTGTACGCCTCCGACATGGGCAGAGCGGTGGGCAGATGCACGGTACCGGCCGTAGCGACGGTCGTCTGCTTTTCTACCTTGCCCGCTGCCGTGCCGCTTCCCACCGATGGCTGTTGCTTAGCCCTGCGCCGACGATCATCCTTGGTGAGAAAGTCTCGCCCACCGTAAATGTGCCAAGTAACGGTCATCTCGCAAATTGTGTAACGTTCGACCGCGCTCGGAAAATCCTCGGGCGCCTTCAGCAGATCCGGCTTACCGCTTGGTATGCTGAAATGATTATCCACAATGCGGATCGGATCCTCCGACACGGGCACCTTCTGATTGTGGGAATCGTCCCGGTGTGGCCGCTCTTCGTCGGCAATAATACAAAAATCGTCATCCGTGTCCGAGCTGATTTTGCGCTGAGGGAAATGCGATACGCCACTTCCGCAGGCTCGAGCAGGCTCGGCCCGGTGTTGATGCAGTTTGTTGACGTCTCCCAGTTCCTTCGTTACTTGCGGCAGCGCTTCAACACCCGTATCGTCATCGTCCTCATCTCCCAAGCCATAGTTAATAGGGTGCTGTCCCAGCACGGAACGCTCAAAGTTCATTAGTTCGCGCATATTCACACTCGCATTATCATCATCCACGTCCGCACCGATGGGATTGTTGTTAGAGTGCTGCTGACGATCCTGCTGCCGCAGATAGTGGTCGTCGTCATGGTAGGACGACGGTATGCTCGAACCATCATCGATGCTTATCGAATCATCATCCGAACCAAACCGTCGCTTGTTGCTATTGCTGTCCAACACGGCCGGGTCTTTACCTTCCTCAATAAGCCGCTGGCGTTCGTCCGGGAAGAAAAACATCTCCACCCCTGGACCACAACCAAGCAACGCATCATCATCGGCTTCACCGCTTGACGTGCTTTCAATGTACAAACTTTCCTCCATGGCATCAGCCATCAGCGTGTTGACGTGCTGCTGCTGCTTCGGTGTGACCACGGGCCCACTAGTGCTCGACGGCGGACGTACCGGTAACAGTTCGCCCTCCGTTTCACTGCCCAACGGAAGTCCTTGCATACCACCAATATCCTTCTTTTCGAATGAAGCTCCTCCACCGATTGCAGCACTGTCCAACTTTCCGGTCAACGAGCTTCCCACAGGAACTTCAGCATCAACATCACCGTCCGGCAGCAGGAGATCTCCCTCCGTAGCCAGATAGCCGATCAGTTGGGCCAATGCGCGGGCCGAATCGGCACACGTACGTACGTGCACATCGTTGATAGCAGTACGCAAATCAAACTTTGGAAATTTCACCGTAACACGCTCGTTTAGCATAAGTGAAATCTCAAACAGCCCCACTTCGACCACGCACACCAGCTCGTTCGATGGTAGTACGGTGATTTTGCTACTGTTCTGTGCCACTTGATGGCTGCTGCTGCTACTGCTGCTGGACGAATCCTTTCCACCTGGCGCCGATACAGCGATCTGCTGCGGTGCTAAACTCAGCGTCACGTCTTCAGCGATAAAGTTCAGCGTAAGACTGCTGGAGGTCGTAATGTTCGTGCTGATCATGAACGAACCGATCGTTATGACGGCCCGGTACGGGAAATAGAGCGGCCGATAGTCGATCGCGCAGTCCCATAGATGCAGATGCATTTCGGTGACTACACCTAGAGGGACGTATCCCTGCACTGGATAGTCCACCACGTCCAGCATATCCATCAGCTGCGTGAGCCAGGCGTGTTGCGGCAGCGTGGAATGATGCCGCAGTGTGGTCAGCTGTATGCCTGCTGCCAGTCTAATGCGCTTGATCGCCAGATCCGGTATGGATTTGATTTGAATGGCAAGCGAAAGCATTTCGCGATTGGCACAGCCACGCTGCTCGTGCAGGGTAAGATTTTTGGGCGTTGGATACAGGGTGCTCAACAAGTACGACGGCAGCACACTGTTGATGAGGCGCAACGGTGGATTGTTTGACGGTGTCGGAATCAACCCGCAGTGATAGAATTCGGCTGACTTTGCCTGAATGCACAGGTAGCCGAGATTGGCGTTACTGTGAAAACCGCTCACCGAAAAGATGTAGCCCGAGCTCATGCGAATCACAAACTCTCCAAACTGTCCCGGAATAACGTGCTTCTGGGCATCGCGAACGGGAGCAAACATTGTCAGCACACCTTGTCCAATGTTCAACCGGAATGCAACGGTGTTTGCGAGACGATCAGTACAACCAGCGGACGGTGCAAGCTTGCCACCGTGGGAAGTGTTTCGGTTTGAGTGCGAAGACGACTTGCGTCCGCTGCCACCACCATCAAGGTTGCCACTGCGCGAGCGATCATATACCGAATAGAAAATACCGTCTGAATCGGATTCGGATTCGGAATTAGTCGCAGACGAGCTGGAATCTGAGTAGGTCAATAGCAAAAAGTTATTAGTTAGATTAGTCTCTTTAGCAACTCGCGCTTGATTGATTGGTTTACATACCTAATTGGATTCCGCTTTGGCACATTGTGTAGGGCATGTAGATCGAATCCATCATGCCCATGCCGGCGAGATCAACCTCTGGCTCGCGGAATGAAACTCGAGCACTGTTCTCGGCATTCAGTTGTGTTTCGGCTGCAGCTGTCGCCGATGGAGCACTCGGTTCCCACAGCAACAGGTCCGTACTGATGCGATTGTAGATCACTTCATACAAATGCTTCGACCTGCAATAAAAACAGATTAACGATATGTTAAGTAGATTCAGTATAAATCAATTCAAAAACTGGAAACTCACTTTAGTTGTAGACTCACAACTGGAAGGTCCACGCGTATCTGCAGTTTCGATCGCTTCATGGCGCACGAACAGAACGTGTTCATTTCGTCCGTGTCGCCTGGCAGTGTGAGTGTGTCCGGAGTGTCCGAAACGCCCGTAGTGGATGTTTTCGAATGCGGTGTATCACTTTCCCGGCACACGCGCTTCGCACTGAACGGCGTGTCCTCTTTACTACGGCCGGTAGTAACGCCAAAGCTTTCACCCGACGTCGGATCACTGTCACTCTCTTCGTAGCTACGATGTCCTCCCGGCGCAGGTGGTTTCGAACCAGATGGCGATTTCGCGGTGGAGCCCTTTTTGTCGGGAACACCACCTTGCACGGGCTCTTCCAGTGCCTTTTGCAGCGAAGCTTCGCTTGGGATTTCAATGATTATTCTCGGATACTCGACCGCCGGGACCTGCCCGGGTGCGGCATTCTCTTGCATCACAGTCTTGCCTATATTTACACCTCCGACACCACTTCCTCCCGCTCCCTTCGGTTCCGATTCGTAGTAAAATAGCTTGATTTCGTTCGCTGAAATATCGTACACAGGATGCGGGCTTAATGCAATTCCCGTGCGCACCATTTCCAGTTTCAGCAGAATAAAGTCTGGTCGGACGTTGCGTCGCCACCAAGGCACCCGTTGGGGATCGTGGATTGGTCGAAGGTCCGGGATCGGAAACCGCAGCCGAAAGTCGACTGCCAACGACTCAAGCTGTAGATCAGTTTTAGCTTCAAGCTTACCAGAGCGACCGGATGTAGCGTTCGACCTGCTTGGTGATGGTACGGACGTTGTAGAGTTGCCTGCATTGTGATAGTACGATGCAAACGGTGACTGGTAGAGCAGCGAGCTCAACCGATCCAGAATGGTAATGTCGAACTCCGTCAGGAACGGAGCCATCATGATGTGAATTTTCGTACGGGGAGGCGAAAAACGTTTGCCACTTGTTCCACGCAACGCGTTAGAGCTTTGCTCAAAGCTGACGTTAATTTCGGGACGCCTGGGTAACGTAGAACCGGAACTATTCGAGCGCTGTTCACGATAAAATTCCACCAACGGAACCGAAACATCCATCAGTACCTCTCGCAGGTCCGCTCGGGCGATTGAAATCGAGAAGCGAAGCAACGATCCACACCGGTTCCGTTGCTCATCACCTTCGAGAATCAGCGGTGCTAGCAGCAAGCGGAGATGATTCGAGTCACAGCCACTGTCTAGTACTAGCCCGGCATTGTTAATATCAATCGTACCGAGTCCCAGTCCCATATTCCCAATGGAGCGAAAGAACCTATCGGCCTTGTTTTGCAATTGCTGTACACTTGTCTCAGAGAGAGGCGATTCCATCGTTTCCTGCTGGTTGCTGCTTTCCAGCAGAATATCTTCGTGCAGCAGAACCATTGCAATGGCCGCCACGCGAACGTTAAACTTGGAAATATCAGCATTTGCATCGGGATCGATCATGCGCCTGCGGCTTGCAGCCGATGTTGCCGTCGTTCTCGACGCCGTACTGCTGGACGTGAACGAGCTAGTCATCGAGCTGGTGGATGATATGATTGATTCCGAATAATCTTCACCTTCGTCACCGCGGTATGCATCGCGCTGCAAAAATTCGGCCTGCTCCTCAATCATCGTCTGCATCGGATCGGCAAGCGACCAGCCCTGATTGATGCCAATTCCACCACCCATACGTGTCATGTTTTGCTGGAACTCTAATTCTGCCGCCGAGGCCGCTTCTTGCCTCTTGCTGCCACCGGCTGCTTTCGACCCAGCCGGCTGCTGTGGTGGTGGTGGTGGCTCTTCGTTGCTACCCAGGAAACTATCACAAACCAGCACCAGCGAGTGTAGCTGGCGCGGTGTCATGAACAGTTGTATCGATCCCACGGACAGTTCCAGCTCCACATTCGGCCCGGGCAGATTGTCCGCTTGCTTCATCTTCAGGCGGATCTCCTGCTTGGATGTGATCTTGCCCACGATAATTTCACCCGAACGATACATCCGCAAGCCCGAATCGCCCAGCTCGTCCTCACTTTCGGGGCTTTCTTCCTCTTCGCTAGGATCCGTTTCACGATCCGTGCCACTACTATTGCTTCGCCTGTAACACCCTACCCCTCCATCGCGGCTATTCGGCGGACTGCTGTTATCACATACGCTTGTGTTGTTGCTATAACTAAAGGGTCCTTCCCCACCGATTTCACCGGGCGAACCACCGCCCTCAGACATATGTGAGATCGTGCTACGGAACTGTTCACTGTCTATCATACTCGCAGCGTACTCCGGTACAGATGCATCCCCTGCCATCGATGGTCGCTGGTGGCGATGCATACGCGGATTGTCTATCCGAAACTCTTCGGTATAAAATGTGATACCCTCAATCGTTATGTGATGGGTGGCGTGCGTCGCAATGAGAAAAGATTTCTGTTGCTGCTGCTGCCGGCCGCCACCACCACTACCACCACTACCACCAGTAACTGTGTGATCTGACACGTCCGAGCCGGACGACGAGGATGTGGATGATTTGGGGGTACGGTCTGGCGGGTCATTACCAGCTTCATTCTGGTAATCGATACTGCAAATGATAAATTAAAGAAAAACATTAGCAGCATGGAACAATCATATTAAGCGGTTCAAATTGCTTACCTTTTGATTTTCACTATCACAGCTACCCCTCGGTCACCTTCCGGCGACAGATACTCTATTCTTACTTCAGTGTCCAAAAATTTTGCCTTAATCCTATTTAGCACTGTAAACGAGATAAAGAAATATTAGCATAAAAAAAGACAATATTTCACTGCTTCGGTCGAAATATCTTTCCTTAAATACTTTATGGCCAAATATAGAGGCGGAAGAGCGCCACAATCTAACGAATTCTCACTCGGTGTACGCGTGCTTGGCTACATTGTAAACCAACCCACACATCACATACAGACACATTTGAGATAACGCAAACAAAAACAGCGCCAACGTCACTGTTCTGCCCTAGCCTTCCTTAAGAACATTAAACTTATCGCGCACCGTCTTCATGCGAAGAAGAGGAAAACAGCAAGCACGACGAAGCTAAAGGTACGCAACCAATCTAATCACGAACGACTTTACCCAATGCGCACCGTAAAGTAGGTCAAACTGAGCCAGTGCACTATAAACGGAGCGCATTGCTTCCTGAAAGCGTATTTTGACCGAGACGGTGCTTGTTTCTCACTGAATCTCCGCACACCCGTTTTTCTAAACCCCACTAACTTACCGTTGTCAATGATTTGTGCAAAGTTTTCCAGCCCTTCCATGGCACTCGCGGGTAATTGTTGCGTGCTGGCGGACCCACCAGCTCCTCCACCTCTACCGTGTGTCGAGTAGCCATCCGCCAAGCTTCCGCCAGTGCTCTCCCGCTCCATGTACTCCTGTGCAAGCTGCATCGAGCTGGACATGGAGGACCACATGGATTCCAGCATCGAGGTGCCATCGGTGGGCCGGGCCTTCGGGCGCAGGCTTATCATTAGGTTGGACACCTCGATCGAGCTGTCCTTGGCGAGTAGCGAATCATACGGGACGTTCACCGTTACCGAACCGATGTGGCCCCCTGTCACCTCGATGCCCCATCCTTGCCCTTCGCATAGTTCGTTTAAGGCCTGAAACAAGAGAATGATAAAAGAACACATTAATTTATTGTATGTATCATTACATGTTGAAGAATATGTCGAAAAAACATTCGGTGATGCGCACAAAGCTGGTATGACGCCACTGCGCACCGCAAGGACAAACTTCGGTTTCGGGTCAAGAGAACCGCCATGCCGAACGATTCCAAAGTACATCGTCAAACTAAATGCCAAGTCAGCAAATTTGTGAAGGTTACAAATTCATCTTCTCTAACGATAAAACACAACCAAAAGGAAACAGTTTTCACCCACATAACGAGCAGCTAAAAGAACCCGTTGGACAACAGCTCCACCATCCGAGCGTTTGAAATGGAAACAAATGTGTTCCGCGTTCCGTACCCGCGCTGCTGGTCTCAGGGTCAACATAAAGTTTTGAAGCTATTAACGAACAGTCCGGGAGCACTCTACGTTACAGTGGACCGACCACCCTGTTTGAATGGCGAAAAGGTGTGTTGAATGTGTAAAACCATACCGTAGATCGCTTGTCGTCTCTCTCTGTAGTGCTGTGCTCGGCGTGGTAGGCATGGGTGGACGCAGGGGAACCTGATGACAAGAAGCATTTCCATATTGCGTGGAGGAGGAAGTGTGGGGTGCTCTTTCGGCCACTCCGATTCGAGAAACTCGGACGGACGCTACTACACGGGAAATCGCTGGCGTAGCTCGTTCGGAGAGCTCTATCGCCATTACACGCCACGTGCTTCGTGCGTGCGAACCAACATCACACTCGCGATCGGGCGCACACAGAGAGATGGATCTTTGTGTGGGTCGACGGCGCGGTTCAACGAGTTTGATCTACGGCAGATGTGAAAAATTAACAAAGTGCTGCTGGAACAGTGCTAGTGTGACAGTCTGTTGAGGATTTTTTGTTTATTTTTGCTTCGCTTTCTTGATCGATCATTAAAAAGGGTTTGATAATGCTCCTAAGTAAAGCACATTGTATGAATTGGAATTGGTAAGTTCGGTACAACATAGTGAAAAGAAAAAAAGAACCAATTTTCATGCAAACAAACACTCTCGCCTCGATTACAATGTAACCAGGCCTTACAACTGCGCACACAAACTGGCCCCTTACACACTTTACGCAGTAATCTGCCATCCCCGCCAACGGTGGAACAGAGAAACAGTCGAGAACGAAGTCCACGACTGTTGCTCTCGTGTTCTTTGACGTTGCAGAGGCAACGAGAGGATCGATCGTTTACAGTTTTACATAGCGTTTAGATCACAATTTTCTAATACTTCGAAGGAATACTTTGTTGGGGACAACATGAGAATGTAGGGTACATACAATAATAGAATGCGCTTTTGCTCCATTAGGGAAGTTATATGAACAGTTGCAGTTACATATACCGACCAGATATGACCCTTTCTGGCTTGCTGTATGGATCTCAAAAATGCACCACAATGTTATTGAAAGGAAGGAAATAATCAACCGACCGACCGTTCTGTCCGCTTTAAATTCTCCGACACGTGACCGAACAACCCAAACCGCGTAGCATATTAATCGCAAC
This sequence comes from Anopheles epiroticus, assembly GCA_000349105.1. Taxonomy (NCBI): domain Eukaryota; kingdom Metazoa; phylum Arthropoda; class Insecta; order Diptera; family Culicidae; genus Anopheles; species Anopheles epiroticus. Next base: position 422,596 of record KB671587.1, on the reverse strand, counting down.
CGTTATTACAAAGACAATTCTACTTGTTTGCATAACAACTTCAATGACCACCCTCCTCTGACGCATCCCAGGGGCGGTGGCCACCAAACGCCTATCAATTCGTTGCACCCTTTGTTTTTGGCATTATGAATTTAAATTCTATCGTTAGGTGACATCTTTAGCTGGAACACTGTGCTTAAAATGGATGGGATTTTTGGTTCGCGCTCACCACACTCAACACACTCTTCAGACCGAATGCTGCTTTACTGGCCTCACCGAGCGAGCAAACACTTATTAGGTGGCAGGGTTAGTTAAAACAGCCCGTCGTTGCGTCGTTAGCATTACAATGAGGTTCCAGGCAAGCAAGGTGCGGAATAATAACAAGCGGACGACGAAACGATTGGGCAAACTTTACAATCAAACAGTTCAAATTCTTCTAATCGCTTCATTTTATCAGTGGTATGTGATTTGATTTGCAAAGTGTGCAATTGAGCCTGCTTAAATGGTTCTTGTAAAACTGGAAGAACCATCACTAGGTGGCACTGCTTTGTACGGAAGCAATAATTTTGCAGCATGTTTTTTTCCCGCCTAGAGTGGACCGAAAGACGACCACTTTCTAGGCATCGCTTCTCAATGGCAGATCGATTGGGCAAGGTCAGTTGGTTCGATGTGCCAAATTGTTCTCCTTTCTTTTTCTTGCCTACGACACGACACCAAAATATCCGAAACAAACATCGACTGGCCCTCCCCGGGGGTGCAGCAAACGGAAAAAAAGAAGATGTTGCAAATCTATTGCGCGAACGACGAAAGAAGTTAGCAAACTGGTAGACGGCAAAAAAAAACGAACCACACAAACGAAACGCAAACAATTCGGAAGGAACTAAAGGCAGCACGCACAACGTGTTTTGCTGTTGTGGCTGTGGCTTTAACTGGTATCTTCTATTCTGGGGTTAGTCATGCTCGGAAAATGAAGTTGCGTACCCCCAACTGCACCAACTCCCGTTCCAAGGTTAATGTCGATTGCTGCAACGGAAAATGTGGACACGCAAATTGTGTGTCGATACGAGCGATTTCCATTCCATTCTGCTGCTTAAGCAATTGCAAGGGACACGTCATCCACGCACACGCCCCATCCCTTGCACACACCTTCGAAAAGGGCAAGGAAACACAATCATATGGCGTGGTGAGTAAGTAAAAAAACGCAAATCAATTGGTGCGTCAACAATTAAATGCTAATAGTAACACAGAACTTCAAAACCAACCAACCACACAACTCTTCAGCGAAATTTGCGTCGCAATCACCGAGCGAACGACTTCCCGAGCGCGCGCTCTCTTACAAGGTTTTCGTTCCATTTTTGGATTGGCCGCAAAGAACCGGACCGCGGGTTACACTACCGCCTCACACAGCTCACACTCACATTATCGTAGTCTTATAGCGCACACAGGCACACATGTGGATAAGAGCTTGAACACGCAATCCCCTTCCCTCTCCGGAGGTTCAAGGAGCTCGCGACCAAAAGACAGTTGGACACGGCACGCAGCACAGCCAGCAATCTCGCGCAAGACGTCGCCGACCCGGACCATGGCGAACAACCCCTTCCGTTGTTGTTAACCGCTGTTGTTTGCTGCAATCAGCTGTTAATGAAGCGCACGCGCTTGCCTCCCACTCTTGGAACGGGGTGCAACATGTTCGTGTGAGTGTGTGTGTGTGTGTGTGTGTGTCAGTAGAGGTTCAGGCGTCCGATCGCGATCACACACGCGCGCGCGCGGAAACCTTCAACTTGGCGCTGCTGCTAGAAGGTTTGCATGTTTGAGCAGCATCAGGAACAGCCTTAACAGCACCTCCAAACATGGTTATTAACCAGATATTAGTACCATCCGTTCTCGATGGGCCACTTCTTATTGCTGATTGATCCTTGAACTTGGTGGTGATAAACATGGTGGTGGTGTACAATATACGCGGGACGTTCTAGTGGCTCGACACTAGCTGCATCCGACTAAACTCTTAAAGCCGAAAAGTGTGCACCCGTCGGTACACTTAACCACGATCGCTGCGCAGTTTTGAAGTACAAGCATATTAAATAGTTTCCAGCTACATTTCAACATTGATGTTGGGTCAATCTGAATCAGATTCATGAATCTGAATGGATCATTTAAATGAATCATTGAATCTGAATCTCGACTGAAAAAAAAGATCAATGATCTACGAATCTTGATGACCGAAAACTCCTATGGCATAGACAGATCAATTAATTTTAACAATTTTCAAAGATTATACACAAAGATTTATTCATCTGTAAAGATTCAGAGATTCATACATTTTTTAAAGATTCATCATTCTTCAAAGATGCATTGGTTCTGATTCATCAATGCTAGGATTCAGATTCAAGATGTGATTCATGATTCCGAATGATTCTTCGTTGAATTTATACATTTGAATTATTCTTTGCAAAAAGAAGTTGTGAACCACAACACTTGTTAACATGCATAGTTTTGCTTCTTTAAACACCACCTTCAACCATTCTCTAGCTACAAGTGTACGAACACTGACGGTTGCGATCGGTTTTACTGCAATTTTTTATGACCTTTTAGCAACGGCTGTGGCAGCAATCGACGACTAACGGTTGCTTGCAAGGGAGAATAATAACGGCAATAGGAAGGAGCAATTGCAACATAAACTGCAGCAGAAAACGGGTTCTGTGGAGATTGAATCAGTGTTTGGTGTGACTAATCACTAGCCACATACAGTGTGTAAGAGCTGATATATGATGAAATGATTTGTAAGTAATATAGAACAAGGACAACGAACAGTACTCCCTAAACCGTATTTCCTTGCGATGCTTGAGAGACACTTAAATGGATCCAAACACTTCGTATGACACTAGCAGCTGTTTCGATATCAACACATCGGCAACGTGGACAGCGAGCGAAAGGGAGAGATCGGGAAGTGAAAGCCTCAACAAAATGAAGTGTATGATTAGTTTCCTTTGTTCAAGTCACCTCGGCGCCTCCGTGTACCACCTCCGAAGGGTTTGCGAGCTGTCAGACAACAGTACACACAGCCTCCTCTTTCCTCCTACTACTACTCATTTGCGTTACACTCGTTTCGCTTCACTCTACATCACTGTGGTTGGCCATTTGTTGGAAGGTATCGTTGCAAGCAAACTTCTTTCCTCCTAGTAATGTGGCGTCAAGTGAATACCATCCAGCTGGCACCGTTCAGTCTGCAGACTGAGTTGGAGCATATCATCCACGCCGATAATAGCGTAGATTAGGGGCACAAGTGCTTGTGTGAGGCACTGAGCACTGGAGAGGGTAATGGACAACGAAGAAATGCCATACAATTCTTCTGTAAAATTCATCAGTGTCTTTCACAAAGTCGAGTTGGAATTTAATAATTGAAATGGACAATAAAATAGAACAGAAATTGGTTTTACCGACTTTAAAACTTCACGGCCCGCAGCACGATAATCTTGCGATGATTGTTTGATAGTACTTTTGCCACAGCATCTCATATGGTGCTGAATTGCACCCGACGGTACTGAGCTGCTCCAATTTGCCACTTGCACTCCCTCGACATGGCACAACAAACACGTTCCATTGCCACTAGGCTTACCCGTGACACAAGCGCACACGAGACAAAAGCGTCAAATCAGTGAAAAAAGGGAGATTCACCATTACATCGCCCTGGCACAGTAATAGATAACGAATAAGAAGCACACGGCCCATTGGCCCGAGTCCGAGTTTGATGGGCTCGTGGGGCCATAGATTGCTGACAGCACCGGCACCGGCTGGGGGCATGCTTCTGTCTCAAAACAATAATGTAGGGTAGTAGAGTGATGGTTGCTTTCCATGACTCCGTATCAATTCCAGACGGTTGGCTTTGCGAAAGGGCTTTGTTGGTAAACACTGTCCGGAGTGTGGCAAAGTGTGAATCTCTGTCCGTCTAGCCGTCACCTCACAACCCTCACTCCTGTGGGTGGAAAGGCAGTAGAGTACAATGTATTCTAAGTACTGTTTCCATCGAAATAGGATGGGCAATAGCGTTATTAATTAAAACGACTCATCCAGCTGATTGAAGTGATTCTTTCTGTCGCATGTAATAGGGAGCAGAATCGCGTGTAATAGGGAACGGAATCGGGAAGACGCAGAGATGGATGGGTGAGATTTACCACGATTAATAAATGTGGTCCCGCGTCGACGACCTGCCATTAAACTGGTAATGAATTTGACCCCCGTTTGCATGGACCAATCACTGAGCGTCAATGTTCTATGGCATAGAATTGTAAAGCCCAGCAAAGAGAGATTTGTTTGCCAGTAGTTTGCACCATATAAACCGTTAAGCCACCGTTTCTTCAGTCGCTAGCATAGATTGTTAAACTGTTCATAAATTACCATTACCAACGAGAATACTGTTTGGTTTAATCCAACATTCTCAACACTGACGAAGTAATTCATGAATGATTCTTCACTTACTAGAGATGTGAAGGTACGCTGCTTGAGAGTTAAAATTTCATGCTCCCATCTACATGAGAGAAACCATAATATTAGAATATTCTTTCGATGTCCTTTGGGTTCTCTTTTGTGCGGATTTCACTGTACTATAACTTTATATCATTAAATAATACGAACTAACCATTTTTGTGACTGTGTATGAGCAGCAGCGAAATACAAATGCATCCGGTTGCGCTTGCACAACATCGAGACTCATTTAATGACCCGGGTGGTTGTTCGTCTCGCTGACTACTTTTCGGAAGACGGAATGCATCACACAACTTCCTTTGTTCCGAAAAGAACGCAAACTCACACACACACACGCACAGGACAATTATGGTAGTTTTTACAACAAAACGAAAAAAAAGCTCTTGCGCTCTTTAACCGATGCGCTTCATCTATGCTGCTGGATGCTCCGTTCCTGCTGCATTACCTATCCCTTCACACACTAATGAACTCAACCCCGGGGTCGACCAGTCGCGAAAACAAAGAGCCCACCATTCCCCGTGTCTGAAGTCTGGAGGATTAACTGCGAAGCAAAATCATGCAATGGAAGAAAAAATAATAATGGCAACACATTGCATTTTTTTGTTTTGTGACGTGGAAGAGTCACTGAGTGGAAAGCTCGGCACAAGATGCACCTGACTTTACACAGAAAAGCATTAAACATAAATAGAAGTAAGAGAAATATTTTAAAGTTTGCTTCATAAATAGGGAGGAAAACCGATGTTTCCTCTTTCCCTTCCATCACTGTCGCGGGTGAAGCGTTGGTAAGCAGGATCCTTGTGCGCACACATCCTTGCAAGACGGTAGACACCCGAACAAAGACACTCCTTGCGTCGAACGGTGCGCAACGCGCGACGAAATGTGATAAAGAAAAGGTATCGATGCATGACGACGTTGAAGCCACACCGCTGACACGGAATTGACGAAAGAAACCCCGGGAATGAACTGTTCCGGTCATAGATTGTGGTGGTGGTTGGGGTTGGTGCATGCATCTCGCAGACGACGGCAATGACCCAATGGGTATGGGCGATGATTATCAATCCGTGGCAGAAGAGAGCCGCGTCTTCCCGCGACCGATAGCCGGGAAAGGATGTAAAGCAAACGTTTGCTAAAAATCACCATTACTAAAGCGACATAGAGAGAGAGAGAGAGAGAGAGAGAGAGAGAGAGAGAGAGAGAGAAAGCGACACGCAATTGGGAAAGGAATCGTATGTGTGGGCATGAACGATAAACAAAGGAAATTGAACGAGAAGGTAGGACACGGGGATCGAGAGTTGGAGTTGGAGTTGTCCAGACAATCTACTTCCAGACGATGCTCCTTAGTGTCTCATTTTATGGCGGAAGTGGAAGAAGCGCAACCGGAAAGGAAGAACGCAAAACACGAGACGGGAATGTTATTTAGGAAGAAGGGCACGGAAACACCTGAACTCACATGACCCTGTCGCCGCACGCGCTTACGTAGTAGATACCAGGATTTAAGGAAACGGCAAAATGGTGTTTTGGGATTCGATATTGACGTTTCACAAGTAACAGCAGCAGGACAAATTGGTATTCGCGAAACAGGTGAGTGAGCAATAGGGATGCAATAAATCTTTCTCTTCTGCCGTTATGTGAGCTGTTTGCAAGATTGGTTTTGTAACGATTGGCTTTTCAAAGACTAAATTGATTAAGATGTAATATTTCCAATGCAGAAAATGTTGTCTGGTCTAAATTAACAATTACCTGCGAAGGTTAGATATTTATAATTAGTTTTATATATAGCTCTTAAACTATAAAACATTCATTTACTCTAATTAGAATGTTTCGAGCGTTTATATGTTTTTGCGCAAAATATGCAAATAAATCGTTGTCCACATTGTGTCCTCAAGTAATCAGTTAACTGGCAACAAGACAAACATTCAATAAAACAATCATCCACAAACTGGCTCTCAAAGCAATAATTTTGACAAAGTGAGATCAGCATCGAAGCTTCATGATGGCGTAAAAGCAACACCAGATGAAACCCAAATCGCATTCATCAACACCACCGCCCTTCGTCTTCGGCGAGCACCGGGAGAGAGAGAGAGAGAAAAGATCTTTGAACCGGTTTCAATCAGCCAGCGCTCAGCTGAAGCCACAGATCCAACCATCCCGCCATCTTCCCCAGTTTATGAGACTAGGCTAGGGTTTGATTGAGATCGGTTAAGTTCTTGCTCCTTGGAGTGGCGAAACAGGCACAAGACATAAAACCTGCCGCGAATTGACGGCATAGGGAAACCGAGAACAGCAGTTTGCTGCTTAGAAACTCTCGTTAAGAGCCGTTGGACAACATTCACTGCAGCAGGAGCAGCATGACTCATATCTCTTCGCGCATAATCAAGTTAAATAATAATTAGCGCGAAAGATTAAAAGAAGAGCCGTGATTAATGTTGAAATAAAACATACGACTTCATTTTGTGAGTAAATTACTTGCAAATTTAACTTCTCTAAATTTCCCAACATAATGATACGAATAATACAGGAAACAAAGCGTATGCATTCCAGTGGACCTTGCTATGGGCCCAAGGCAAAAAAAAACACTATTCCGCGGCATCTCCTTTGATGGAAAACTATGCAAAAAACTATCGTACGAAATACGGAAATGCCATGAAGATTGAACGCTTTAGCGCATGATAAACGGTCGAGCGTAACAACAGGCTTATCTTTGAAATAGGAAATGAAAACAATCCTCCAAGTTGCGTTGCTGTGTACCGTCAAGAACGGGGCCTAATCATTGAACCGTTTCGTCTTAAAGTGTCTATGCCCCCCCCCACACCCTCCCAATGGGTGTGTATGTGTGTAGGCGTAGTGCTGTTAGTTTTGCACCCAAAAGCAACATGTGTTGCACCACCAACCCATGGCGTAGAGGCCATAAATGTGTGTATAAACATGTTGAATTGATTAATGACGTACACTAAAGTTTAACGATTCTTCCTCATATATTGCCAATATGGTTTGCGAAATCCTGCAAACTTGCCAATGGTCAAACCAAAGGCTTTGCTTCAAAATCGACCGATAACACGACGACACACACTCTCTTCGTGTCCCTCAGTCAGGGCGCAGAAGAATTTCACGGCGCCATCAGGGGAGCAGCGGGTAACGCGCAATTGACACTGGTCGGAAACACATGCCCGGTTCCTCCCGCAAGCCCACACTCGTCGAGGAGCTTCTTAATGACTTCTCATCATTTGCAACACAACCACATCAACACACACACACACACACGGCGTGCGAGATTTGTTGCCTCCGACCATAAACAACTGGCAGACATCTTACCGCCGAATCAAAACAAAACTTCGCCTGCGGGTTGGGTTGGCCCGCTTGTTCAGCTTGCACCGATTGCACCGTTGTCAGCTAGGGCCCGGCGACAGAAAACAGTACTTATACGCTAGAAAAATTCATCTTCATCAGAAAGGTGCACTCGCGAGCCGCGTGACGAAAGATGTCGCCTCGGCGGCTCTGTCCGGGCCAAGGAGGGAAGGGCATCGAGACAGACACGTTCCCGCAACCCGTGCACCCACCAACACACTATTTATAGCGATCTTTGCCCGCATTCACTTGACCAACCGGCGGGTAATCTCTCCACCGAGCGCACAGTTTGTAGGAAACAACTCTAAAATTATAATAGTATTGAGTATCTTCCCAGGCGGTTCTCTTCTCTACTTCTTCGCTCAACGACGATGAAGTGTAATGGCTCCAATAAAAGACGAACTTAATTTCAATTTTAAGAAGGAATGTTGGAGATAAATTGTATGTACCAACTTCCCGATACGACACAGAAAAAGTACCGTAGGCGAATAAGTGTTTTCTTTTCCGTTGCAGGTTTATTCATTATCATTGATCCAATTGAACCAACCGATTGGAAGTAACGTACGTAAAAACAAAAACAAGGTACTATAAGAGCCTCATTCGTCACCACTGATGTCGTCACATAGTGTGGTGTGTGGAACACGCTCAACACACGTTTGTTTACGCAAATGCAAAACAAAGAAACAAACGCGACCAAAAACAACGCAATTGCGAAATGACCAATCTCCGATAGGTACCTGGGGGAGTGTGCTGCTTTTGACTGTATGTTTGTTGTTTCCAGGCCTGGATAGTTATGCCTATCAGATATGCATATGCGAGGTTGCTGCTGCTATTACGAATTCTAGAGAGATGGTGTTTTAATGATGATTTGATTGGATTTTACCCATTCTAATGGTAGGAATATTCTTCCTGCCTTTGTTTCTAACCAGACGCCCCTTATCAAAGCAGCACCATTGCTTTTGTAGGTCAATCAGAGATGCCTTGGTTGGTGGGTTAACGATACCAGACGTCTTAAATCTCACGCTAAAGATAAGACGACACAAACACGTCGCTCCCTGTGATAGCGTCCCTGCGGTTCAATAGAGAAGGGAAAGTTATGGGCAACCATCGGATCAAACATTCATCCAACACTCGATCATGCGGATTACGGTTAAAAATCAACCGAACTTCACGAATGCTTCCAGTAGCCGAGGCTGACATTTGCTGCTATTCATCTAAATGAGAATGGAAAGTAAAAGGTCTGTTGTTGTTTACTGTTCTCACCTGGCAGTACAGTGTGACGTTGTGCACGGTTCCGGTGCCATTGTAAAAGTCAACGTTCAGTTGATCGAGCGTCAACTTTTCCTCCAGAAACCGGCCCAGATAGCGCTGGAGCAGAAAGCGGCAGATCTTCTTCTTGATCACGTCCGACCACGGCACATACCAGGGCATGATGACGCAGAACGATACCGTTGACGATTGTGGTGTTGATGCTGATGATGCAGGTCCCCGTGGCTGATCCGGCTGTATCAGATGACGGAAATACGATCGACTATTGGATCAACAGTATACACGACTAAGCCGCAATCGCCACTCTGCAAACGGGGTCCGTCGTCGTAGTACTTGTACCGTTTCGTCGCCGTACCATAAATTTGTCGCACGCTAGAACACGTGTTCGAGTGCTGCGAGGTAGGCGTGTGTTGTGATTCGTTCTTATCAGTTCCGTCAACACTTTCCGCAGCTTTTTCTAACGCAACACGCAAAATGCTTTTGTTGTTGCCACACTTTTACAACAATGTTTTTGGCTGCTGGTAGGAGAGGACATCACACCACATACACACTCACACGTTTATGACTACTCAACAAAGAAAACATAAAATTTCGCCACCAACACTGCGGAACAGGCACGTGTGTAAAAACACTACTCGAGATGAGATCACTGCTTCGTTGCTCCTGCTCCGTTTGGCTTAGGCTGGGTGCTGTATTATGAAGGGTTTCTGCTGGCTTTCCGTTTGCAACATGTATCGACGTGTTTTGTGCTGACTCCTATCAATCGCTTTCTTATCTTTCCCCCTTTTCAGTAACCTTTCGGTGTGGCGTGTGTTCTCCCTTGGCCTTGGACGTGCCTGAATTGTTTTATCGTTGCAATTTTAATTACACACAACCTCCCTGTTGCTCAAATCAGTCCCGGATCAGCAGCGTCGGAGGATGTGTCGGGATCATCGGCAACAGTCTCTCTATTTCCTCTAACGGCTGGTTACTGCGATCTGTTTGCGATGATGCTGCTACTGCTGATGGCAGTGCTTTGCGTATGTGTATATGTATGTGTGTTGGTGCCTTCCGATTCTCTTCCGTTTCGTTCTCACTCTTTCCAATACTGAGGATTGGGCGTTCTCTGTCCTGCGCACGCTGCGTATCGCGATTCCTTTGTTCACGCTCTCGCAAGCACCCGCGTACACCGCACACTGCTCACGTTCCCTTCACCACCAACACCAGCTGTTCGCTCACTAAACACAACAAGCACCATGCGCGATCTGTCAAAAACCTCCACGAACAGTTCCGTGTCCCCTTTCCTTTTAATCGAAGCACACGGGAATTAGTAGTAGGGTTGTCTGCGAGAAATTATCCCTGGAAGTAAAGGAAGTAGAAGAAGAGGATATGAAGACTTTGGTAACTAACAACTTGAAATACTTTAAAAGTACGACAAACAGTGCCAAACAAGGGAAAATAACACAACAATCCCGCTCCCGTTCCTGTGTAAGATTGGGAATTGCACGCACTTTATGTTCCGGACACCCTTTCCCTTTGGCGAACACAACACAAAACCACACCAGCTATTCCAACACACGCAGCGACGGTTCGTGCTGCACCGTTGCAAGTGTGCGTGAGATCCATGCATTGCTGTTTCGTCGTAGTTTTGCTCGTTTCGATGAAAACAACCCCGTCGCTGCACGCACACACACACCCCTTCCCCCACTCCTCGTTGAAAGCATCAAGCTAAACTTCATATACAACCCACCACGACGGAATAGAGCCCCCAGGAAAGAAATGCAGAGACTACTTTGTTAGCTCTGCCTTAAGCCATTGAACGGGCTCATTTGTTGTGTTGGTTCCTCGCGGTAGCCCGTCTACAACGCCATTGTCCAGGAGATGCTGGTTATTTGCTTGACGGAGGGTTTTGGAACCATTTTTCGTGCCCTTACCTACGGAAGATTCACCACCATAAAGCACCAGTGCACCGTATATTTCACTTTTGCAGGTTCAACCCTATACACTCAATTTGCGTCTCTATATCGACCACCTTTCCGCTCTCTCTTGCACCATCAGCATTGCAGGTCGCTCGCAACTCAGAATGTTAATAAACTTTGCTTAAATATTTACGTAATTGGCAGCGTGCATTTGCAATGCAGCTTTACATTCGCTGCGAATCACTCGTCGTTTCACTTGTTTCTTTTCTTCCACTTTGTTTGCACGGTATGTCGTGATTTGCCATGCGGGACTCTGGCAAATCACAACCTTTTTGCGTTGTTTCTTTCTCCTGTGTGAACGCGTACGTTGCTTTGCTGGGCTTTTCTGCGAACTGCTTTGTTTACCAGAGGGTACAAGATTTATATATATAAAAGGTTGCTTCACGTCAGCGCATGGTGCACCATTTGACAGCAGGATGCTTGACGTTTGGGATCGAAAGAAATTCTGTAGTTCACAAAAACACGTACCTTTTATCTGCGCAAAAGCTCAAATTAGAGTTTATTTTACAAGGTTTTCAAATGTACAACAGCATTTGACCGGGTTTGTCTCACTTACTTCATTTGACTGTTCCAAAAGGCTCAGGACAACTTGCAACACACTGGTTGTAGGTGAATTGCTTGAGTATAATTAGCTTGTACCAAAAAATTGCCTCTGTACATCATTTGTAGTGTTTAAGTTGGAAAGAAATTTTATTTTAACAAGATTAGCGTATCTCTCTTCTTTACTTTACGCCCTCATCGCAAATGGCCCGTTTATACCATTACGCCGTTGCAGTATAATGCATAAAAATGGCTTGTACCGAGCGAGCTGCAATTAACCTTCGACTACCACCCATCTTACTCATCCTTTGGACCTGGACCCATGCGACACTCGGGATACTTTTCCGTCAGGTAACTGCGCACCTCACCCGTCTCGGCCATCATGCGCAGCCGCACCTTATCCTGGTTGCGAAGGTACTCTTGCTTTTTGAGGTAAATTTCCCACGAGCGGAATTTGGTATAAAACGGAGGGAACTTTTTCTTTTGGAGCTGAATCTTTCCATCCATGCAGTACTGGGTAAAGTCGAGAATTTCGTTATTTTCTAACTCTTGCTCCGTTCGGCACACCGTCGGGCTTGCGACCACCTTCGGGAAGTTCATGTTTTCTGGCCTAAATTCCACCACATGCAGACCCTTTTCCTCCGCAATTTGCTGGTGATCCTTCTGCTTCAGCAGCCCAATAAAGAATGCCTTCACAACGTGCTGCACGTTGGTAGAACCTTCACACTTGGCGCGCAAATCCTTTATACCGAGCACCTCGCACACCGTCCTAATGGCACGGTGGCACTTCAACCCGTAGCCTTCCGGTTTTCGTTCGACGAACAGCTTGGTTGCCCCGAACTGGCAGTGGAAATCGTGAAACACCGTGTGCCCATTGCACAGATCGAAATGCATCAGCTTCTGGCCGGCCCGGTTCTTTGCCTGTCGCAATGCAGCACGGCCCTCGATTGCCTTGCCGAATCCAAATCCTGCCAAACCATTGCCATTGCCCGTTACTACCATTGCCGAGACGCGTCGCTTACGGCCGTGGTTACCCTTCATGTTAACGACCGCCTTCAGCTCCAAACACTTCGTGTCGAACCCGACGAACTCATCCTCTCCGACCGCATCCGGTGGTCCGATGCTGCGACCGGGCATCTTAGATCCCGACCATCCCCGCTCGAGCGGGCTCAGTTTGAGTCGCTTAAAGTTTACCATTTCATCACGAATTCGACGCAACTTGGCCTCACGCTCCTTATCCTCCGGAAGTTTCTGCTGCTGTACCAGTTCGCGGCCCCGTATCACCGGTGCCGACAAACCGGGCCACACAATGTTTGCCTTGCCGTATCCAATCACCTGCCCTTTGTTAAGATCTTTGGGTGTGATGCGACCGGACCCTTTACCACGGCCTCGCTTCTTACCGGCATTACTGACGGATATCACACCCTTCCAGATTTGTTCGGCGGGAACTGAAAATAAGAAATCAGAGTAACGTAAGCATGTGAGTAACGTGTTTTTACTATTATGGTAAAATATCATATCCGGCTTACGTTTGTTGAAGAAACTTGTTTCACGAACATTACATAATGTTGGAACGGTGGGTTGCAACAATGCGCGACCACGACATTGCTCATTTGCCGGGCGGTGATTTATGAAGCGTGCATTGCTGTTCCTAGGAGCATTGCATATCGTGGCGGTCTGCCGGCCGATGTTGAGTGCTGCAAAGGCTCGTAGCAGTGTATCGCCGCTCGATGCGATTCGAAACATCGGTAGTTTGGTATACTGAACAAGAATCTAGCACGAATAAACAACAATGCCGTGGTACGAAAGGAAATGTGTTTTTTATTTGCAAACCAAAACATTGCCCAATGACATTTGTACTGCCCGTGGACATTTCCCTAGCTTCAGCTACCATCCGCAGTAGCGTTTAAATCAACCAAGAGAAAATGCGTGTGTGTAACGGGTAACGCACAATAGCGTTACAAGCAGAAATACATCGATAAAGGAGCTTATACACGGAAGCTATTTCAAATGCGCAATGATAATTTGTAAATGTAAATGTAAATGTAAATTATTACGAAAAATAGATAATTTTTCAATTTTATCTTTTAATTTGATTGATGAAGAGAAACAGTTTTTTTAAGCAATACGGCCTGGCCGTTTTTACCGAATAAAAAAAAGTTTTTAAACTAAATTCAAACAATCAAAATAATCCCTACACAAAAATAATAAACTATTGTTGTTCCACTTCTTCGTTTTCTTCACCTGTCCGCTAGCAGTGGGTCCATTTTAGAAGAAGCAAAAACGTATCGACAATGCCTTACGACCGTATTTCATTCCGACACACTACCGAGACGGGCGAGGTGCGTCATCGATTTCCTAATTCGCGCCGTATTTGTCAATTTTCCAACGCTTCAGCAGTCGCATCGTTTACCGACGAATTGTTTGCGGTACACTTGAATGTTAATTACTTTTTTTCACCCTCGCCAACCAGCCACTGCGTCCAGCCAGCAGCCAGCCCGCTCTTTACCACCCTGCTATATCCCATGTACGCCATTGTGGTAGCTGGCCACTAGCCCTGCTGGGTGTTGATTTGTTTCGTTATTATTGTTTTTGCCAGCCTGCCTGCCTGTCACAGCGGCATAGTGAACGCTCCGAATTCGTAATCGTAACCTAAATTGTATCCAAACACACACACACAATGCCAGGGCGTTCCTTCCTTCGCTCTGATCATTATCGATCAATAATAAAGCTCCCTGGAATGGTCGGGGTTTGGGGGCTAACAAAATAAGCAGTCGGACACGGTACACGTGGCAGCCATCAAACGAATTCAGCACAGTCCTTCAGTCAGCCAGCCTGCCAGTGTGAGTACAGGTTGGCGTACAAAATGCAAAACCAACAATGAGGAATGGAAGGTTTTTATTTTTTCAAATTAATATTAAAATAGTACGAAGCGTGGGAATGTGCTCGGTACACGGTTTTGCCACTAGCGTTCGAATCAAATGTGATACCAAATTTGTTGCGACGCTTTTGGGTGTTGCTATGGAAACTACATTAAGGAGATGGTCAGTTAGTCAGTGGTCTTGTAACAGTTTTGTGCAAACATTTCGTTATGGCCACGTGAGGCCTTCCTCTTTTGAAGTATTTAACGAAAAGTAATTAAAATATATCCATCAAGATAGCTAAAAGCAACTAAAACGTAAGTGTTACTGTACAAATTCAACAACAATCAATGTGTAATATTGAAAAATAATTCTATTGAACCTAAAATGAAGATAAAATGTTTTATCAATCTAATTTTACTTGTCATGTAATTATGTTCCGTAATGTAATGCTAACAATCGAATTTCCAGTTTTAACCTTACCCAACTGGCACATTTAAAAAATTGAATGTTTAAATTTGTTTTCATGCTTTCCTTTAAGATTCGCCACTGAAACAAAAAATCAATACTTATACTCGGCTGCGAATATCGCGTATGTAGAGCAAACATATTTAAAACGTTATCAAGGATTTCACGGCTCAGCGCAAAATCTAGCAATGTGTTGCTAATGTGCATCCGATTGTATATTTGCCATTATTTCAGCGACAAGCCCAGCAAACCCTTCGCCCATGCGCCACACCGGGCAAGGGAGCCAAAGTGATGTTTGTTATTTTAGCTACAGTTCAATATTTACCTTCACCGATGTACGTGTGCGTGTGTGTGTGTGTGTGTAGGTTTCAGAAGGACTAACTGTAAAACGGTCCATTTTCTTCCCTCGCGAGAACGAGCGTAGCGCCATGATGGAAAGTGTGCAAATGTTAGAGAAAAGTCTTCTCCGCCGTCTGCGTCTTCGCTCGACTTGCGTCTGCAGCCGAGGGACGGCGAGATAGAAACCACCGTTCAGCCAGTCCATCGTACGTTCGGTTATGGTGTGCACTTAATTAAATTTTCATAATCACCATTACCATCCATTTTACCATCCACGGCGGGGACGACTGTCAGCTAGCGCCCGAACAACGCTCAGCATCTCCCAATTCCCAATCCACATCAATCATTCAGTACATTTAGCACCTCGGATTGTTTGACACGACATTTATTGTTTCCACCGTGGCTACTGAAGCCATCCTTTGCGTCGGGCGAAAATATCTACACGCTGCTGATCCCCTTATGGCCGGGATCTAGACCGGGTCGAAGCCTAATGAGCCAATGATACGTACGTAATCGCATTCCGGGACTGTTGCACTGCTATCTGTCAATCTACGGTGCCTCAAACGCTTCTCGAGAAGGTGCCGGGGGTCGCTTCTTCCCAGCCGTGCCGTAGCACAAAGCATGTTTACATTTCGCTCTGCCACTGTCCTTATCATATCGTAAATCTTCATCTCCATGGCACGGCACGGCAGCACGGTATCCGCTACGGGTGTGTTGCATTCGCACGGGTGCATTCGAAGGCACATTGCAACGAGCGGTCGTCCAAACCCGTCCCCGGACCCGACACTGCTGAGCTGTGAGCGCATATTTATAAAGCATTTAAGATGGGCCGCCAGTTGATAGGGCAAAAGCCTTCGGCACTGCACAAAAAGAAAGGCGGAACGTTTTATCCACAATTAGCAAAAGGCATCGGGGCGGAAATTGGAGTAATGCAAATTGTCATTGTTTTGTGACTTGCAGGAGTGACCGTGGCAGAAGGATGTGTTTTTGTTGTGCTATCGACTAGCAGATTATGAGACGATAATCTGATTTGCTGCTGATTGAGCGATAGGATTGCGGATTTTTTTTTGCGTTAATGTTGAAAGATGAACGTTTCTGTATGTTTTCTTGCCGGTTAGAATGTTTCATGATGTCACATCTCAATTTGTAACAATGTATTTTGCATTGTCGATTGTCTAAGATCAAAACCTTCTTTCTAGAGTTTTTTTTTTTATTTATTTGGTAGTAACGGCCAGGCCGTATTGTTTATTCTAGGGTATTACTAACATACACAAAACAAAAAGAAATCCATAGACATAGTTTAAACTGAAGTTAAAAATAAAATAATCAGCATAACATAAATTTTAAATTAGTTGAAATGCAAATGGGAATCCAAAGAATAAAGTTTAAGAAAACAAAAAGTTTAAAAAGGGAGGTCCACAAACAAATACAAGCTATTAACATGAATTGAACGTCTTTTGAGGGGATTTGAAAACACTATAAGTTTATTAAAAATAATTGTTTTTCATTTCATTAATTTGAGTGTATTTTTTAAGACATCCCAACCTTACGCTATAGTCGGTTAGAGAGCAGTTTTGGATTTTTAAAAAAGATTACATTGCAGCAAGTGGTATACTTATTTTGTAAGTTTACTAGACCACAGCAAAATAGGTTTTCCCTATTTCAGAATAAACTCAGATTATCCATTGGCACCATTCGGTAAAACCATTTGCTAATGTTTGCTGCTTACCAAATTGTCTTTCTCACCAGCGTCTCTCGCGCGTCTTGTGCATAAGGGCAGGGTAAAAGGGGCAACCCTTAGCCGGGTGGGGGGGGGGGCAACCTCAAGAGTGTTTTGTACGCGATACGATTGAAAGCATTATGCAAGTGACCAGCGGGAAGAGCGCCCGCCTGGAGGAGCTTAGCAAAGATAGAAAGAAAACAAAACTCGACCATGTTCGACTTGCGATAACAAAAAACCTTAACATGTTTAGTTCTTTAAGAAAAAAAAACATCGGGGCGGATTCAGCTAGGGAACAAAAGTGCATCAACACTAGAAACAACCGGTTCTGTTAAAGGGCAACATACATCCCACCACCAAAGCCACAATAAAGCGCATACACTCATAAACTGGGCATATTTTTTTTATTCCAGAGCTGCTCCGTCTCTTTCTCGCTTGTTGTCCTAGTAGTGTTTGAGTTGCACTCCCGCTAAACAACGTACCAATGGCGTCGATAATCCATCCTGCGAAGATCCCCCAACAGCAGGACCAGCAAGGGCGTCCCTACGGGTGAATCCCGGGTGCTACGGTGTTATTTGTAACATATTTCGCGTTTCACTTACTCACAGCGTGACCACGCTTCACTTAAGACTTCCACGCTCGGTGTGCAACGGTCGGTTTCTCGAATGGCACAAAATGGAAACACAACTTTCCTCGCTGCGAAAAAGCGCCTTCCAGTGACCCTGTTGGGTACGCGGGCATGTGAGTGACTGTGTTCTTTTCCCCCTTTTTCCCGCTTTGCAGCCCGTGAAGTGTGTTCCGGAGGGAGGGCTAAAATCCTGTCCTCAAGTGCGCTAATCTTCATCTTTCAATCGCCGAACCGTTTAGTGACGGTGTACCGTTGAATTGTGTGTATTTTCGAATTGTTTGAAGTTGTTTTTTTTTTCTTGCCTCTACTACAAACGGGACATATTTTCCGCTGCGTTCGCTGCATTTCCCGCACTTCTGTTGTTTCGCTGACGGGTTTGTGGCACAACAAGCGTGTTGTAAATGTAAACTCTAAACGGATGAGTAAGAGTAACCGTAAGCTTTTTAATTGTAAAATTCTTCTTGCGGAAGTAGCGCACGGAAATCGGTTGATGATGTTCAACATGTGCGGAAAAGGTGCGGCAATGTTTCAGTAGCAGCAAAATTTAATTACTTAAAACTTACTTTCTTCCTATTCACAAGCTTTCTTATATCTTATAAAAAGCGAATTTATTAAAAAGTTTAAAGTCCTATGAGCGTTTAAAGCTTGTTTGAGATTGAGATTGCCGTAGAAAGTTTAGAAAAGACTCAGTTTTCTCTTGTAAAGAATGTGTCTCTGCCCACATTGCTCCAATAATCACACTCCAGCAAACTGGCTGACCACCCAACAGGATCTAGATCGAGTGCCATGCATCACACATTGGCGCATTCCGCTCTAACCACCAACTACTTGTAGGTAGTGATATACAGAAACGGTTTCGTTAAAAACGTCCTAAATAAATACTTCAAACCAAAGCAAAAAAAAAAAACAACAAAATGAAAAAAAGGGCGAAAAACACACCCGAGAATAGCCCCCGACTGCCTTCACACTCGGCGAGTCCTTGAGGTGGAAGCAACGTTTCTGTGCTGGGAACTGGGAACAACATTCCAATTGCTTGCACCTCATCATCACCACCCGCGAAGGATCCGTGTAGTCGCTGCCGTATTACGATTCACAGGAATCTGTCATCCTTTTCTCGAGTGTGAAGTACGATCGCTCTCCACAATAAAAAAGGAACGAGGGGGTCGATTCTAATCTCGAGTTTGTTTGTACACGAGCCGCACAAAATCCTCTCGCAAGCGCTGCGCAGGCAAAACCCAACGTGTCCGAAAATGAAGCCTCAAATGCAAGAAAATAGTCTGTCCAGTGCAACATAAAACTCACGTGTTTGCTTGCGTTGTGATGCATTTTCAAGGTTAAAGCACGAACGGTGGGGACAGGTTGACTGCTCCTTGCCTTCCGATTGGTGTACAAGAGGCACTCTTTCGGTCAACAGTACTCATCTCACAAGGAGTACGGTTTTAGCTGTAAAATCGAGCGAAAGACCATTTTGCTAGCGTTGCTTCTTCCTTCGTCCGTTGCAGTGTTGTTCGTTGACATACACACACATACACACAGGCACGCACGTGTGTGTGTGTGGAAGCGTGTGCGACAAGTGGTGGCAAGTTTGAAGATCGTTTGAATTGCAAGGATCAGCCACGATCACGAAACCTCCCGTATGCTCGAGAGATCCTTGGAGGACACTCTTGGGCGGATGTCAAGGAGCGAATCAAGTGCTGTCAACGGTGGGAAAATGGTCAGTGCAAGCCGGATCGGTACCATCGGATCGGTTGCACGCGCTTTTTGCGTGCACTTGCCAGCTAAACATGTGTTTTAATGATGTAAAAATCGTTCTAAAGAGTTACTTTAAACGACATGCAGAACGGTACACACACAAACGAGGGGCTTTGAGGGGGTCTCAATAATTGAAAGTGGCAACACCACTTTCTTCCCCCCCTCTTCTGACCTGATTCGAGTAGATGTTTCTTCCAATGACACTACACACCCGATTGCGTGGTGCGAGAACAAATCGCGTTTTCCATCGCACTCCTGGCAGACTTCTGCTGCTTGCCGATTGTTGGAGTTTTCCTCAACTCGACGGGGGAACAATATGAAGAGCACTTTCCAGCAAGAGAAGAGGGCAGCGAGGGAGGGAGAGGGAAGGATGCGGGTATGTGAGGTGAGTGTGTTTTGACACCTCGGAGTCCCCGTTCCGAGGGGAACGGCGGAAAAATGGCACTGCCAGAGTGACGCAGAGGCCCGACCACCTCAAGCGCCGAGTGGCGAGTGGCTTTCGAAGCGTGTGTTAAGAGGCATTAATCAGAGCGCGTTTGCATTTCGGCGGCACACCGCACAGAACTGGCCAGAAGTGCATTAGAATTGGCTACTTTTCCGAGCTCTCCGGGGCCGAGGTAAGAAGGTTACTGATACAAACACTCGGGCCGGATGATGGGACCGGCGATGGGCCTAGAGTGAGTGGACTTGGAGAGATGTTGTTCACAGGGCGGGCGCACAACAACGCAACACATCTGCAGCGTGAAGGACCCGGGCTGCGATTGTTGGACAGTAAATTGGCCCCGTTGGGGAGTTCATGTTTTCTCCTGAAACAGACGCAAATTAAACTCTTTGTTTTGTACTGCTGCAATGCGCTGCATCAAACTACCGTGCAAAACGAGCCATTCGATGGCCTCCCAAAGCCTCAAGGTAAAAGGCAATCGTTCAAAACACACTGACCCGCTCCGGTGCGGACGGTCCGGTCTGCAATGCGTTGGTGTTATTTTTCGTTTTTGCACTTTGGCACTTGATAGGAAAATTTGTCCTTTTACTGTGGAAACCTCTCACACCGACCCGCCAACCGCCAAATCCGAAGCCAGGAAAGCTGCAGTGGAAAGCGCGTTCGAGCGATCCGATGCAGGAAAAACAAAAACCTGACCAGGGAGTGGACGAGGCAGCAAGAAAAAAGAAGGAAATAGCCGCCCCTCCTCCGGCTAGTCATAAAATCCGAAGCACCAACAAACAACAACTTCTAGCAGGCACCGGCAGTTGCAGCAGCGGCAGTAGTAGTGGGCAAAATCAACTACGCCAGATTCAGCATTCGAGCGGCATTAAAGTGGCCACTCCAAAGTTCGCTAGACCGCGCTCAAGCGTACTTTATTGACACCTAGTTTTCGTACCGTATCTATGCTGCTGCTGCTGCTGCTGCTGCTGCTGCTACTGGTCCTGCTGCAGCCGGTGCCAGCCAGGTCAGGCACAAACTTCAAAACCCTTCCATTACAACTTCTACTACCACTACTGCTAATGGGTTATGGCAGTGTTGGTAGTAACAGCAGCAGCAGCAGTAGCAGCAGCAAAACTAACGCTACCACCACGTCTAATACTATTACAGGGGTTGTTGGTTTTTTTTTGCCTAATTCCACCCACGTTACCCCCAGTCCTAGTTGGGGCGGTAGCTCCCAGTTCCTGCGATTGCAATTTCGTCCCAACTATCGTCCATCATTACAAAGGACAGTGGTGCATCCAGAGTCCTGGGGGAAGCTTTTGCCGTTTCAGATGCACCAACGATGAGCTGTTCGCTCAATCTACCATCTCTTTCTTTTTATTGCTTTGAAACCTCTCTCCTTCCCTCCCTTTTTATATTTGTCTCTCTCTTTCTAGCGGTAGGATGTTTTGTTTATCCTTTTTCCCTTCATGACCGTTTTGTCATTTTGTGCCATCTTTTAAAGCAGTTTGTTTTCATTTCATTACTCACTAAGCCCGGTCGATTGGCATTCTGTGTGTTTGTGTGTTTGTGTGTGTAAGAGAGTGAAAAGGGTCCCCGTTTCCGGTACGGTACGCAAATACGTGTTTTAGACACGGCAAGACCACATTTAATAGGAATCATCGGGGAAGCTACAGTAATAGAGTTTAGTAAAGAATCATGCAGATATTTTATTTTTTTGCTTCTATTTGGCGAATTTGCTTTCAATGTTTGGAGATAGTTCTTTGCATGGGTTTTAAATTGCTATAAAACCAAAGGAATGTTGCTATCCATCTCGATGCAGTGTTTCATAAATCCGTTTGTTCTGCTCCCGTACATTACAGGATTTCCCCTTCCCGATTCTCCAGTTCTTTCCGACTCCTAGCAGCTGGACTGTTTGATGAACATTTAATTGTGATTCCATCACATCCGGCTCGCTTCAGAAGGGAGCAATCACGTTCGTTGAACGTCCTTTTCACTCGTTTACGCCTCTCTCTCTCTCTCTCTCTCTCTCTCTCTCTCTCTCTCTCGTTCCTTCTGTCTCTCTCTTGCTCCCTTTTAACCATACGCTCCTCCTGGACCGTGCAACCATGCCAACGCTAATTTTCTTAGCGGAAAATCTTTCCAACACACAGTGCGCATCACAGTAGGCCTGGTGCTCGTTGCTCGGAAGAGCAGCGGAACAATAGGGCGCCTTTGTTCTTGCGTACCGTGCCATGCTTTCAGGGTACACCGTCTTCGGGGAGGGGGAAGGAGCGAATGGCGGGTTTTCCAACGCGCACACCAAGAGGGCACAACGAAACCTCTTGCCTATTGATTTAGCGTCCTTCACGTCGGAGTTTCCTTTTGTTCCCTTTAACCGCGGGTGCTTCCCATCTCCATTGCCCTTACGAAGGATGACAGAGAGTGGTGTGGTGGCAGCGCAAGAAGAGCAAAAAAAAAGGTATACAGCGAAGCTGCAACCGAAAAGAAAGGGAAAACAACAAAACCCCCAAAACAGTCACCCCGGGTTTGGCGTGTCCTGGCGTATCCTGTCGGTGCCCAGCGCCGGAGCTGAGGCTGAAGCAATTTCGGCTGCTCGGGGAAAGCTACCCTCGCAGCATCCCTCTCTCCCACAACCACGGGCATGCGTGTTCGTTTGCAATGAGACGCACCTTTGGCAGGACGTGTTTTGTTTCACCTTGGGATTAGCTGGCAGCATCAGCAGTAGCAGCAGCAAAACTGTACGAATGATGAGCAAAAGAGCCTCTCGTACAAGAGCTCGACCGATGACAAAGAGCGACTATGAGGAGCGAATAATATAAACTATAATAGCAAATAGCGAGCAATACAAAACAAAAACCAACCCTCCCTTCCATACCCTTACACTTACCCGCCCTTTCGACTACATTCGCGAAAATCACTCACCGCCGGGCGAAGAATGAAGCTAAAAAAACACAATAACAATTTTCCGATGAAAGACACGCCTTTCAAGTGCACTCGAGAACCAATCAGATGGTAATGATGGCGAACGCGAAAAAAAATGGTGCTTGTAAAGTGGGCGTGCTGCTGCCGCCGTCTGCCGTCGCCCTGTTGCCGCACTGCTGCAGCGCTGCCGGTGCGCTAGCTCCGCCTACATTTCTCACCCGGTTTCTCACCGGCACGATGAGCGACTCTGCTCACCGCCGAAAGTGTGCTAGTAGTAGGGATGAAGGAAGCTGTAGCGCACCGAATGGCAGCAGTACGTTCGTTCCGTTTCTGGCAGACAGACCTCTTCAGCCGCTGTTGACGGACACATTCTCGCCGTGCGTCGTCTCGAGTGGTGCGTCCTTTTTTTTTGCTGGCTCTCCTCACCGTCACCGGTATTCGGGATCACGCCGATGAAAGTGCTCCCCCGGTAGGCAGCGCTACTTCCCAACGCAGCTTCCTCCGTGTGGGTCCCGCGTACCGCGTGCCCCGACAGACTGTGTCGTAGTAGTGTCCCGAGCGCGTCCTCGTCGAGCGATAAGAGTCTAATTTTGTGTAAATACACATACACATACACACACACACACACACACGAAAGTGACCAACCCGTTACGTACGGTGCACATCAATAGTGGAGGGGGAGTAGGAAATTGAAGAGCGGAAAAAACGGTTAAGAAGTGGAAAAGTGTGAAGTGCTATAGATAAGAAGCAGATACAAACAAACAAGCGACGGGAGCGGTCGTGTGGTTAAAGCCCGGCGTGTGAAGTGTGATACCAATAGTAGTAGAAGAACGGAAAAATGTCGATGCGATGTGGAGTAGGTCAACGGCAGTGATTGCAGTGATTGGAAAAAAAAGGTCTGCACAGTGGTTCCCGAGTTGATGGTTTCCTGAGCTACCCTCGAAACTTTTGCTTTGGCCCTCTTTGCATCCGATTGTACCCGGTCAGTGAGTTCAGTGGAGGAACATTCGATTTCACGAGATTTAACACGTAAATCATTGCACACCGCCGATGCGCACAGGATATCTCGATTGTTGGCGACGCAAGGATGCGGATCTGCGTTGAGTAGTGTGTTTGTGGTAGAGAAAGAGGTGTAAATTCCGTTCAGTGCGTGCGTGAGAAACAAGCGCCCAAAGGTAAAGTGCAATGAAACAACAGTGATTGTGACAGCGTGACGTGAAGAAACGCGCAAGCAGTAAACACTTTGGTTCCAGCGGGGCGTGTAGCAGCACGGCGACTTCCCTACTCTTATCCTGTCGGTCGGGGCGCTTCCAAGCGAATTCGGGTACATGTCCACCACGCTATCGAGTGTCTCTGGAGTGTATCCAGACGATTCCGAGCAAGAGCATGGACTGTTACCGGATCTGAATGGTGTCGATCTGGTTATGAGCCTGTCGCCAAAGGCGCCAAATCACCACCACCACCATCACCACCATCACCATCTGACCAGCCTGCAGCATCTGCAGAACCTGCAGCACAACTCGGCCCTCCACAGCCACTCGACACCGTTTAGCGTCACCGACATACTGAGCCCGATCGAGGAGTACCGCAAGCTGGAACTGACCGCGAATCCACCCTCACCGTATAGGTAAGCAATCACTTCAAATTTGAGGTCTTTAGTTTGAATGTCTTAGTAACTTTCTGTTGTAGATGCTACATGCAACAGAATTAGCTTCTTCTAGTGTGTTTGGGTTGTCAATTTAAATCATTTAATGTCTGGTTGTATGTGATGGGCTGTGAGGTGTTCCAACGAACATTAATTAAACTGAATTTAGCGTGACTTTGGCTCACTGCAGTCAAATGTTAAGTTCCAATGCATTTTCTCTTCAACTAATCAGCTGAAGCTTCTTACTTAATTTCAAAAGGTGTCCTAACATTCACACTCCTTTTCGCTTCGTGTCCCACAGCGGCGGCAGCAGTGTCAACTCACCGAGTGCCCTTGGGCCAAACACGACCACCGGAAGCACTACGACCGGCAGCAGTAGCATGGCGAACCCGTACGCGATGGGTCCGCTGTACCACAGTCCCGGCGTCCAGAGCTACTGTGCGCCGACCGACAACCTTTCACTGGCCGGCCACTACACCGACATGCGCAACTCGGCCGCCGCCGGCTGGTACGGTTCCACCGCCAGCGATCCGCGCTTTGCGAGTAAGTTCAAACTAGATTAGCGTTAAAGAAAAGAAAGGTTTGTTTGTAAAATATTTTGGCTATTTGGTTTACCGTAGCTGGTTGAAGTTGAAACGGGTCCTTTAAACTCTCTGCACGAAAGATACGAAAAACGTTACGGACAAACTAACGTTTAGCAAGTTGATCCTTTGCTGATCCCACCACATGCACTTCAAATTTGCCGCAAGCAACGATGGAGTTTTAAATGCACTCCTCGGTTAACGACGGTGCCGTGTGCAATTTTAACTCAAAATATGGCATTTTCACTGTATTTAAGCACACACACACGTACTCTAACTAAACACACCGCGCACCAGCGGCACCACATTCGTCCTCCGTATCGATTGCGGTGCATCGTTTTGCAAGCATAAACAGACCTTAGCACGGTGGGCCATGTTGACAAAACGGTAACTGACGGGCTGCAGACGCGAATGCAGGTGGGCAGCTGGCCGCGTCTTCTTCCAACCACAAGTACATCGCTGCACATTCGGTGCATAACGAGGCCTCGAAACTCCAAGAGTGGTGCAAACATTGTGCCGCAGGGTCTTCACTGTTTGTGGTGAAGGAATCTGTGTACGCCTACCCCCTTTCTGTGTGTGGCTGTGTGCGAAAGAGTAATCGACGCAAAGGGGAATAAAACTGACAACAATCAACAGTGATGGTGCCGCTGGGTTTTGCTGATTGACGCTCGCGCATTCGAGTTTTGGTCTCTACTAGCTTTTTTGTCTCTGCCGTTTTGTTCGCTTTCCAACGATAGTGCAACTGCATTTTAGTCCCGTTGTGCAAGTTTGTGTGTTGATGCAAATGCAGCTAGAAAGTGCCTTCTCGTTTTGTGCTCTCCAGTACTTTCCAAGTCCACATGCAGCGGCTAAAGGGAAAGATAATGAAAGATAGCAATTGAAAGAGAGGAATGTTCAGGTTTATGGCTAAAAAGCTAAATGTTTATATTTATGTTACAGTTTGCCGCTATGGATTTATCTTCTATTTGCATATTCTGCAAATGGTGAAATGTTATTTAAAAGCACTTTATTTGTGTGAACAACTCTTAAATTGGAACACAGAGCATTAGACAAATGATTGCTTTTGATGCCTAATTGCTATATCATGTAAACCAATGTGACCGCACTAAGCTTATGATCATGATCACACAAACTCACACACACACACACACACTTAATTGCACTATTGTAGACGCTCCAAAATGTGGTAACAGGTTGATTGATTTATATAACCACACAATATCACCCCAACACAACAATGCTTTCAGCGCCCCCCTGTAACACGGCCTGGAGTCGAAAAGGCACGTCCCTCGCACAGGCATAAAGTTGTCACCTCATCACCAGCACTATCGAATTACCGAATTACCCGGCTCATGCGTAGCAGACGCAGCCAAGTCTAATCAAAGTAGCCCTGCCATCCCCCGTTTAAATCAGCTCAAACCCGCCAGCGCCCCCGGGGGAAGTTTGTAGCATCCCTTCCGTTTTCATCTGGAAAGTGACTCCTCCTGCATCGGCCTTTTGTGTCCATTCCCTCCCGTTATCCCGTTTTGGATGTGGCTTGTTGAGGCAATATTTTGACAACCAATTTGCCCCGCAATTATGCGACCAGGCGATCATCATCAGCCAGCCCCTGCGCTAGTGTGGGCTGAACGAACGGAAGAACGGGGAGAAGTGAAAATTAGATTTTCGGGTTAGAATAATAATTATTGGATCAAAAGCGGTCGAGCACAATGGGCCGGGAGGCGTTAGTGTTATGTGCGTTTTGCTATTGGCAGGCGAGCTATGCAAGAGGGAAAAGATTGTGGCGGATTGATAGGGTACGGTAAGCGAGCCGTGGAGTTCGATTTAAGGGAATATTTTACTCGTTTTGGAAAATTGACTATTTGGTCAACTATTTCAATAAATTCAAAGGATTGATTGATGCAATGTAAAATTTAGATAACGGTCTGATGAAGTCCTGATGAAGAACTTATCAATCCACATCTCACCTCTCAAAGGATCGTTCTTTGAGGGTGCCGTTGTGTGGGTGTGTTATTTCACGCGTTGTTTCACATCGAACAAAGGCCTGCATCGCTCCCTCTCCTTACAGATCCTAAGATAGCGCACCGAAACGTGTGTCCCAAGGATACTTATACACGTATTGCTACCACAAAAGCGAAAACCTCAGACGGAAGTGATCAATTTCCTAGCTCCCGGAGGCTATTAGCAGTAGCAGGACACTTTTTCTCCCTGTTTTTTTGGAAAGCCCATGTACGAATCAATTGAAACCGAGAGCAGGAGGCGGAGGACGAGGCGTACTGTTTGTCTCCCTTTGTGGTAGTTTTTTTTTGTTAGTCACAGCATAGGACACGGACACCCTTCGCATCTCGCTTAGTCCCTTCTGTGAACGAGCGATGACAGTTGATTACCGGAATGAAATTATGCGTGTACGTACGAAGGCGGGTTCGGTGGCTTTGATTGCCACGGATGGGCAGGACGCACGTTTACCATGGGTCGGGAAAACTCTTGCACACACACACACACACACACACATACACACCGATCCCTGCTTGCAAAGTTCCCGCGGCCAACCGGGGAACCGGAAAAATGGAAACAATAAATTTTCGATTAAGTGCAACCGGTTTCAAGTGGTTCTTCGGCGGTGGGGTGTTCGCCCATCGGTTGCTTCTGGTTGCGGTTGAGTGCATGTGCGCCACCAGAAAAGATGATGAGGGTCTGATGATTGTGCCCGGCCCGTTCCGGCCCGACGAAAGGAGCGAAAATAATGGGAACCCTGATCCGTCTCTCTGCTGCGGGTGCAAATTGGTTGAATAATAATGCTGATGCTGACCGAGGGCTGGTAGCAATGCAATGGAGAGAAAAATCTGTATGTCCGAATATGGAAGTTTACAGATTTATTTATCTTTAAAAAAAAACAGGTAGTGGAATCGGTCCAAGCCGCTTTCTCTTACCACGTTTTCTCATACCAACGAGAGGAGTTTTGCGTGATTTGATCGCATTTTATTTGTGCAAAACCATATTCCCAATCCAGACGTAGCACGTGTCCAATTTTTGAATGGATTATTCTTGTCCTACTTGCCACCTCCCTCCTCCCCGGTCGCTGTTTCGCGGTTTCTATCACCTGTCTGTCTATCACAAGACAGAAGAGAAGACCGGTCATCAGCACTACAAAATAGGATTACAATCTTCGTGATGGTATCATGCTTTGCCAACCCGGCTCGGTAGGACACAGCTTGCTTGCAGGTGGATTTTTGCATGGCTAGACAAACAGAGCACCATGTAGATCGTTACCACCGTGGTACGAAGTGTTCGGCCCTTCGCTGCAAAGGTAAGAGGATTGTCGCTAAGATATAGAAACCGACCAGGATGTTTGATCAGGATGGGAACGATATTGGCACCCGGGATGGCCTTTCATCACTTGCCAGCACGCTAGACAACACTCACGGTCGACGGATTTATGAACGGAAATCGGAAAATAATCGTCGTACGTTTGCCGGAATGTTTGCCGAGGTTGCTAACGTACTTAACTAGGAATTTGGAATTGGTATCGCTTCGGGGATGAAGGAATTTGAGGAATGGCCTTGATTGGATGTCGATGTTTTGGAATTTGATAGTTGTTGTGCCATGTTTATTTAAACGGTAATATAAAATCCTTAATTGATCCTTTATTTGAATTATTTCATCTTTTTGTGTAAAACATTTTTTCACACTGACAACTTTTCTAACCGTCGCTCTACCAAACAATAAACAACAAACCTTATTCTAAGCGATTACGAGCAATAAAAAGATCGTTTTCAACATCTTGCAAGTGGAAAAAAGGCAAACTCATCTCTGCATTGTTCCAAAAAGAATGCTAAGAAAAAAAATGAATCCCATCGCCGGTCCGCGACAACCACCATCGCATAGCAGAGGAACCACGTGTCTGGGGACAAGCCTGCAAGAATGCTGTGGGCTGAAATTGGAGAATTTTATTGCCTCAAGAAAGTGTTGACGGTGTTGACACGGGATGCTCTTGTGCTTGTGCTGCTGCTGGAAAACGAAAGCGATACAAGGGGGGTACACACACACACACATCCAGACACTCGAAAACTCCACGTGAAGGTGAAAGCCTGGATCGTATCCAATTACATTACCGATCCTTTCCTTTTTCATGATTGCTTGCCGTCCTGAGGAAAACTGACATTCACACACATACGCGGCACATTGACAAAAGCCACAAAACACTTCTCGGCCCTTACCATTAGGAAGTCAAATTTTCAGCTAATTTCCTTAAGAAAAAGGTCCATTAGCTTGGTGTGATTTTGCGCTTTGCGTTACAGTCACTGTAACACGAGCCTACGTCTAAGCTTCTCTTACCCCTTGCTGGCGTGCCTTTTGCGGTGGTGATTAAATCCGATCGTTTCGAGCCGCAGGAAATGCGGAAGCAATGTGAATGAGTTTTCCCACACGCCCTGGTTATAGTTGAGGTTGGTTGAAGTTTTGGAAGCTTTTCTTTTTTTTCGTCCGATGAAACAATGAAGCTACTTAAACCAATCGGATGTGAGTGTGTTTGCACAAAGAGGTTGGTAACCATCGTAGGCAGGAAAAAAAAAGAAACTAGCAGTAAGCGATGAAAATGTTGTTTGGTGCCTTTTCCCTATAGTTGTCCGAAGTTTGGTAATTGGAGAAGGTGTTGACAGCTACCGAAAGTGAGTCATAGAGTGGTAGGAAAGGTTCGACTGATTAGGAATGCCGTGACTGTGCCACATGCTCTTGACCACACGCTGTAATATGTACAGTGTTGCAAATAAATATTTATCAAGCCATTCTGGTCGTTCTTCCAGAGGGTTGTTTGGGGATAGGTTTGTTTCTACTAGCGCTTCTTGCAGCAAATTCCTCTAGCCCCGAAGTTCCAGCACGGTTTGCCCTGTTCCGAATGGAGGAAGCGTTTGCACAGCACTTGAAGTTATATTATTATGCAAATTATGCCAGAGGAATGGCGTGAAACAATTTTGCTGTATTATGCAATTTTCATCATTCAATTCAGTTTTACAGTCACAGAAAGGAATATTAAAAAAGAAAAACGCTTGTTTTCTTTTCAGTATCACGATTGATGGGAGGCTCGGCAGGCGGTACGATGGGCCACGCCATGTCCAACATGGGCAGCCTGGCAGCGTGCAGCGTGTCCGACACCAAGCCGATGCAGTTCCCGCTTGCCCAGCGACGGAAGCGGCGCGTCCTCTTCACGCAGGCTCAGGTGAGTTCGGTTCGTTTCCCCGCTCTACGCGACCTTGATCACGGATGATCTCGCATAAGGAATGACCGATCGTACGTGGTCGCGCGCGTTTACATTAGCTATTACGTAGATTACCAATGATCGTGGTACAAAAAGCTTTTGCAAGCTATGCACGACGCGTCACACTGTTTACATCCGTGTCGCAACGTGATACGGAGGTGATTATGAAACCAGCTTCAGGTTTGAACATGCCGATTGCCGACCGAGTCACATAACTGAGTCGGAGTGACGGCTGATGCCAAAACATTCAAAACCAACCCCTTCGATTCACAAACATAGGGGCTGCAATCCGTTGATTTGGACCTCAGCAGCGTCCAGTGTCCGCCGGGATTGGATAGTATTGTTTTGTGGACACATCAAACACATCGGCTCCCAAAGTTGACATTTCGCCGACAGCGAGCTACCGGGCTTTGACAACAGCGGGACAAAGCATCCGCACACTTACCGTGCTTAGTAGAACTCATCCTTGGACACACAATACCCTGGGCAAATCGGGGAGAGGAAGTGAACCACCAGCATGTCCTGTTCCGTTAGTAGACAACGCTAGCCCGCGTTAGTAGCGTTAGTGCCGTCGACACGTTCTCTCACATACGGAGATGTCGTGCCAGTCCCAGTCACTGGTCTGTCGATCCCATTGTCGTCACATTCGGCTACCGTGCAGCGGGTGGGAGGGGCAGAGGACGGGGGAAGGGACTCCACTAGGCTACTACTCGTTTGCCACCGGTCTCTTCCTATATTAGTTTGCTGATGAAACTTGGCATTTCATTTCAAGTGCTTTGTAAATAGATATTCCTGGCGGACGGTTTTTCCTGTCCCCCGTGTCGGCTTCTGCCTTTCCCTTTGGGATCTAACATTGTGTTTATATAAAACGTAACAGCAGCATTCTTAACCTGCACCATTCGCCACCACACACCCCGCCCCCGTTGTGTGCGTTGTTCTGTTCTGGCGGCGAGGAATGGAAGGGGAAAGAAAGGCCTTCGACTTTTCTGCTCCCGGTGCTGCCAGGGTAGTTATTTCCAATCCCTTTGCCTACGCCGGGCTGGACCGCTTTTCTTCCCGCTGCTGCTTGCACAAACATGACGGGGCAGTCACGGAGCGGTCAAATATTTTACTTAGATTTTTGTTTAGAGTTTAAGAACGGCCTGCAGCGAACGCGTTGCATGAGGCTGACCGGCGAAAGCAGAGTGCCACAACTTGCAGAAAGTCAAAGTTTTGTGACCCGAGTCCATCCGCAACTGGGCGCAATGATTACTCCGGCGCAGCGGTGGGGTGGATTCAGTTTTCTTCCAGTGCAAATGATTGTTGTAATTTTCTCTTTTTTCCACAGTTTGGTTTGTGTTGAGAAAAGCAATGAGTTTGAAAGTAATTTATTTTATTGTGCATTTTGAAGAGGTCTATCTGTTTCATTTTTTTTTTGTTGAATCGGATAGTGGTACAAGTGAATGCTATCCTTTTAAGATAACAATAATACATCGCTTCAAGTAGAATTCAAAAATGTATTCTTGCTTATAACATGCCGTCCTGAATGGTTCAACACTTCAAATTTGTGCGGTTCAGGAATTCAAACTTTAATTCAATAAAGCACAGAATGGAAAAGAACAATCATCAAACTTAAGTTTTCAAGGTCGAGCATGATCAACGATCAAAACCACTCAACCTGCACCTGACGGGTGGACGTGCCGTGGAACAAGCGCTTTCAACCAACTGTCAACAAAACCCAAAACCAAACAGTCCCAAGAAGCCGAAAAGTTTACCAGCCAAGTCTGTACCAGAGCCATCGGTTGCCCACCAGTAGTCGAGCGACGGAAAAACAAAGATGTCAAAACACACCGATCCGCAATGCGTCGGGGCTCGTGGTTCAAATATTTACTTCAGTTTTAATTTTAAGTGGATGTCACCGAAAGTACGCCAACAGCACGACATCCCATCGCCTGCCTTCTCGCACAGGACTGCGTCTCCACCATTCCAGCGTAGTAATTGGAAATATGTTAAATAATCACCCATTTTTAGCATACAACGTCACAACGGTGGGTCGTGATCGATTTGTCAATATTTTGGCACTTGAAGCGGTTAGCTCTGTCTGCAATAAAAGTCGACAAAACGGTTCTTAGCAAGGCTTAGTGGGTGGATTAGAGAAAACCAACCATTTGGAGCTTCATCATTGAATGGATAGAAATTTTGCTGACGAAAAGCGTACGACCGGTTGAGCAGGACCATCTTTGCAATTGAACCCTCGCTTTGCAGCTTGTGCTCGTTTAAATATTTGATTAACTTTCTCACTGCACCAATCCGGAGTCGGTGCGCTTGGCGAGGGTTTGTCGCTTGGTGACGAAATCTCCGGAACCGAGACGATTTGTAATTCGTTGCTAGGTTTTACCCGAATTTCACCCCTGTACCATAGTCTGTCTTTCAAACGTGTGCCACTTGCCGTTCCTTCTTTGGCGTGCCACGGATCTGGTTTGCTGTTCCCTTGCAGCATACAAACGGTACGATTAGTAGCAAAACAATCAACGATTAAAGCGGCCAGGGAAACTAATGGGGGTGGGCTGGGAAAAGGGATTATCATAACTTTGTCCTATCGGTCACGGCGCACGAAGTAGCCCGATTTAAGCTACCGGTGACATTGGTGCGGCACCCCGTCCTTTTGCTCCAAACCGTGCGCAACAGCAGCAGCAGCAGCACGCTATTGTTTGTCAATACTTTTATGCATGTTTCATGTTCGTTCCGACCGTTGCCTACCGAAAGGGCAAATATTTGCTCGACCAAGATGAACATTGTACGGGAGCGTACGGGAGCGACAAGTTCTAGGCACTTTACTGTCACAGTGTAGCGGCATTGGGGAGAGACCGACCTGGCTGAGTTTGATTTGGCGGGCCTGGCTTGGGCCATTAAAGGGACATTGGTGGTGTGTACTGTCGGTGAAAAAAAAACGGGAGAAATAATACCGAGCAAGAGCTGAATGGGTTTCGGTGCGGAAGGCCGGGAAGATCAGCCCTTTTCCCGCATTGTTTGCTTTGTCGAAATGCAATTTCAACCAGATGAATCCCGGGTGCCTGCACGGTGCCCGGTTTGATGAAGAAGGTCAAGTGGGAAGAAGCGTTTTTGTTCGGTGGCCTTCGTCGCTGTGCGTACTTCTTGAAAGCTGCACTAAATGTAATTGAATACTATTTACATTAATGCGCATTGTTTCATTTCTGATTGCGTGCTTAAGTTTGGCAGCACGCTGCTAGATATATTTTAAGAAAATTTTAATTATTATTATCTTTAAATTTGCAGTATGCGGGTTCGCTACTTTCTATTGCATTACTTTTTTTGTATTATTTATTTTTTTTATTTTTATTTTATAATACGAGGTTTTATCGATCGTTTAATGAGAACCTAACAAAAACCTGCATTGGAGCCAACATTTTTTACCATTTCTTACCTCGAGTAGTATGAACAAACGTAACTTCGTTTCTTAAAATAATGATTTTGAGCATTATTTCTTATGAAAATTAGTAACGAGAGATGAAGCATTACAACAATAAAATTTATTTTGAATTGTGATGTTCATCATTAGGGATCAAGCAAAGAAAGCTAATAAAATTAGAACAAAAATTAAGCCTACGACAAACTAAAAATAATTATTTCCATATCCGTTTTGTTGCATTTCTAGGTCTATGAGCTGGAGCGAAGATTTAAGCAGCAGAAATACCTGTCCGCCCCGGAACGTGAACACCTAGCCAGTTTAATACATCTCACACCAACACAGGTAAGCGTCCGACCGAGCGATTGCATCTGCGCTATCAGAACGCGAACAGTTTAACGGTCTGCCAGATGGGTTTGTTATTATTTTCACACTTATCACAATAAATATCAACTGCCGCGACCGATGACGCTGTGTGTAAAAATAAACAGTTCCACCCAGACGAACGGTCCATGCGATTCGATGCGCGTGTCGTTGACAGTGTACCAGCGCCAGGTCTCGCGTTCGCGATGAGTGTCATTTATTTTTCCACCGCGTGGAAAAGAAAACCCCCTCACGCGTGTTTGATTGTGACAGTTATCCCCTTGGCGGGCAACGCACACGTTACACGCGCGTAGCCGGAAAACTGTTTCCTTTGGGTGTGCGCTAGTTCCTTCTCAGTGCAGGCGTGCGTCCGCCGCTCCGAAGGGACCACAATTCTTAACAGTCCGTGCGATTATGACAGCCACCGAATTCCGTTCCGGTCGGTTTTATTGGATGCTGCCCTGCTGCCGGAGATGCTGCTGCCGGTGACAGTTTGTTTGGCCGACGGGTTAATCGATTCTAATCGCTTCCTGGCTGCCGTTTGCATCTGTTTGCCCTTTCGCATAAACAAACCTCGCTACCGTTCACGTGCGGGAGAAATAAAACGGTCCACGGACAGTTCAAGAGAATTCGATTGTTGCGGCAAGGAGATGGGAGTGGGCGTGTGGGTGGGGTATAGGAAATGTGTGAAAAGTCGTTCTGAATCACTGCCATCAGCGCAACTGTGTGAAATGTATTTGCAAACGGCGGAAATAATTCGTTTTGCCCAACGGGTTTTCGAGGTTGTCAAATAAATACGTACATCGTTAGTTAACTATTGCTTCAAAGGGTAAACAACTAAGCCCAATAACAAAACAAACAATACAGGCTAATTATGATTGTTAAATCTATCAAATTAAATTCCATTTTTTTATTTTAACTATAAAATTATGATACAACTACTTCACCCTGATTGTTATTGTTGTAAGGCGTGAAAATCCTTTCCTCCACACAAAGCAAAACCCAGCGTAACTTGGTTTTTGGGCCGATCGCCACCCAACAATAGAACCATCTCCCTCGACACTTCCCAGCAGGAGTCCCACCTAAATGCGTAGACTTAAGCGGTAAAATTACATTTTATATTTCTGCTTCTGATCTTTGTGCAGAAAGATTCAAGTGTGCGCCCTGCAGTGGCTTAACAAAACATAACAGCACATTAATCAGATTACCGACGGGATGCGAACCGAAAGGTTCTCGCATAGAATCGATGGCAAATACTCGACAGGACAGGCATTCAAGCACAGCAATAAAAAAGTTGCTACTGGTCCTGTTTTTTTTAGCTCTTGTGCCTTACCCAGCAAAAAAGAGGATGTTCTTATATTTTTTTACTAGTACTGTTTCTGTTGCCCATCGCGCAAACCTCCTGCAGCTTAGATCCCGAAAGATCCCACCGAGTGGGTGCAAACGCAAACAAAGCATAACGTACGCAACAAAGCAAAACATACGCAACTTGCCGCTGTACAATTTCGGAGAAATTATGAAGGTCGTCACTAGAGGAAACAGATAGCCATATATTTATCATTGATAATTTGCTATTAAAACAACATCAGCTTGTGCTGGCCCTAGAAGCCAACGGAAAACTCGGCACAAAGACTTAAAGTGTAGAATCCTGTAATAAGACGATTTTGTACAGCACGAGCTCACGGCCCGTCGTGTAACAGTAGAGAAAAGGTGTCCTTCTTTTTTTTCGCAAGTAGCCAAAAGTGGAAAGGATTATAGCACCTGATGGACGGATGGAAGATTTTTTTTTTTGGGAATCAATTTAAAGCAGCTTTCGCACTCTTTCGTTGAATCGATAAAGATACATTTTCGAGGTTTTTTCGAGTTCAAATATGCTGGCGGTTCCACCCAGGACCACTTATCTGGTGCTTGCAAACTGTGATCCTCACAGTGAAGTGGATTTTATTCTGCACATAAAACGCTCTGTGCAGCGATCAGATTCTGGAGCATTACACCCGTAGGCGGGGAATCAAAAAGCTTGCGCAACCATGTTCCGTGTAAAGCTCTGTCGGAATGTGCAAATGTCATCGCTCCAAGCGGGGATTCTACGGGAAATGGGCTTATGTTTTTGGATGCAAAACGGTACTGAGGCGAAAAAACAAGAACGAATTCTCACTCTCAATAGCTACCGCTCCAGTTCAGATGTACGCGTACTTGCCCGGTTTTTTTTGCACACATACACACACGTGTACACGCGTTCCGTTTCGAATTGAATCGCCACTCTTCCCTTTTCTGACGATGTCACTTTTGATTAACGGTTCAAGTGACACTTCGTTTTAGAAATTCAATTTGACAAACGAGACTGTCAATTGAAATCGAAGCAGACCGGGCGGGCGGAAATGCGCCACGGTTGATGTGGGAGCACCAGCGTCAAGTGTGTCATTGTAGATGGCGTCCTCTACTCACCTCCTGGCGCAGGGCAGGAGCATATTGCAAAAAAACATCTCCTCCAAAGTACATATACATAGATACGAGGGAGAGAGAGAGGGATTGAGAGAGAGAGAGAGAGAGAGGGAGAAAGAAAGAGAAAGAGAGTAATGGCATCCGAAATTGTCAGTTCCGAAACTTAAATGTCACTTTTTGCAAGCTGTGGCACGCCAATATACTAAGGCCATTCGACACTGCGCACAAGCGGATAAAAAAGCGGCCATTAACGAGCCAAGCGAATTCTAGCCGTGCTCCAACGATGTCAATTCGGGGGCTGGTTTGTGTGTGTCTGCTTTGAAACCGGAACTGGACATTTGGGTTTCGAATTTTGGGTGTCCGGGGTCGGCAATCTCCATTATCTTTTTATTATGTGCTTTGTGGGTACGTTGGCAGCTTCCGGGCGCGCTTGATATTTCATGGTGAATAGCGCATGAATGTTGACCAAATAAGATAGAAAAAATAAATGGCTACCAGAGTTCTGGAGAGCGCCAATTGATCTTGTACATTTGCTCTCTATCATCAGCGTTTCGGCAAATAGTTTGCACCGATTGTATCTTAAAAGAGAGACTCATGAAAAGCTCAGAACAATAAATCGATTGCGATAAAATGTGCTTCATAGATAAAATCGATACCACCCCGCAGAGGTGCCAACGACTGTCACTTCCCACTGAAATTTTAGTTGGTCTGATTCTCCATGTGACCAGTAGTACACATTGGCGCACTGATTTCATTCTAAACAATAATGTGCTCAAGTTTGCTCTAATACAGCTAATGGTCAGAACTCGATCTTAATTATGCTTAATTTTGCTCAAATTTCATGAATGAAAAGGGGCTTCAGAATGAAAGAAATCTTTCAATGTCATTATCCTTAACATTAGGCCCTTTAGTGAGCTTCTTTCTATCAAGCAACTATTTGCGGAGGCTTTAATTTGGATATTTTTTTACCATTTCTAAGGGTAGTTTGCAGAAAAAATAGGTAAAAAGGAACGGCAACACTGGTTTTAAACCTCTTATTTTGATGTTCAATTAGTGATCTTGAGTAATTTTATGTTCTTCAAAGCATGCAGTAATAAACATAATAAATTTTACATGTTTGTTACAAGGGCAATAAAATGACTGATTGTTTTTATTTATTGCTGTATTATTCTCTTTTTTACAACCAACTTTGCTGGAGCTTCAGACTCACCATGAGTAAAAGCTAAACCGCAAAGCATAATCTACAATCAGGCTTCCAAACCGAATGTCTTGGCAAAACAAAGCATCACAAGTGAAAACAAACCAACGCTTAGAAATGGGAATTTCAGAATGGGATTTTCCTGGCGGGCAATTTTTGTTCGCCCAGGAAGAAAGGCAAGTGTCAAAAGTCATTCGGTACCGCCGGAAGCAGGCTCGGAAAAATCTCAATCCTCACCGCACAGCCGTCGTACCGTGTCTTGACATGCAAAAGAGCACTTGGATTAGCGTACGTAAACATGGGTAGAAGCTCCATGGTAACCGCGCGGGTAAAGCAGATTTGGCGCGTTGTAACAATAAACATTGTGCCGGATGCGAAAATGGCAAGAAACGAGAAGGTGCGGGCAGGGTGGAGAGAAGTATGTCGGTCCGAAGAAAAACGTAGCAAGTTATAGCAACTTGAATGGAGAACATTTTTCTTCAACCACCACGCTGATGTTGTTGCAGCGGAAGGAGATGAGGAAATCATAACGATTTTTACGATAAGCTATCAATCAATTTTCAAATCGTAAATTTGACACCAACAAGGGGTAGAAATAATAAATTAAATATAGCAATTGTTTTGATTTCACGGAGACAGTTCTTTTAACCGCTCAGATTTGAATTCTGCAACAGCTTTAAACACTGTTTCAGTAGGAACGTTAACAGCACAATCAAAATGTACGATGTTTTTAGTCGACAACAGTATGTTGCGAAAAGGTAACTGGGGAAGAATCCATTTTGTTTTTTCCTCCCCCCCCCCCCCTTCTACCCGGCGTGTTTGCGACGAATGCAGTGGCCACCATGCACTTTTACCGGCTTTCCGGCCGACAACATAATATTTGCGTGCGGTTATCGATCGGGCGGGCAGATGCGAATGGATGCGGCCGGCTGGCTGGCTGGCACAGCCCGTTCCGAACTGCCGACATCAGCAGGCAGGATCAGCAGGACGAAAATCAGGACGAATCGAACGCTAAGCCGGGAGCGTAGTGAAGTGGTTTGAAAGCAGTTCAAGTGGATTCGCTTCTTATTTTCTTCCCGAGAATTGCGTTTTATTCTTTATTATGCCTTTTTTTCATTCGGTTGTTGTTGCCGTACTTGCCCCGATTGTACGAACAAACCGTTCCCCCGTTTTCCGGAGGTTTCGTAACGCACAGACACACGCAAAAGCACAGGAAAGTGCGATTCCACAAACCTCTCGAGCCGTCAAGGTTCAGCCCCGGTGGTGCTTGACGGCGTTCGGGACTTCACTTAAACATCTGGTAATCATGACCCTACGGATTTAGGTTCAAGCTTGCGATATTTTTTTTTCACTCTACTCATGTTCCGAGCGTCCCCGTTGTTAGACAGTCATACTTATTTAACGTGGCGATGTGTATTGCGCTTACGGACAAGGTAAGGCAGCTCGTCGTTTGGAAAGGTAACCTTAAATACAATACAATTGCCGGATGTTGGTGGTAATGGAAAGGATTTATGGAAAGCGAAGGTGACCGTAGCCAGAGGGGGAGGGATGGGAGTGAGACCAGCGTAAAAATAATAACGAAATATGACGAATATAAAAACACTGTCATGGTCGGTGGACGATCTGTGGCGGGTATGCCACCCGACGGGAAAATGGTATTGCGAAAAATAAAAATATGTTCCTTTGCTGGCCCTCTACTGTGGTAAATGATGTTGTTTTCCAGAAACAGTATAAAAAATTGATTGTTTTATATTTATGACCATACTTAAAACATACGGTTTACTATTGTTAAGATTGTGTCGGGTAGTTGCTAGACATTAACTTATATTTATTTTCATCAAGTGGAAACCCCAAAAGAGAATAAAACGTTTCTAAAGTCTTTTTCTAAAGCTGTGTTGAGATGAACATCTTGCGGAAAAGTTCATAAAATAACTTGTTGAAGTTTATTTACGGTAAACCGCAAGGAGTTATCTTTCTTGTCACTACGGGAA
Organism: Anopheles epiroticus; assembly: GCA_000349105.1. NCBI lineage: Eukaryota > Metazoa > Arthropoda > Insecta > Diptera > Culicidae > Anopheles > Anopheles epiroticus. The sequence goes on along the minus strand of KB671587.1, from coordinate 383,026 downwards.
ATTCCTTAATGCCACAGCATTTTCTCCCCTGCCTTGCTTCATTGATGAAGCTGTGCGATTAGTGGAAATTCCGCACACAGAGGAAAGTTTTGTTTGTGTGTTATTTTTGCTCCCTTCTTGGGCCGTGGTGATCACACGACCACCACTACGAACATCCTTCGCCAGTCCCAGGGGGAAAACCCTTTTTCCTTTCGATTCTAATCGACACATCCGGATGTAAATGATTAACGCAAGGCGTGCAGTGTTATTTTATCCTTTGCTAGCTATATTTTTCCTAAATTTGCCTAATCTCTTCCGCCCCGATGATTGGGACGTTGTGCGAAGCGTTCGTTCGTCCATTTTTTTAACCACAAACTATTAATGTGTTCACACTCAACACCCATGCCTTTGGAGAAAAATATAAACGTTTCTCACTCTCTAGCCGGGTAAGAAATGTTGGCATGATTCGCAACAAAAAAGTACGACTGTTGCTGCCTTCATCTTCCTTCGCGATGTTGTTCCGCAAACATTGCTACCTTTTTAATCCTCTGGCCAAACCAGGCAAAACCTAGGCACAGCGTTCAGGGATATCGTGCGGAAGGTGCGGGTGGCATGCGGTAGTGGTTGAATCTAAAATAAACAGACCATGTCAGGCAGGCAGGTACCCGACTACATTCTTCGGCCACCCGCAACCCACCGACCGAACGAAGGGCGAGATCCTTCAACGATTCTTCCTTTCGCTTCCGGTCCGTTTCCCATCGGGCTGCGGCGCAGGAATTAGACGCATCGCTTCCCACGCAGCTTACACCCTGCCCTGCGTACCCTAATTAACAAGTGCTTCGTTGTAGATTATGATTCCATCAATGGGCATCATTACAAACGATGAAAACGATCCACTGATGATATCAGTTTTTCTCGGTTGCAAGCACCGCTGAGTGTACACAATGGTGGGCGCATTGTTGGCCGGGACACATCCTTCCCGAAATCAAAAGTCCATGCTGAACCCAGTACCAGTTGCCGCCACAGGCTTTGTTTACCACTTGCGCGAGATTGGGAGCGTAAAGGGAAAATAATTATTGTCAAATTACTAATAATGTAATTATTCAGTTTCCCACCAACGAACACACCTCCACAATAAAGCGCGTGAATAACGATTTGCATTGCTGAATGCTTTTATATTCATCCCATCGCTTCCCCACCTTGACGGAATCCAATTAGGAAAATGTAGAAATTTGTTGCTAAATAACATTCCATCGTCGCCCTTAATCGCTTACAGTACCGTAGAATAAAAGTTGTTTCTCTTCCATTCGGTTTGTTACATCGTTTGGCCAATCATCACCGCTAGCCGCCTGTTGCGAAGGGAGAAACCAAGATTCTCCTCATCGCTTCATTTAATTACGATGTTACAAAAAGATACAAATTAAGTTACATTCATACCGTGCGCGAACCCCAAATGAAAACGAGTGTCCCTAGTCCCATGTGCAGCCCGTGGGCTCCACACAATTGGACATTATTTTTCGCAAATGAAAGCGACCCCTACATTTGTTATGCAGCAGAATGTAGTTGCGACTCACTGCTTTCCACATTTTCCTTTCACGGCAATTGAAAATATTTCCCGCTGCTTGCATTACTCGTGGCATCTCGCATGATCAACCGATTGGTGTGCAAAGGGAAATGGAGAAAGACGCGGCCATTCACACGTTGCTTCGTGCTGCAATAAGTCCATACCGTTAACGGTCTGTGCCCAGCTGTATGAAAGATAAGTTTAAAAAATCTCCTCCTACTAGCTGCTGAAAGCCGGGCTGCGTAGAAAGCGTGTGTGCACAGTAGTGTTTGCCTTTATTCGAGTGTCCTTTTTTGCAGAAGATGCCAGCCTTGCTGCTTGATTACGGTACTAATTGCACCACGAGAAAGCTGCTGATGAGATAATATTACACTTATCTTCGCAGAAAAGCTTCTGCCCTTGCCTGCGGGGAGGGCAGCAGGCGCGAGCAGGCGGACACATCTCAACCACTTCGAAATGGATTGAATTGAAGAAGGTTGTTTGCATACGGCACCGTCAGCACACGGTGGTTGTTGTTCTCGCCTGTTCCGCCCACACGTACGTAAGGGCCTAGGGATATGCGGCCGTGGACCGAAGGAACAAAAATAGACACAGTCTCACCTCCTGCACGCGTCGGAGAAAATGGACCAAGTGATCCCATTCCTTTACCGAGAGCGGGAGCCGCCACATCCCTGTTTGTGAGCAGGATGAATTGGTTGAATGTAGTGGTTGATTTTGTTCGTAATTAAAAAGCGGGAAAGTGGCCGCCTGCCTTTCTGCCGACGTGTGTGTTAAATGCAGCACCCACTGTTCGGACGCCCGATGGCACAGCCCGCCAGTGCGCCAAAGGTTCGACACTCGAGCAAAAGCCCTTCTCGGCTGCATAATAACCCGGTGGTTACTTTAACAGAACACGCCGGAAAATCGCCCAAATGAACCTAATCTCAACATGGTGCCGGTTTTGCTTTCGGCCTGCCGTCCACATGGACGCCTTTATCGTTCCATTTTCCAACTTTGCCTTGCACAGGCCACTTTCTAACCGAGTTCATCGTTGGGCGCGAAAATATTTAACCTCCGACACAAGGCGTGGCGTGGCAACCAGCTCACCGTCAATGGTTAATGTTCAATTTTGCAAAGAAAAGCGTATATGTGTGTGTGTGTGTGTGTGTGTGTGTGTGTGTGTGTGTGTGTGTGTGTGTGTGTGTGTGTGTGTG